>OU696696.1:213962640-214040140 GCA_916050605.2 Platycheirus albimanus
CATAGGGAGTACAAGGTTGAATTTCAACTACACATTATATACAATTTCTTACCTTTATTTAAATGATCATCAGAAAAAATTGTACATTAGAGGTTAGACGTCCAAAATAAGACGACTATATTTTTCTCGCCAATAAAACATAATCTTAATTCAAAACACCCCTAAAATGTAACTCATATTCAGGTTGCTTCTTATTATTAATTTTGATATCCGACTTGGATACATCACAATGGCCTAGTAGATGTGTGCTAGGTTGGTTGGTATGCAGAGGGTCTCGAGTTCGATTCCTAGAATCATCCAAGTAAGTAATAAATAATAATAAATAATGCTTTTCAATAAATAGAAAACGTTGCTTCTCTCAAAGCGATATAATTTGTTACAAATTGAGTAAAATGGAGTTGCAATTTTCGACTTTACCACTAATTTTTTCAAAAACATATTTTTGATTCAAAACAAAAAGATGGAAATCTACGACGCGCTTTTTGCAATTTACAAGCGAGTAAATACAAAATTGATACAAATTTGGATCAATTTTCGATTCGCGATGGCAATGTTTTATTTCTCAGGATCGAATTATTGACCCAAAAAAGTGCTAATTTGCTATTTTTGAGTGTCAATATCTTCATTTCGTTCAATTTTGAAAATTGCGAACAAGGAGTCGTAATTTACAAAACCCCGAGCTAGGGTGAGAAACTGCATAAGATTTTCGTGATTTGCAGCTCATTTTTCTTGATCTGATCTAAAAATTCTTTCCGTGTATTGACCCAAACAAAGTAATTGAAATTCATAACATTTCCGTCACAAATTCTGAAAACCTAGGCAATTCAAATATTTCCGAGTTAATTCGTATTGATCATCTGAATGATGAAGAAAAATCTTCAGTTAAACGTCTATGCAATAAATATAAAAATGTTTTTCTTAAGCACAATGAACCTCTTACATTTTGTAGCCACATTAAACACCGAATCAAAACAAAAGATAGCATACCTATACATTCAAAATCTTACCGTTTCCCTCATGTCCATAAAGAAGAGGTACAAAATCAAATTTCCAAAATGCTTCAGGAGGGTATAATCCGTCCAAGCTTTTCTCCATGGTCTTCACCAATATGGATCGTGCCGAAGAAAAAAGACTCAAGTGGCAAACAAAAATGGCGATTAGTCGTAGACTATCGTAAGTTAAATGAAAAGACTGTGGACTATAAGTACCCAATGAAGAATATTGCGGATATTTTGGATAAAATGGGTAAAGCTATGTACTTTAGTACATTAGATTTAGCTTCTGGCTTCCAACAAATTCAAGTTAGTGAAGAGGACATTGAAAAGACGGCTTTTTCTGTCGAAGGAGGTCATTTTGAATACCTCCGTATGCCATGTGGGCTTAAAGGGGCACCAGCAACCTTTCAACGTCTCATGGATTAAGTATTAAGAGAGGAACAGGGAAAAATATGCCTCGTTTTTTTTGATGACATCATCGTCTTTTCAACATCTCTTCAAGAGCATATGGAAAATTTGGAAACTGTTTTCATGAAACTTCAAGATGCTAACCTAAAGATCCAAATAGACAAGACAGAATTTCTGCGAAAAGAAGTTTCATTCCTTGGTCATTTGATCACTTCAGAGGGGGTAAGGCCTAATCCAGAGAAGGTTTATGCGATTCAAAATTTCCCAATTCCTAGGACTCCCAAGCAAATCAAGTCGTTTCTTGGTCTTTTGGGATACTACAGGAAATTCATTAAAGATTTCGCTAACCTTACGAAGCCTATGACCAATTGTCTGCGTAAGGGTAATAGAATAACACTGGATTCCAAATATATGGAGTGTTTTGAAATTTGCAAGAATATTTTGTGCAATGAACCAATCTTACAATATCCGAACTTTCAAAAACCATTCAATCTTACTTGTGATGCAAGTAACGTTGCAATTGGTGCTATATTATCTCAAGGGCCTATAGGACCTGATAAACCAGTTTGTTATGCAAGTCGTACTTTATCAAAATCTGAACAGTGTTATAGTACGATAGAGAGGGAGCTTCTAGCCATCGTTTGGGCCACAAAGTATTTTCGGCCATATCTTTTTGGTAAACAATTCAATATAATAACAGACCACCGGCCCCTGATTTATCTATTCTCAATGAAAGATCCAAACTCGAAATTGGTACGATGGCGCTTTAAACTAGAGGAGTTTGATTATAAAATTATTTATAACAAAGGAAGTTTGAATTCAAATGTTGATGCTCTTTCAAGAATTGAAATAAATGTAGCTAAAGATATAAATTTGAGAGTAGAAAGCGCAGAATTACTATCCACAGAAAATAATGTTGGTGAGTTTGACGAAAATGACACAATCCATTCTGCATTGGAGAATATTGGAGATGGTATTCCCATCTCCGAAAGGGCTCTCAATGAATTTTCAAACCAAATTATTCTTTATTCAAACCCAAATCGCATACAGCTTCATTCAACATTGACGATTCTTTTTAAAAGAAAAAAAACGATACAAAATTGAACATTCAAATATTTGCGATGAAAATGTAATGATTTCTGTTTTCAAAAATGTCTTAAACACAAAAAGAGTGACTGCCATTTTAGCTGATGATAAAACATTTAAGGTAGTGCAAGCAGTTTACTCAAAATATTTTAACAACTCACTTCTTAAACTTGTAAGGGCCACTATATTCTTAGATGATGTTATTGAGGTTGATAAGCAGGAAGAAATTGTACGAAACTATCACAAAAGCTCTAACCACAGAGGAATAAATGAATCTTTGGAACATCTTAAAAGAAAATATTATTTTCCCAACATGAAGCACGTAATAACAAAAATCATTAACAACTGTCAGATATGTCAAAAAAATAAATATGAACGTTTAAGGGAACCATTGAAATTTCAAGTGACTGAAACTCCTTCAAAACCATTACAAGTTCTACACTTAGATATTTATCATGTACATAAAGAGAATTTTCTAACAATTTTGGACAAATTCAGCAAATTTGCAAGTGTATACTTATTAAATTCAAGAAACAGTTTTTGTATAATTAAGTCATTAAAGCATTATTTCTCTCACCATGGAATACCAGAAAAAATTGTCACTGACAATGCTAGTGAATTCTTATCAACTATTTTTGAAGAATTCTTAAGGATGTATGAAATTGATTTACATTCAATTTGTGCCAAAAGTTCCACAGGCAACTCTCCAGTAGAACGATTTCATTCTACACTGACAGAAGTAATAAGAATCATTAAAGCCGAGTTCCCTAACAACGCTTTTTCAGAAATAGTTGATGAAGCGGTTATTACTTATAATTGCTCTATCCACTCCTCAACTAAGTTATCACCATTTGAGTTACAAAGCGGGCACATTAATAAAAAAGAATTTTTTCCTAAAACCAATAACATACTATCAAAGCAAGACTATTTACGGAATCATATGAAAAACTATGAATTTAAAAAAAAACTAGTTTACGAGCGTTGTAAGGCCCAAAAAGAACACATTATTGAACTGCGAAATGAAACTCGTAAGGACCCACCTGAGTATAGACAAAATGAAAATATATATGAACAAGACGATAGAAGAAATAAACTCGCCCCCAGGTTCAGCCAACATAAAGTAACTACAGACAATAAAATAACAGTTGAAACAAATAGACGCAAAGTCCACAAAAAAAAAAAAAAAAAAAAAAAAAAAAAAAAAAAAATTGAAATATTCTTACTTATACCTTTTATAATGAGTTATGAGTGATAATCGTTTGAAAGAATTAGTTTTTATTTTAATAAGCGAAATTTTAATTTATTCATTATTAAGAAAAAAAAAAACGTTAATTGTATACCCATTGAAATTAAAATTACCCATTGAAATTATTACTATCCCAAAATTGGTAAGGCAATAGAAGTCAAGACAAACCTAAAAATACAAACAAATCCGTTGGAATACATATCATCATCATTATGTTCCAACTAAGGCGGGAGGAGTTACGTGAGCAACACAGTTGGCAACCACGTTACGCTGTACAAATGTTCATGAAGCAGAAACTGGCTAACCTTGACTTTTTCTTAAATTATGTTGTTGTTCTATTCTTAAGCTCTTGTTCAAGTTCTTGTTTTCTGTATACCTACATTATACAATTATATTATGATGGATTTAGTCTTAAGTTGATACGTATTAAAGAATGATCAAAAAATATTCGCTTAAGTCTTTTCTTTAAATAAGATTATAACTCCAGCAGCAAAGAACTAATTTCGGATGTTTTAAAGATGAGAGGCGAAATTATACGCCTTATTGACATATACCCCACATCGTCCAGATTTACCGATTTGCAACTTAGCTGAAAGAGAAGACGTTATGCATTTCATCGCAAGATGTCCCATACTTAAAGAAATAAGACGATATTTTCTAGGCAACGACACAAAATCTGAGGAAGAAGTTATAGCTTATCTAAACTGCGAAGGTGATGTAAGGCAACTTTTTTACTTCTTTAAAGCAGCAATATTGATTACCGTAGTAAAATTATTACTGAGAACTTTGACCTAAACAAAAAACTGGAATTAGTATACTATATTTTACTTTCTGCATTTTTACATATCCTTATACTATTTTTAAGAAATGAATTTACATTATGCACAGTAAAACAATTTTTTTATTAAATGTTTAATTTCATGTCAATCAGGCAGACGGCAAAGCCATGCTATATGATTTTTGTTAAACAAATATGTATTATAAACAAGAAAACAAAAAAAAAAATTTAACCTCGTCTAAATCTAATCTAGTATTGTTGTTTATTAATAACGAGTGATTGTTTTATTACTTTTTTAATGATATTTAGATATTGTATGTTTGTTTCTTAAGTGGACTGTACGTTTAATCTTAGCCCGTGTTTGATTGGGTTTTGTTTTGTTGAATTTATTCAAGAGTGTTGTGAATATATTTGAATATGTGAACATGTTTAATGAGTTTTGGATGTGTTTCGAATGCGAGTTAAATATGGTTTGAGTACGTTTGAATGGGGTTTGAGTGTGTTTTGAGTGAAGTGGAGTGTGTTGGATATGCATTGAGTTTTGTTTTGAGTGTATATTGAGTATGCATTGAGTATGTGTTGAGTGTGTTTAAGGGCAACTATGATAAGATCATGACTATTTGAAGACAAGTTAAGTATTTTATTTGAATTTTCAGTGAGTGTTTGTGAGATTGTTTTCAATGAGTACAGTGTTGAATGATACATGGTAGTATATTGATTTATTTCGTTGGTTTGTTGGGTAATTTAAATTACTTCAAATGACTGTGGTATCTAAATGAGTGTTGTTCGATGGCAGTGGGCAAATTTTGGTGATATGCTTCATGAGTTCTCCATTTTGTGTTTTAACCTTTACAACCCGGATTAGATTGTCTGCTCCTGGGAATGTTTTGATGATTCTACCTTGGGTTGTTGTTCCGTCTTTAACAATTTTGGACGGTTTTGGAGTCGGGTCAAGTACTCTCCACTCCACTCTTTCCAAAATGTTTCCAGGGAAGACTACAGTCGCTTCCATCGGTCGATATATCCGATCCTTGAGACGCTAGATCTGCTTCTGAAACAACATGACTTAAAGTGCCTATCAAAAAATGCGCAGGTGTTAGTGTTGTGACGTGAGTCTAATCCAACATCTCTTCTTTTTTAATATAAGCTATGAATCATACTTTGTACGCTTTTAAGAATGACTTTGAAATAAAGCAACACAGTCTAGTTTTGAATATTGAACACACAACATGGCGCAGCCGAAATAATTTATAAACCATATTTTATTTCAAGTACATACAAAATTGAGCATGAGTGAGGAGAATTTAATAACTTAAACTGAAGAAAACTTGAAACTTAATTTAAACGAACAAAGTGAACAAAGTGGCGAATCAGATAAATTTGAGTCAGAATCTGTCTGTTCAGTAAAAATGGAATTTTATACTTTCATAATGGATCATAGCAAGCCAGACTCACTTTCTTTGGAGGGAAATCTTGCCGCAAATCTTGATCTTTTCCTTAAAGATTTTGGTATTTATATGGAGGCCAAAACAGTCTGATAAATGCCAGAAAGCTAATTTTTTAAGCTACATTGGAAGTGAAGCAAGACAAAAATACTACACGTGCGATATCACTTCTAATGAATCCTCTACTCTGGAAGACGTTAAAAAAGCATTCAAAACGTACTGTAACCCAACAAAAAATTCTATATACGAGCACATGAAGTTTTACAAACGGGTACAGAAAAATGGCGAGCCTTTAGACAACTTTCATAAGGATTTGAGAGCACTAGCGGGTGGTGATCCGTGACTTCATAATTCTGGGATAAGACAATAAGGACCTGGGAGTCAAGTTAATGAACATAGCCGATCTAACATTGGATACAACCATCAACACTTGTCGAGTAGCAGAGCTCGAAGTGAATAGGATAAAAGAAGTCCATGAAGTTCATCCAAGAGAAGTAGTAATGCTGAGCAGAACAACAATTAAGCCCACATATTTAAGTGTTAATAAAAAACGTTCACTAGATTCAAAGAGAAATACTTTTTTTTAATTTTGGTAAAAATAATTTCAGATCAAATTATCAAATGGTTAACTGCGATCGGTGCTTATCTGTGCATGTGCGTAATAAATGTCCCACTTACGGAAAAATATGCAAAATTTGAAAGAAGCCTAACCATTTTTATCTAGCCTGTCCAAAATTTAATTTTCGGCAAACAAAGTACAAGGCCAATGAAATTACAAGAAAGCAGGAGCCAGAGGAAAGTGACAGTGGGTCGGAGGATTTTTCAGGTATTGTTGAAATGAAAACATTTTACATAGACCATTTAACTAATGCAGATATAAAAAAAAAATCGAAACTAATTCGCAATGGTTTGAAAATTTTGATTTTGGAAACTTTAAATTGGATGTCAAGTTGGATACGGGTTCAGAAATTAATGTTTTACCATTAAAATATTTCAATAAAATTGATAAACCTCCTATTATTAAACCGGTAAGAATTATCATAAAGGCCTACGGGGGCAGTACATTAATGCCAATGAGATCGGCAAAATTAAATTAAATTAACTGTAAAGTAAACACAAAGACATGCTCTTAAAGCAAACATTTATTATCATAGATACTGATTCGTCTCCTATTTTGGGTGAACAGGGGTGTCGTGACTATAGTTTTATGAACAAAATTTGACCCAATAGTGGCGAAAGAAAAATAGAACTTTATTAATTAATACTTAGATCTTTTTACGGGATTGGGCGGTTTTCCAAAGCCTTATAACATCAAAACAAAAGCCTATTTTAAACCTACTGTCAAGGCAGCACGACGTATACCACTATACTTACAAAATCGTTTTAAGAAACATTTAAATCAAATAAAACTGCTAGGTATAATTGAATCTGTAGAACACCCTACAAGCTGGGTAAGCAATATTTTAGTTGTAGAGAAATCAAATGGCAAGCTTAGGCTTTGTCTTGACCTGCAAGATTTAAATAAAGCGTTGATTAAAGAAAATTGTCTTATCCCGAAACTTGAAGAGCTAACCGCTGATTTAGCGGGTATGAAATTCTGTACGGTACTTGACCTCAAACAGGGATTTTGGCAAATTAAATTAAACAAAGAATCTAGCAAGGTGTGCAAATTTAGTACACCTTTCGGTTGCTGGAAATTCAAAAGAATGCCCTGGGCTTAACATCTCACCTGAAGTGTTTCAACAATATATATCGTTTTAATTTAAAGACTTACCTAGTACAAAAGCATACATATGTATAGATCGCAACAGCAACATGATAAAAATCTATAAAAAGTCTTGGTAAGAGCTCGACATCTCAATATTAAATTCAACCCAGACAAGTTACAATACAAAGTCAGTAGTATTAAATATGTGGGTCAAATATTTTCTGGAGAGGACATGAAACCAGACCCGGGAAGAGTTAAATCTATTACAATCTTAAAACACCCTTAGGAAAAGAAAAGTCTACTATCTTTTCTTGGAATGGTGAATTATTTAAGAATTTATGCACCGAATTTAGCCGAAAAATGTAAAAACTTGAGGGATTTATTGAAAAAGGATAAAGATTTCACTTGGGTTGACATCCACACATAAGAATTTGAAAATATTAAGTCAATTATTACAAATGCACCCATGCTCTTTCGAACTGGTGGTACAAATGCACCCACACTTCAAAATTTCGATCCAAACGAAGAGATCATTTTGCAATGTGATGCATCACAGTCTGTGTAAGGAGCTTGTCTCTCTAAAGGTCCGGTATGCTATGCTTCACGCAGTCTTAGTGCAACTGAACAAAACTATGCACAAATAGAGAAGGAGATGTTAGGTATTTTATTTGCATGTAAAAAACTTCACTTCTACTTTTATGGTAGAACTATAAGGATTCAAACCGACCACAAACCATTAGTTTCGATTTTTAAAACAGACTTAAGTAAAGTTGTTACGGTAAATTTTACCGCAGCAAAAACTTCCCTTCGGTCGTTCTTTCTCCCATTCTTTTTTTCTCGTTGTGGCTGCAAAATATTGGCGAAGTTGAGGGCAACCATTATCTCATCAACCAGTGGTGTACCTAGCCTTATTTTTCAAAGCAACAAAAGCAGGTGTTCGAGTACGACGTGATAAAACGAGAAGAGAGCCGGCGGATGAGCCAAAAAAGTAACGAGTCAGGCGGACTCTTACTTACTTAAAACGACCAACAACAACTTAACATCTTTTTATTAATATCTTTTCATCGTAATTTTAACATTAACTTAAAATAACGTAAATTTGTTTAATGTACAAAATGGGTTTTTAACGCGATTAGATTAGTGTTGTAGAATTTTTAAAAAAAGGACTTTAAAGTAACGCTCCTCTCTGTATCTCCGAAAATAGTTCTTAAATAATTCACGCTTCGAATCCCGCGCGATATTTGTAGAGAGTAGGAAAAAGCCTATTTGAGACTTCTACTCGATTTTAATTCTTCTCAATTTTTCTCGAAAATTGTTTTAGCTGGGAAATAGTCTGAACTCGTCCATAATGTTTCGACAAGTTTTGGAAACACATCCAATAACTTGTCGAAACGTTGTTTGTGTGCGTGAGAGTAAGTTTTGGCAAGTTTTGGAAACACATCCAACAACTTGTTGAAACCGTGTTTGTGTGCGTGTGAGTATGTTTCGTTAGATCCTACCACGGTTGTTTTCTAGGAGAACGTCATGCTTCCAGAAAGCCGTGACCGATGATCTCGAAACGAATGGTTGTGTTGTATAGTTGTATGTATGAGTGAACGTTTGGAATGGACGAGGGAAGAAAGATGTTGATGTAAATGAGCTTGGAAGGCACTCTGGTGAGAGACTTACAAGCGCGATATACAAAAGTTGAGAAAGAAAGATTTTTCGAGGAATTTTGGAAAAGAAAATAAAAATCGAGGAGGAGACTTTTTTTTTTGAGACTGATCGAGGATTTTTGAAAAGAAAAAAAAAAGAATCGAGATTCGAGTCGTGAAAAGTTTTGAAAGAGATAGGAGAGAGGAGACAGACAGTAAACAAAGATAAGTAGCTTATGTTTTATTAGGAATATAAATATATATTTGAAATTCTAAAATATATACTTATATTCAACGAGTGTACGAGTTTTCCACCTTACTTTCGGGACGCGCCTTAGTTTTTCTTAAAAACCCATTTTTCTGTTTATTTTATTTGCTTTTATTTTATTTAGCTTCAATAACTTGTTAAATTTTCTTTGAGCCAAACGGCCATATTAAAACTGTTCAAACCTTTTATTTGAAAAGACTTTTGGGTTTTAGTCCAGGGATCTTCTGTCCCATGGTTTCCCAAAACAATAAAATAATTACATTTTTAAACATAACTCTTTCTTTTTATTCCATTTATTCGGTTCTTTACTTTCTATAATTAGTTTTGGAATTTTCTAATTCGGTTTTAGAAAAAAATTCCTGGCGCCCGTTTTTTTTGCACCCTACTGTGTAAGCGAATATTTAATTCTTTTGATAAACGATTTTGATTGTTCAATCAATCAAGTTTATCAAAAGAAACCCAAAAATTCTTCCACAGAACCCACCCCAGCTGAGCAGTCGTGGTGACAGCTATTTTATCAAGCTGTAGTTGCACTTTTTTTTCGTATTCTCTTTTCGTGTCATTCGTTCGTGGTCGATCGGAATTAGCATTATTTATCATTAGTAAATTCTTGTCGTGTGTCACCGTCGTCGGTTCGCGTTAAATTCTTTTTTGTTTTGTTTTCATAATAATTAAATTGATCGCGATAAATATAAATCGATATTAATTTAAATAAAATTATTTCCCTCCCCCTACCGTATCGTGTTCGTGTCGCGGAAAAAGTGCAATAAAGTGGCGCCCAACGTGGGGCCCAAAGTGGAAGAGTTTTTTATTGTTGTGTGTGGTGTTTTTTTTTTCTTGTCAATCTTTTGATTTGTTTCTAATTCATTTTTTTTATTGGTGTAGTTTTCTCGGGGAAACAAAATTGTTGTGAACAAAAGGAGGAGCAGCGAAAAGGGCATCCAGCAAAAGAAGCAGTAGTAGCAGCAAGGAGTTTTGGTGATATTTTTTTATTTATTTTGTTAGTGTTGTAAACTGGTTTTTTTTTTTTAATTCTGTGGTGTCTTTTGTTTTATATACATATTTTTTGATCTCTATTTTATTTTATTAATTTTGTTTGTGTTCATATAGGTACCTTGCTTAGAGTTTTTTTTTATTTTGTTATTGTTTTGTTCTCGCGTGGGATACCTACTTACATAAAAAGTGATATTTATTTTCGTGTTTGAGTGGAAATCAAATTGAGTTCTTTAAGCGATAGTTGATAGAGTTTTTTTTTCTCTCGTGGGATATTTCGCGATACCTATTTGTTTTGGTCTGAAAATCGAGAAACTTTCGCTTGAGTTTTTTTTAGTAATGGATATATAGTATTTGTTCTTAGAAGAAATATAATTTTTCGGGGCTATAGTTTATTGTTGGCAGTTAATTTTTTTTCTTTGGTTATTGTAAGAATTGATTCGTGCTTACGGTTGCCATCTGTGTACATGTAAAATTTCTCGTGGAAATTTAAATAGAGTTTTTTTTTATAACATCGGTCGAGTTAAGTATTTAGAGTTTCTTGTTTTGAACGAAATTAAGTGTAGGTACTCAATTTTTTTTTATATAAATCGTTCAGGGTTGACAAGTTTTTTTTTATTTTAAATGATTTTTCTCGTGTGTGCTATTAATTAGTTTTTTTTGAATAAAGATGAATATAGGAAGATTAGCACAGGACGAACTGGCCTATGAGATGAAGGTCAGGGGTTTAAAAGTAGGTTCGGTTGATGAGATGCGAAAGGCATTGAGGTCATCGAGGTTGCTCGTTAAGAGAAACTCGATGGAGGTTAGCATGGTGTACCTGTTCACCTATGAGGAGGATAAGGATGCTATAGAAGCTAAAATTGAGTGAATTAGGGGCCTTCTTAAAGTACCTCCGCAGAATCCAAAGTCTTCGGAGTACATTAAGATTGTAACAAAGATTGAATGGTGTATAGGTAGGTTATCTAGGACTCCTTGTGAAGCAGAAGACGAAGAAGATGCTATCAGCTCACTTCGTAATAAAGTTTTGTGTTTATTAGATCTCACTGGTGATAGTGAGAATAGCGATAGGGAAGAAGAGTTTGAGAAGGAAAAGACTCCGGTTAAAATGCAAATCCAACTTCAGGTACAAGTTGGTCAGACCCCAAGTGGTGTGTGGTCTGCGTTAGGATTGGCTGGTGGGTCATTGTCTGAACCAATGCGTGTTGGCAGTAGTCCATCAGTCAATGATATTAGTGTTAGGGTCCCATTAGGACATAGGGTTGATAGGGGTGACACTTTTACTGAACAGATGGTCGTTCAACAGAAGTGCACTGAACGTGTAGGGAAGTGGGGGGTGAAATTTACTAGTGACTCTAATGGAGCATCAGTGAATTCATTCCTGGAAAGAGTGGAGGAACTTCGTCTGGCTAACGATGTTCCGGACTCCCACCTTTTCAAATCCGCTTCGGAGCTTTTGTCGGGTAGGGCATTTATGTGGTATAGGACGGTTAGGGAAGATTCGGGGGATTGGCAGGAACTCGCCATTGAACTCAAAGCGGAGTTCCTTCCTGCGAATTACGATGATCTTCTATTGGAAGAAATAAATCGGCGTTCGCAGGGAAAGGATGAAACTTTCGGCGCGTATCTTGCCACCATGAGGACATTGTTCCGAAGATTGTCGGAACCTTTGTCAGAGGGAAGAATCATTTCTATTTTGAGGAAGAATGTAGCCCCGTTTTATCTGGTGCAGATAGCGAGCTCCAAACCAAAGACGGTTAAGAAACTTGCTATCCTAGGTAGGGAACTAGATACCCTTAAGGTAAACGTGGACAGTTTTACTCCACCAAGTAGAGGTAGGCATTTGTTGGAACCTGAATGTGGTTACCAACCGAGTTCGTCCGGACAACACCGAGTTGCGGCTGTTGCTCCAGTCCCAGAAAACCCTTTTAGACAGGTAGTTAGGTGTTACAATTATAACAGGGATGGTCATTTGGCACTAAACTGTTCTGTGCAAAGGAAGTGTTTTAGTTGTAGGGCTGTAGGTGTTTATCGTAGGGATTGTAGGCGGTGTTCGGGAAATGGGGAACGGGCTCTTGTGTCAGCAGGACAGGAGACCCGTCGGCGTTAGTAAGGTCGTCTGCTGCCGATCAACTGGCAGCGGCAAGCGGTAGGGACACTAGACCATATTTAGGAGTTAGGGTTTATGGAGTCAAATTTTTGGGACTTCTTGATTCAGGAGCCTCTCGTACCATTGTGGGTGGTGACGCGTGGAAAATTTTGAAAGAATTATTGCTTAGATTAGAAAAGAGTAGTGTTGGGTCAGTAGCGTTAGCAGATGGGGTAGGTGTAGGAGTAGCTGGGTCTTTTTCTCTACCAGTGGAGGTTGAGAATAGATCCATTTTGATAGAATGTCTGGTAATACCGAATCTCCCACACCAATTGATCTTTGGTGCCGACTTTTGGGCACTATCGAGCATAGTCCCGGATTTGAGATCTGGTATGTTGAGTTTTTCAAGCCAGGAAATGGTGGCTTTGGTAACAACATGGAAGCGATTAGGGAAAAATCGGATTTGAACGATTTTGAAAGTAGGAAGTTAGAACACGTGTTAGGAGAACTTTTTAAATCAATGACCGATTGATTAGGGTGCACCAACTTAGTATAGCACAAGATTAGGACGTCGGCAGAACCAATTAAACAACGATATTACCCTGTTTCGCCTGCGATTAAGAAACATATCGATAAGGACCTCCAGGAGATGTTGGAAGCTGGAGTGATCGAGAAGTCGAAGAATCCTTGGGCATCGCCGATTCTTCTTGTTAAGAAGAAAGACGGCAGTTATCGGTTCTGCGTTGACTATAGGAAATTAAATGAGGTCCATTTATTTCGGCAATTTTGGACAAGCCTTGAAACGCGAAGTATTTGTCCTCATTAGACATTAAATCTGCTTATTGGCAGATTCCAATGGAGGAAGAATCGCGTAAGTACACAGCCTTTACCGTGCCAGGGAGGGGTCTTTTTCAATTTTGTAGGATGCCATTCGGGCTCCATAATTCACCAGCGACATGGCAGAGGTTTATTGACGACGTTCTAGGTCCCGATTTAGAACCGTTCGTCTTTGTGTACTTAGATGACATTATCATTGTCACCGATTCTTTTGAGAAACACCTAGAAATTCTCAAAGAAGCTTTTAAAAGGCTAGGAGAGGCGGGTTTAAAAGTAGGTAGGGAAAAGTGTAATTTCTGTAGGCCTTCTTTGAAATTTCTAGGTTATGTAGACCCGGAAAAAGTGGAAAGCATGATGAGGATTCCTCCACCGAAAAACGTGAAGGAAATTAAGAGTTTTGTAGGGACTTTTTCTTGGTATCGAAGATTCGTGCCAAATTTTGCAATTTTAGTTAGGCCTCTTACCGATCTCTTAAAGAAAGGTAAGAAGTTCGAATGGACACAGGAGTGTGAGGAGTGTTTTAGGAAAGCCAAAGAGTGTTTGGTTACGGCACCGATTCTGACATGTCCGGATTTTTCTCGGCCGTTTGTTGTCCAAACAGACGCGTCGGATCTTGGTATCGGGGCCGTACTTTCGCAGGAGTTTGAGGATGGCGAAAAAGCCATTTGTTATTTGAGTCGGTCATTGAATAGGAATGAAAGGAACTACTCTACGACCGAAAAGGAATGTTTAGCGGTTCTTTGGGCGATCGAAAAGTTACGGCCGTATCTCGAAGGTGTTCGATTTACAGTCGTGACTGATCACCACTCACTGATCTGGCTTAGCAATCTTAAGGATCCGCAGGGTAGGTTAGCTCGTTGGGCCATTCGGCTCCAACAATTTGATTTCAAAATCATCTATCGAAAGGGCAAAGAACATGTCGTTCCTGATATGTTGTCGCGAGGAGTCCCCGAAGTAGCCGGTGTCTCTGAAGCGGATTCGGACCCTTGGGTGATCAAAATGAAATCACAGGCAGAAAAGAGCCCGTTAGAATAAACATCCTGGCGAGTTAAGGATGTGCGGCTCTATAAACATGTTAGGGTGAACCATATTGTTGTTCACAACGAGAATGAGGAGTGGATATTAGTTGTAGGGAAAGGTGATAGGGCAAAGATTTTAAATGATTGCCATGATGCTCCGCTTTCAGGACAAATGGGCGTTAAAAAGACTTTTGCTAGGGTAGCAGAGAAATATTACTGGCCCAAAATGAGGAGTGATATTACGAGATATGTTAGGATTTGTAAGACTTGCCAAAAAGTGAAACCGGTGAATGAGAGGCCACTATTTTTTTTTTTTTTTATTTAATGGTAACCCTGTGTTGTGTTGTTCACCTTGTGCTTTTACCCTCCAATCCTGGCCGAGCCTTAAGAAATGGTTTATTTTCCTTGAAAAGTAAACACATTTCTTGGGAGGTAAGGGTGGAATTTGTTACGGTAAATTTTACCGCAACAAAAACTTCCATTCGGTCGTTCCTTCTCCCATTCTTTTTTCTCGTTGTGGCTGCAAAATATTGGCGAAGTTGAGGGCAACCATGGTCTCATCAAGCATTGGTGTACCTAGCCTTATTTTGCAAGGCAACAAAAGCAGGTGTTCGAGTACGACGTGATAAAACGAGAAGAGAGCCGGCGGATGAGCCAAAAAAGTAACGAGTCAGGCGGACTCTTACTTACTTAAAACGACCAACAACAACTTAACATCTTTTTATTAATATCTTTTCATCGTAATTTTGACATTAACTTAAAATAACGTAAATTTGTTTAATGTACAAAATGGGTCTTTAACGCGATTAGATTAGTGTTGTAGAATTTTTAAAAAAAGGACTTTAAAGTAACGCTCCTCTCTGTATCTCCGAAAACAGTTGTTAAATAATTCACGCTTCGAATCCCGCGCGACAGTTGTAGAGAGTAGGAAAAAGCCTATTTGAGACTTCTCCTCGATTTTAATTCTTCTCAATTTTTCTCGAAAATTGTTTTAGTTGGGAAATAGTCTGAACTCGTCCATAATGTTTCGACAAGTTTTGGAAACACATCCAATAACTTGTCGAAACGTTGTTTGTGTGCGTGAGAGTAAGTTTTGGCAAGTTTTGGAAACACATCCAACAACTTGTTGAAGCCTTGTTTGTGTGCGTGTGAGTATGTTTCGTTAGATCCCACCACGGTTGTTTTCTAGGAGAGCGTCATGCTTCCAGAAAGCCGTGACCGATGATCTCGAAACAAATGTTTGTTTTGTATAGTTGTATGTATGAGTGAACGTTTGGAATGGACGAGGGAAGAAAGATGTTGATGTAAATGAGCTTGGAAGGCACTCTGGTGAGAGACTTACAAGCGCGATATACAAAAGTTGAGAAAGAAAGATTTTTCGAGGAATTTTGGAAAAGAAAATAAAAATCGAGGAGGATACTTTTTTTTTTGAGACTGATCGAGGATTTTTGAAAAGAAAAAAAAAAGAATCGAGATTCGAGTCGTGAAAAGTTTTGAAAGAGATAGGAGAGAGGAGACAGACAGTAAACAAAGATAAGAAGCTTATGTTTTATTAGGAACATAAATATATATTTGAAATTCTAAAATATATACTTATATTCAACGAGTGTACGAGTTTTCCACCTTACTTTCGGGACGCGCCTTAGTTTTTCTTAAAAACCCATTTTTCTGTTTATTTTATTTGCTTTTATTTTATTTAGCTTCAATAACTTGTTAAATTTTCTTTGAGCCAAACGGCCATATTAAAACTGTTCAAACCTTTTATTTGAAAAGACTTTTGGGTTTTAGTCCAGGGATCTTCTGTCCCATGGTTTCCCAAAACAATAAAATAATTACATTTTTAAACATAACTCTTTCTTTTTATTCCATTTATTCGGTTCTTTACTTTCTATAATTAGTTTTGGAATTTTCTAATTCGGTTTTAGAAAAAATTCCTGGCGCCGGTTTTTTTTTTTGCACCCTACTGTGTAAGCGAATATTTAATTCTTTTGATAAACGATTTTGATTGTTCAATCAATCAAGTTTATCAAAAGAAACCCAAAAATTCTTCCACAGAACCCACCCCAGCTGAGCAGTCGTGGTGACAGCTATTTTATCAAGCTGTAGTTGCACTTTTTTTTCGTATTCTCTTTTCGTGTCATTCGTTCGTGGTCGATCGGAATTAGCATTATTTATCATTAGTAAATTCTTGTCGTGTGTCACCGTCGTCGGTTCGCGTTAAATTCTTTTTTTTTTTGTTTTCATAATAATTAAATTGATCGCGATAAATATAAATCGATATTAATTTAAATAAAATTATTTCCCTCCCCCTACCGTATCGTGTTCGTGTCGCGGAAAAAGTGCAATAAAGTTTATGCGAAAAGATTCCCACGAATGATACTGTCTTTCATGAAACATTCAATAAAATTAGAGTTTATACCATGTGTAAATATGCACATAGCTGATCTTCTTTCACGTTAATATGACAACACAGAGCCAACAGACGCCGAAGAAGACTTGAACGAAGTGGTTCATTCCGTGAATATAAGCCCAAAAAAAGACGGTAACTGTTGCGGTAAATTTTACCACAACAAGTTTTGCCAACCCATTTCCTCTAATAACTTTTGTTTCCCAATCCCTTCCTGTTGCGGCTCCGAAATGCTTTAAAGAGTGCAGTAGAAACCTGGACCATCAGCCAGAGGACTGCTCTTTAAGTATTTTGGAAAAGTAACCAATCTAGGTTCCACCAGAGGTGTTGGACAGGATGTCCACTTTATTTAACGAAAGGCGGAAGAGCCACTAAGTCAGCGAGTTGTCGACAGAAGGTCGAACGAAAGAACAGAAAGGCATGAAGATGACTCATGTCCAACAATGTGTGAACTATAATCACACCAACATAAATTTAGTATGGCCGAGTGCCCACCATAAAGTGTCGGACATCAAAGAAAGATCACAATGATGTGTTTTTCTCTTTTTAATATTTTCTGCGCGAAGGTCTATAAAATTAAGATTTGTCTTATTTATAAATTCCACCATTTTGGTTGGAAAATGGTTAAGTTTCTTTCCAACAAGAATATTCTCCTCAAAATAATTAATTTGGGCCGGTTTGGGCTGGGGACTTTGCGCGTTCTGTAGTAGTTTTTCACTTGCCTTTTTTAAAATAAAATATAATTGACATGATACGGCTGAACACGTCCACTGAGCCTACGAGGATCGCATCCTCAACGCATAGGATCGCGTGCAATGGTGGTATCACCGCTCTCAGTCGCACGTCTCTGCATAGATGGGCGAGATGCTGCTGCATGACTGAGACAAGAACACCACCACGCAAAAGATCCGAAGAGGATGGCTATATGGTCGGGGCAAAGTGGACAAGCCAGTCCTCCATTTTGGATGAAGAATTGAATTTGGTATTTTGGAGAAGATAAGATAATTTGATTTTGGAAAAAAGAATTTTTGAAAAAAAGAGAAGTGAAAAACGAGATTGTTTGACCGAGATTAAAAGATTAAGACTTAAAGGAGTAAACGATTGAGGAAATCTAGAAGTTAAATTTGAAGACATTTGAGAGGGATTTTCTTGTTGGAGAATTGTGCAAAGCTAAGTATTTCTGTGTCTGGTGGTGTCCAGAAAGTTTAGCTTGTTTATTGTTTGTTTAATTTGTTTTTAATTCGTTTTGTTTGTGACCCTATGTGGGGCAAACAAATTTAGTTGTGTAGGCCTTCGCTGAATTTTCGTAATCTCCCAAGATTGTGGGACACGTGACCCTTTTTCTCACCCTTCAATACCATTGTGATCTTCTTTTGTGTCATCGGGACACAAAACATTGTTTTCTTTTTTTTGTTTTTCTCAAAACCTATTCCTAATTTCGAGAATAAGCCTTCTGCTTACCTCGAAATACCATTGTTATACTTTTCTTGTTGTTGAAAAGATTCTGGGTTTTAGTCCAGGCCTTCTGCCACGGTTTCCCAGACCACTAACTTCATTTTCAATAAAAATATTCAACTTCCCATTGGGAATCATAATTCGTACGTTTAATTTCTTAAAATTGAAGACCTATTTCAGATTTATATTTGGTAAGGCAAACACCATAAAAGTTTCCTGGCGCCCACTTGTAACCGAGTACACCCTGTACTCTAGTTACACATAATTTCAAATTCATCGTTTCTTTTTTTTATTAATCGAGCGCGATTAATAAAACATTGTTCATATCGAACCCACTCCCAGCTGAGCTAACGGGAGACAGCACTGCGATTGCTGTCTGGCTAGGGATAGGGATATATTTTTTTTTTATTTATCTCTTATCTCTTTTGATTGAGTTTTGATCAACACACCGCTTCGTTTGGGCAGTTGCCAAAATATTTTGTTTCGTGCTGCACATCGTCGTTGTGCATTCTTTTTGTTTTGATTTGGTTTGTTCTTTTTTTTTTACATAATTAAATAGATTTGCGTTTCGCTTTTGGATTCGGATAATCCAAGTAGTTTAATAATAATTATAGATTATAGTTTAAATAAATTAATTCGCGATCGGTGTGTTTTCGGTTTCGTGCATTAGAAAATATATTTCATAGCAATTGGCGCCCAACGTGGGGCGTGGTTCTTTTTTTTTTACATAATTAAATAGATTTGCGTTTCGCTTTTGGATTCGGATAATCCAAGTAGTTTAATAATAATTATAGATTATAGTTTAAATAAATTAATTCGCGATCGGTGTGTTTTCGGTTTCGTGCATTAGAAAATATATTTCATAGCAATTGGCGCTCCAATCCGTGGGGTTTGTTTTTAAAATTCTTTGGAATTCTGTGTTGTCCTGTGTTGAGAGAAAGTGTTAGGGAAGTGTGTGAAATTTCTGTTTTTAAAAATATTTTACTTGGTGTTTTTTTTTTCTCATTATTTAGGTACAAGTGAGACCCAGTGGCTGCATCATCTTTTGACAGAAGAAAAGGTTTATTTTTTTTAGTGGCATAAAAAAAAAAAAGGCGTGTGAAACAAATTGTGAGTTGTTTTTTTTTCTGATTATTTTTCGTTTTAAATTTATTCTTTCGATTTTTCTTTTTGTATTTGAACATTTTATTGGAACAAAAAGAAAATCGAAATTAGTTTTGTTTATAATATTTCTCCATCTTATTTTTAGTATTATATAGTGCCGTTTCACTTGCACTTATAGTGTTGATTTTTTTTTGACGTTTGGTCAAATTTATTTTATCTATATATTCAGTGTTCCCATTTGAAAAAAACCTAATACGTTTTTAGGACATTTTGACCTTTTTTTTTGGGTAAATATTTTTTTTTTTTTTGCTATAAATATTTTCAAATTATTTTTAATTTTAATTGTGTTAATTTGTTTAATTGGAAAAGTTGTTTTTTTATTAAGTTAGAATTATTTTTTTTTATTTATTTGTTTTTTTTTATTATTTTGCGAATAGTTTTTTTTGGTTTTGAGTTTAATTTTTGTTTGTTTTTCTTTTGTTTGGTTAAAATGGATGTGAGTCAGATTAATAGACTGACACAAGAGGAAATTTCTTACGAAATTGAGAGTAGGGGTTTAGCGGTAGGGACGGTTGAGGAGATGAGGAAAACGCTTAGGGCCGCATTAAAACTTCAGCGTAGGGCTTCTTTTGTAGCTCCGGCCTACCCATTCACTTTTGATGTGGATCAGGTGGCCGTAGAGAATAAATTAGGAGAAATCGCGAAACTTTTAGAAAATCCTCCGAAGTCGGAAACTTCGAAGGAGTATTTGAAAATTTTAACGAAGATTGAGTGGGGGTTACGTAGAATGGATAGGTCGGTCCCTGAGAATGATTCGCAGGAGAAGTGTAGGTTAGGGCTTAAAAATAAATTAATAATGGCATTAGCCGATTTAGATGATGATGATGATGATGATAATGATAATAATGATGATGATGAAGAAGAGAAAGATGAGGAAGAAGAAGAAGAAGTAGAGGTAGCCAAACAGAAGCCGAAAAAGAGTTCAGTGGGAAAGGAACTTGTCAGTGAAAGTGAACCTCGGACAAGTAAGTCGGTGAACACTTCTGCCAGTGCATCGACAGTTATAGGAGAGGCAGACAACAGGAGTGAGGAAAGAGGGGGGCAAGTAGTGAATGTAGTGAGTGCAGAGAAATTTCAAAATTTGGCTAAGTGGGATGTGAAGTTCACTGGGGAGCGCTGTGGTGCCTCAGTGAACTCATTCTTAGAAAGAGTTGAGGAGTTGAGACAGGCTAGGGGGGTTTCGGAAAATCAACTTTTCAAGGCAGCAGTCGAACTTTTTGTAGGGAAGGCTTTGATTTGGTTTAGGGCAATTAGGATTTCGGTTGGTTCGTGGCAAGAATTGGTCAAGGAGTTGAAACTTGAATTCTTGCCACCGAACTATGATGATCAGCTTCTCGATGAGATTGGGCGTCGTACACAAGGCAAAGATGAATCCATCGGAGTCTATGTGGCGACAATGCAGAATTTGTTTGGTAGGTTAACCGATCAAATCTCAGAAGGTAGGAAGTTGTCAATGATTCAAAGGAACTTGACACCTTTCTACCAAACTCAGCTTGGTTTGGCTAAACCAAGTTGCGTTTCGGATTTGGTTGCTCTAGGTAGGAATTTAGAAGCGGTTAGGGCGAATGTGGAAGCGTATGTTCCACCACCTAGTGTTAGGAATAATAGGACTTTGCTAGAGCCGGATCTGGCATACGTAGGTTTTGATTCTTCGGAAGTTTCGGTTGTTTCGGACAACAACCCAACTTCTCATCAGGCCCAAATTTCATCTCAACCCCGACCTTCGTCTAGTATTAGGTGTTTTAATTGCAATGGATCAGGCCATTATGCAAATAGGTGTTCTGCTCCTAGGCGTTGTTTTGGTTGTGGCGCTGCGGGCGTCTCTAGGCAAAATTGTAGAAAGTGTTCGGGAAATGGGCAACGGACTCCTGCGCCAGCAGGGCGGGAGGTCCGAAGACGTTGACAGGGTTGCCTGCTGGTAACCAGTCGGCGGATTTAATTCATTTAGGGTTTACTCTGGAGGCAAACGGTAATGATAGGAGACCCTTTTTGAACGTTAGTGTTTATGGTTCTAAATTTTTAGGTTTATTAGATTCAGGAGCTTCTAGAACCATAATAGGTAGGGATGCCTGGTTAATGATAGGGAATTTAGGGCTTTCTTTGAAAAAAGACTCTGTTCACTGCGTGTGTTTGGCAGATGGAACAAGGGTTGAAGTTTTAGGAGTGATCTCTCTTCCAATTATAGTTGAGAATAGGGCAGTATTGGTTGACTGTTTAGTCATCCCGTCTCTGCCACATACGGTGATTCTCGGCTCAGATTTTTGGGCGCTGTCGGGTATCGTCCCGGATTTAAGATCACGGATGTGGACTTTTTCGGAGCAGGACAGTCCTGTTTCGATTTGTTCTATTACAGAACGATCAGAGTTGAGTGTTAGGGAAATTCAAACATTAGAAACTTTTATAGGAGAATCTTTTAGGAAAATGCCTGAAGGCTTAGGTTGTACAACATTAGTTCAACATAAGATTAGGACGTCGGCGGAACCGATAAAACAACGATATTATCCGGTTTCCCCGGCAATGCAGGAACATATTGATAGGGAGTTAAATGAGATGCTAGAGGCAGGAGTTATTGAGAGATCGACAAGTGCTTGGTCGTCTCCAATACTTTTAGTTAAAAAGAAAGATGGCTCCTATAGATTCTGTGTGGATTATAGGAAGCTCAATAAGAATACCGATAGGGATGCTTATCCACTTCCATACATCAATTCAATTTTAGATAGGCTTCGGGGTGCTAAGTTCTTGTCTTCGTTAGATATCAAGTCAGCGTATTGGCAGATACCTATGGAGGATTAAAAATGTTTTATTAAGAGATCCGAAGATAGCCTTAGTTATAAATTATTGCAAAAAAGGTTGGCCCAAAGATAAAAGTAAGGTCCCGGAAATAATTAATTTTTATTACAATAAAAGAGACAATATTTACGTATTATATAATTTATTTCTCTATCTTGACTGAATTGCAGCATCTCCTGATTGGTCAGGTTTTTTTTTTATTTTCATTGGTTCTTAGGAATGGGATCTAAATTAACTCGAATTAGTTGTGTGAGTGGAGAGCAGAGAATGGAACAAAATAGTCATCTTCGCTAATGGCCATGAAATTGTAGTCGGATGCTGGATGTTATGGACCACGAGCAACTAAGTGTGTGAGTATTTCTTTTCGACCTCTTGCTACGTAGGTAATAATATAGTCTACGTTTACATAATGTACAAAGTAAAGTGATTGCTGTGAGAAGGACAATCTTTTAATTAAACCAAAATTCAATATCTACAGAAGGCAGTAAGAAGGATACAGCATCAATAAAAGGAAGCAAACAAATATGAACAATGCAAGGCATCACACCATGTACCTATAACCTCTGATTGGTAAGTTTGAGTAGGACAAGACAAGCAACAGATCTTGTATCCTTAGTTCAAATTTTACACCTCACTGTGTCGCTCGGTACAGATTTTGACGATTTTTGATTGCTTCTTTTGGTGGTGATGCTGCACGAAGCACGAAGCCCGAAGCACAATCCGGCATTAACATTGCTTTTGTTTATCTTTTCTGGCGCCTAGAATCCCCACTCAAGTCCCTACAACTACAATATGCTATGTGAATAAAGATAAAGAATACAAAACTAAATGTGGGCCGGGCTTTTAGCCGATCAAAAAAAAAAAAAACCAAGAATAAAACAGAAACATATTTAAGTGAGACAACAGAAAGAAAAATGTTTTGTTTCAATTAAAACACATTAAGAATGATGCTAGTCGTTGTCGTTACCTCGTGGACTTATTGCAGAAGTTCTCCCACTTCTTCATGAGGTTGGATGTGCTGCTGCTTTAGATTCTTCTTCTTAGGGTAATTTTTTTTACTGATATTCCCTAAGAAATCGATAGCGCACCAAGAGGCTATGGATGTCCGAAATGGAAGCTCATCGCTTCTATATTTGTACGCCTTCGTTTCCTCCCTCTTGAACGCTCATTCGTTTGTTTTTATTTTAATTCAACATCATCGCCCCGCTTTTGCATTACAGTACTTTGGAAAGCACTCGCGATCGCGACCATTATGCATTTATTTTAATGGTGTTCTCTTTTTGTAGTCGATACTGTTTTATTTTACAAATAGTCAGAGAAGATTATAAAAATGGAAGTTGTTCCTAGGATGGGTATAGGAATACACAATGATGTATTTGTGTGTTTTTACTTGTGTGATGTATGCTATTCTTTGAAGATTGCGTAGTAATCCCTCAAAATATGAGAAAAAAGATTCTTTCTCAACTTCATCAATCGCATTTAAGAAGAAGAAAGGGCAAAAGCAACTGTTTTTTGGCCCAATATAAATTTAGATATCGGGAATACTATTCAAAGTTGTATGGTATGTCAAAAATTAAGAAATAAGAATAGAACTGAACTAATAATTTTGCATGACATTCCACCATTTCGATTCATGAAACTTGGAATTGATTTAATGTTTTTTGAAATTTTGGTTGTGAGTGATTATTTTTCAAAATGCATTGAAATTCTAAAAATTAAATCAATAAATGAAGCAATTGAAAAACTAAAAACATTATTTGCAACTCATGAAATCCCTTGTGAAATTGTGTGTGATAACAATCCATTCAATTCTTTTAGTTTTGTTGAGTTTTCTGATAGGTATGATTTTTCATTAACATTTTCGAGTCCTCATTATCCTAAATCAAATGGTTTTGCAGAAAAATGTGTGGGGATAGCAGAAAACCTGCTAAAAAAATGTTCTGAAATTAAAATCGACTTATGTCTAGCACTTTTAGAGTATCGTAACACTCCCATTCCATTCAGTAGGCAGTGTTGAACTTTGCTTCCCGTGCATGAAAAAAACTACAACCGCATATCCTTTAAGATATATCAGAAAAAATTGAAAACGATAAGAGAAAAGTAGAGAAATTTTACAATGGTTTATCTAAAGACCGCCCAAACCTTAAAGTAGGTGAGAAAATTATGTATTATCTTAAATTTCAAAGAATCACTAGCTAAAACTTCTCTAAGTCACAATCTTAAACCTTCAAAATAAAACAAAACCAAATACTTTCTGGTATAAACTTCCAGTGACATTTATTATTTGCCCTTTATATAACCTTAACTAACAATAACAATCTTCGTTAAAATAAATTATTATAGAAATGTCTCAAAAATAGGGTGGATGCATCCAGCCTACATGCTCCTTCGTTATGTTGTGGCAGGATACAACATTCTTCCCCCGCCAGTGACCGAAGTAAACGACCTTGTTGTCCTTGATGCTTCTCATCGCTCAGATGAATTTCGTTCGAATGTGGCTATGTTATCACCTTGTGCTTCTGTTAAATGCCTCACGTGTAAAGAAAAAAAATTTAAAATACATATGATAAACAAATTTATTTTCATTTTAAAAACTAAACGCAGGTATTAATAATTCTATTTAATTTAAACCTTCATAAATGGTTTAATTATTATCAACATTCATATTTTTTAACTCTTGTGACGTCACAAACAAATCCTGCAAATGTAACGTGGGCCCAAGAAAAGTTCTTCAAAGGCAATTGAAAATGACTGGAACGAGACTGGAAATACATTCGATGCTCCTTTCTTTTTTCCAATGGCAATGGCAAACAACGTCAAGTACATCTACATCATCATTTTGTTTTTTGTTTGTTTTTTTTTTTGTAAGTAAATACATAGTTATTATTAGTTTTAATTTAGTTTGTAATTATTGTATTATTTATTCAAATCTTATCTGCATTAAGATATCAAAGGAATCTCTGGAGAGTTAATTTGTATGCATTGTTGTTCATAATTTATTCTAAAGGTCTTTCTTAATTTGTGTAATTAAATAGTAAATTTTTGAAAAACAAGTGATTGTTATATTGTTGTTTATTAATAATTTTTTTTAACATCAAAAAGCCCTAAAAGTGTGTTTAAAGTAAGTTTTAGACCTATAATATTATTTACATATAAGCCTCGAAAGTGAGTGCTAACAACATCAAACATAACCACACTCTTAACTATACCCACACCTAACTACATATATGTCAACAATAAAAAAGCGAAATCTTTCTGAAACTTCTCCTGAAACCTTTAATTCAGAAAAAAGACCACAATACTGCGATAATATGCCTGGTGAACTAGTCGGAAATATGAGTAAGTCAGAACTTAGTAACTTGCTTTGTGATCTTCTCGGCTCGAAAATGAAAGATACAGCCAAGAAAAGTGACATTGAAGCAATAACTGTTGCACACCAAAAAATTATAGAGCTAAACCATCAATTGGCAAAAAAAATTCTAGTTTTGGAAACAAAATACGAGATCCTAGAGAACCAAATGGATGAAATACAAAAGAAAAATACAGAAAAGAATCTGCTGCTAAGAATCGTGACACAAGATGGTTTGGATGAAAAGATCTCATCAATAATCATCACTATATCCAATTCGACAAAAGCGAAAACAAATTCTAAAAATAAGAAGCAGCCTTGTTGAAATTAATGCAAACATTAAATTATTAGTTCGTTATGATAGGATGTATAAAAAAATACAATGTGTTAATATTTTATATTTTTTTATTATTTTCCTCTATGAGAAATCTTTACAAATGTGTAGTGGTCAGCTTACAAGAAAGGACTGACCAGAGAGAAGATACTTATAGAGAGAGACAACTTTCCTTGCCTCCGTCCGCGCAATGCTTTTTGTTTACATTTTTTGTAACGATTTGAATTCCTATCGGTGTATACATGTTTTCTCCTCGTGCAGAACAAAATAAAATGCACGACTGGGTCGCACGAACTTGCTCTAATGTGTGACAGTGGTGTAGGAGCTTGAGATTTTGACAAAAATACATTTTTCAAAATTCTTAAATAAATACTTAAACTAATTTGAGCTGAAAAAAAAGTACGCCATTTTATTTGTTGGATAAATTTAAATTTATGAGAATAAATTTATAAAAATCTGTGTAGCGGTTTTTGAGAAAAAAAGTTTTTTTTTTTTTTTTTTTTTTTAAAAACTTTTTGAAAAAACTTTTCAAAAAAAATTCAAAAAAGCCATTTCATAGGTATTTAGCAAATACATTTATTTATAGTTTTTATAAAAACATTTAATTAGCAGTTTTCAAAATATTAATTTTTTTATTTTTTTTTTAAAAATGCTTTTAAAAATACAAAAAAATATTTTTCAAAAATATTGGTATGCAGTACAAATTGAGCTACCTACAACTATATATGTGTGAAATTTCGAAAGAATCGGTTGAGTCGTTTTCGAGATAGTCGAAAGCAAAAAAAAACGGTCCTACGGAAACTACCGTTCTTAGCCATTTTTTTAAACTTTTTTTTCAGCCATATGATTGGTCGTACCTAAAAAGCAACATTGATTTTTTTAAATCGAAATCGTTAGAGCCGTTTTTGAAAAAAATAAGCTTTAACGTAACGGTTGTATGGCAGGTACCGTTATTTTTTGAGCTAAGAAAAAATTTCAATTTCCCCTCTGTACAATACCTAAAAAAGTCTATATACCAAGTTTGAAGCAAATCGGCCCACCCGTTTGGGCTGTAGGTCTCTATACATACAGACAGACAGACAGACAGACAGACAGACAGACAGACAGACAGACATACAGACGGACAGAATTTTTAGACCATCTTTTTTCGTCTTCGCTATCATCGTAATGTCATGTTTGATTGTTATCTCAAAACTTTTTTTTTCGACGATTGCATAACTTGCCTTATAGTAACGGGTGATTTTTTAGCTGGTTTGGTTTTGGCAACACTGGTTTTGACAGCTGACGTGTGTTTAGTACCTTGTGTCACTGTCAAACAGCTTCAGTTTGGTTTGCAATTTAACCATGGATCGTCTTACAAATGAACAACGCTTGCAAATTATTGAATTTTACTATCAAAATTCGTGCTCGGTTCGAAATGTTCAAATTGTTCAAATTGTGTTCAGCGATGAGGCTCATTTTTGGTTGAATGGGTACGTAAATAAGCAAAATTGCCGCATTTGGAGTGAAGATCAGCCAGAAGCATTGCAACAGCTACCAATGCATCCCGAAAAAGCCACTGTTTGGTGCGGTTTATGGGCCGGCGGCATTATTGGGCCATATTTCTTCAAAGATGATGCGAATCGCAGCGTTACTGTCAATGGTGAACGCTACATAGCGATGATAACAAACTTTTTTTTGCCCCAAATGGAAGTTCTTGACTTGCATGATATGTGGTTTCAACAAGACGGTGCCACATGCCACACAGCACGCGAAACAATGGCGCAATTGCGAGGCGAGTTTGGTGAAGAGTTAATTTCACGTTTCGGGCCGGTCAATTGGCCGCCTAGATCGTGCGATTTGACACCATTAGACTATTTTTTGTGGGGGTATTTCAAGGCTAATGTCTATAGGGACAAGCCCGCTTTGATTGACGCACTGGAAGCCAACATCCATGCATTCATTCGTGAGATACCGGCCGATATGTGTGAAAGAGTATGCCAAAATTGGACTCAGCGGATGGGCTACCTGAGACGCAGCCGCGGTCAACATTTGCATGAAATTATCTTTAAACATTAAATTGCAAGGTTCAAACTATCGATTTAAATAAATATTTCATTCATTTTTTCGAATTTTTTGTGTTTTTTTTTTAAAAAAGGTCTAAACCTCTTAAAAAATCACCCGTTACCTATAATCGCAAGTAAAAAGAAGTGTGTCTCTTTCTCTCTTATTTAAAGGAATGTGTACAGCAACTTGCACCTGTGTTGTCCCCACGTTTTTTTTTATATGGTGTTTAATACAGATGCAAGTTGCTGTACGAATCGCAGCTTGTAGGCTAAACGGGAGCCATCGTCGAAGTTGCCTCTCTCTATAAGTATCTTCTCTCTGGGACTGACTACTCAGAAATGTTTTGTTGTCAAGCAACGGTCCACACATCTAAAGAAGAGCCTATAAGATAATAACATAACGATGGTTAGATGGCAGTAACTCGTAAGAATTTTTGGGCTGTTTTACAATATCGATAAAAGAAGAATTCATGATTACGATGCAGTACCTCGTATGTCTCAAATAATATCTAAGATTCTATGAGACAAACGAGGTACTGTTATATTATATCGTCCAATTTGGGTATAAGGGGTCACATTTCTGAAAAAATGGCTCTTGCTAAATCAGCAATAAACACAATGTGGTCACAGTTTTTTTCAAAAGGTTTTGTGGATCCAGCCTCAAAATTCAAAGTCTTCAACGCCACAATAAACAGTTGTTTCTGCTATGGTAATGAAGTTTACGGATACCAACAGATGGATGAATTTGAGAGGATACAGAGGTACTTTTTTAAAAGAGTATTTAGACTACCGGCGAATACCCCTAATTATGCAATTCATGTTGAGTCTGGCCTCCCTCACATATTTATTAGAAACTTGAAAGCCAATGCAGACTTTTTAGTAAAAGTTATGCAAAGACCGGGTTATAACTTACATAAGAGAATAATGGAAATTTCGCTTAGCTGTGGGTATACTCCATTTAGAAACTGGAAAGAACTTGCACTGGCTCATCGCATCCCATTTGACCTAAATGTTAACAATATTTCAGATTGGAAAAACATATTTTATGACTGCATTTCAGTTGTTGATGAACATATGTATCAGGATGATCTCGAAAGGGCGAGGGAGTCATCCTCCAGGGCTACATACAGCAAGCTTAACCTGAGTTTGGGTATAAACAATTATTTTAGGGAGGACTTCTCTGTCTCAGATATGAGTCTCATTTTTAAAATTAGATCAGAAACTTTTGAGCTTAATTCTAGACCATATCGAAACGACATTAACCAGCTATGTTCCTTATGCAATCTGAACCAAAGTGAAGACGTAGTTCACTTCCTAGCGATTTGTCCTATTTTGCAGGAAATACGCAGACTCTACTTCAATAAGAGTTCATTGACTTGGGAGGAATGTGTAGGTATCTTGAATGGAGAAAGTGGCTGGAAGTTACTTATTGGTTACATTTCTTATGCAAATAAGTATAGAAAATCATATTTGAATATGTCAGAAATATAGTACAACACACATTATAAATTTTGTTTTAGCTAAACTAAAAGCCCAAGATTAAAAATGGGATCGTAACAACAACGTTATCCCCTTTTCTTTTGTTTTGTTTTAGCTAAACTAAAAGCTCATCCATAGTAATATTGCAGTTCTTTTTCTTTTATTTTTCTTAATATTACTGATAAAGAAAATACTTTTTTTTTTGTTTTAGCTAAACTAAAAGCCTGTATCTAAAGATTAAAATCATTATTTTTTCTATTGCTCTTAATCTAAATCTTTACATTTTATTTCATTTATTTTAAAATAGATAACTCAATGTAATTATTTTTTTGCAAATAACAAAATACCCTTTACAAAATGTTATCCTATAGATTCAGTTGTTTTATCACTGTGTTTCATATTTATAACTTACGATAAACTTGTATTTATTTATTGTTATTTTGTAATAAATTTAAATTAATTTGTATTTAGAGGGGCGTTCAATATATTCTCCGTATCGGGGTGAAGCTGTGGTTATATATATAAATTGACTTATTTATCAAGTAATACTATTATTTTATTGCATTCATGTAAAATTTCATATAAATGTGATTATTATTTTGCGTTTCATCTCTAGTTAAACAGAATCATAATGGCAACTGAGACGATGATGGTGAAAATTGAGCATCGCGCTGTAATTAAATTTCTCACTTAGCAAGGAAAAAGTCAAAAAACTATTCATGAAGAGATGGTGGCTGTTTACCAGGGTTCCGCACCTTCATTATCAACTGTGCAAAAGTGGTCAAGTGAGTTCAAGAGAGGCAGAGAGAGCATTGAAGACGACCCCGCTCCGGCGCCCCGGCTACTGCTTGTACCGTAGAAAGCATCAAAGAAGTCGAAAAACTTGTCATCTCTTTAAAAGTCGAAAACTGTTTATGTTAAGCGGCAGACGGCATTTATGCCATGCTTTAAATTCTTTATGTTAATTGTTACTATGTATTCTTTAAAATTATGAATAAAGATTCTTCTAATTCTAATTCTAATTCTAATATTATGTGTGACATTTTATTTTACGAGGTACTGGTTTTTTCAAGTTTTCTCATTTTTCTTGGAACAAACTCATTTAACCAAAAATGCCAAAAGGTGGCTCTGATGTTTCTGCTTCTTATGAACCTAATTTCAAAAAATTGATTTTTTCTTCTTACGAGGTACTGTCATCTAACCAACGATAACTTGATCTTGTTAGTTTTAGGTACAGTTTATTATTGATCTGCTCTTTTAATAAAGTGAGAACAAAACAAATACAGTTAGAATTGCCAATTTAATTGAAAACGAAAATTAAAGCAGTGAGAATTAAAGTGACCAGCGTTGTCATAACTATTCCCCTTCTCAACTGAAGGCGTGCTCGTCTTTAATTAAATTAAATTTTAAACATAAAATTAAATTACACAATATTAAATATTTTTAATATATAATAACAAAATAAATAAGTAATTAATTAATAATAAAATTTTTTGCAGGCTGGAAGTTTCCTCCAAAAATATAACGTTATCATATTTATTTTAATGAAACGAAAAAAACGTAACATAAGAAACTTTTTAAGGAATTTATTGGAAAGTGACAAATATAACAATATTCTTCATATCAACATAACATATTCATCAAATTAACATAAATTAATAGCTTAAGCAAAACAATAAAGTACGCATTATTCATACTTTAAATAAATTCACAAAGATAATAATAAACAAACAATATTTTTATAAGACGTTATGATTTTTATTAAGGTGTTTCTTAAACATCTGAACTTATATTCTGCGGTTTCGAATCTTAAAACTGTCTTGAAACTAGAGCAGTAATTACTTAAACATATAGCATTTACCAATAGCCTTAAGAAAATTTTGAAAATTGTTGTCTTCAAAAAATCTACCTAAGATTTTCCTTGTGGACTTTTTTACCATCAATAAGAACAGTAGTTCCTAAATCTTTTTGAACAGTTTTTTCAATAAACAACTTCCGAAATTTGTTTCCAATGCGCTTGTTCGTTTGAACGAAGACTTTGTCGCCAGGTTTAAGTGTCACAGTTAACCTTTGTTGATTACGATAATCCAGATCCCTCGTTTGAGTTTTAGCTATCTTTTCTCCAATTTCATCTTCTAGCTGACTAGAAATAGATTGGATAACGTCAATTGGCTTGTAGTTAGTAACTGAGTGAATCGTCCTATTGTACTTGAATGTGGCAAGTAAAAGGAGCTCAGCAGTATCACTTATGTTCGTCTCTAGTTTGATACACCTTGCTATTTCGGAAAGAGTTTTATGAAACCTTTCTACTTGCCCGTTCGTAACACTGTGAAAGGATGGTGTTTAGGCACGACTTATTTTTGTATTAAAAATAGGAGTCGCCACCTTTTTATTCCCTAAAATTAGTAATATTGAAATAAGAAGACCGGCCATTTTTCTTTGGGAAAAACCGACTTGCGGAAAAAACCCAATTTATTAAACACTGTATGAACGCTGGAAGATGACTGACAGTATAATTACATTTTACACCGCTCATAGGCTGGCATGCTAAAAATAGTATACAAGTTAGTATATAAAATGTTGATTGCTGTCGGTATGGGTTACTTCTGATTGGCTTTTCCAGGGCTGTCGTCTCTAGATGATGGTAGTTTTTACTACGAATGGTCCCCGTTCGGAACACTCCCCGCGAAAACGAACGTTTTCCCAATAGGTTCTTCACTTCTCGGCTGGTTGGTCTGTCCCACTTGATGCTGATTGGTTCAAGATTGCAATGATCTTATTGGCTGGCCTGTGAAAGATAAAGAAGAAAAAAGCAGATGTTGATTATCCTGCCTATCCCTTTACCCCTTTGATTTGCTGATCCTTGCTGTATGCTAACCACTATCACTGTACCTTGCTATTGGTTTGTAAGACCATATAGCACTAGCTATCGTCGCTGTGATTACTATTGGTTTGTAAGACCATATAGCACTAACTATCGTCGCTGTGATTACTATTGGTTTGTAAGACCATATAGCACTAACTATCGTCGCTGCGCTTGCTATTGGTTCACTAACTATCGTTGCGCTCGCTATTGGTTCACTAACTATTGTCGCTGTGCTTGCTATTGGTTTGTAAGACCATATAGCACTAACTATCTGTTTCCACTGGCAGTATGCACAATTTCTGCACTGGTCTAGCTAATTGCCCTGTCTCTGTCTGCACTATCACTGATCGCACTATTCCATCTTTGCTGTATAGCAGCTGGCTGACTCTACCCAATGACCATAACGCTGGTGGAAGATTCTCATTCCTCACTATCACTAGCTGTCCAATTTTTATACTGTGAAGGGATTGCACCAGCGCTCACTTAACTAATTGTCACAACAAAAACAATTAATAGGGTATTCAACCTGCTTTGATAATTTGATAACATTTTCCCAACCATCCCATGCACTACATTCGTTTTGTTCCGCCGCCGCCGTCGCCGTATTGGCTAGCTATAGCATAACCGAGTCAGAATGAGTATTCATATTTCCGTTGGCACACTTTGTGCACCAGATACTCACATAGTTCGACCGGCACCCTCTGTGCACGAGCTATAGAAAATAACAAGATACACAAAATACTTATTTGACACTTTAGTGCACAGGTATTTTGTATACAAATTCAAAGGGTCACTGGCTTACGGTTTATGGCAGTAAATTGTGCATCATAAGCACATCGAAAGTGCATGGTATGGTCAAATGCTGACTGTGCATATTTGGGGTTATCGACTTTCCAAGTATGGTTGGATACCAACGAAATAAACTAATTATGTAGTATAAATAGACTGAATAAAAAGCTATGATGGCACTTCTATCTAAAAAGCCAAACTTAAGACAACGTTTCTTTACTCTGATATAGCAACACGCTGGTAGGTAATCTAACGTTAGTTTAACTCCAACATCTGACGCCCTACAGAGCAGTATTGCTTTTGGGTAAACGTTTATAGGGCAATTCGCCGGACGAGTCAGAGAGTTGAATTAAACTTAACTGCGAAAACACTACCAACATTACATGGCGATCTTGCCAGGAGACCAAGAAACGTGAAGTCAGTTTTCTTCTCTCCCCCATTTTACTGAGCGACCTACGGTTAAAACATTAGATGTCCCGGCAAACCCAACTGGCCCTAGCAGCCCATCTAATCCAAGAAGCCCAGGCCTTATTGACAGAACCAACAGATGCCAAGGAGGTCGAACGGATCAAAGTAGGCCCCAAACCTTTAACCATCGCCGAGTATTTAAGGCGAAATACTGTCCGGGCGACAGAACAAACTCCATCGCCCCCAAACCCAAAGATACGAGCAGGAAAGAGGGTGCAGCTCAAAAAGCACCTAGTTGAACTGTACCGGCTGGCAAACATACCCGGCCAACCCAGCGACGTGAGGCAAAAATACCTGCACCAGGCGAAGCAAGTAAAGGGAGCAATCCGCTCCAGCAAAGCTGCCAAACGTAAACAAAGGAAAACCGAGGAGCAGGAATTCCACACGCTGTTCTCGAACATAGTAGAAACCGCTCGCAGAGTCGACAAAGACAAGATTTAGATTTTCGAATTTTTTTTTTTTTTTTTTTTTTAACTTTTCAAATTTTTTTTTAATGGGCAAATCACAATCAAAGGTCAAAGAGGTCATCGTTAATAATAACGGGCCTCAATCTAATAAATCGAACGAAAAGTATGAATACGGTATAGATGTAGTTTCTATCGTAATTATAATTATAGTAATTTTCCTTGCAAAATATATTCGAGATCTAATTTTAAATAAATTCAATAAGGCAATAAGAAAAGAAATTGCAAAAAACAATATAAGCAGAAGAATGTCTGTGTAAAAAAAAATATGTATTTTAATAAAAATACATGCTACAAACATTTTTTCATTTTTAAATTAAAGCATATCCTAAATCAAATTAATTAATGGATTTCTCGTTCCTAGAAATGTAATCAAAAGACGAATTTCGGTATAAAAAAAAAATATATGTATATATGATTTTCAAATGAATTTTTCAAAAGTAATTAAAGCTTTAGGTGCGCTCAAGGATTTTTATGACAATTTAAAGAAATCACCTAATAGGAAAAGAAAACCAGAAGGGGTAAATAAGAAGTTAGAAGAATTAAATAACCTGTGGAGTACTTTTTACGAAGAATATTTAGATATAAAACAAGAGGAAGCATCTGAGACAAAATTACAAAACTTGGAAGAAATAGTAACTCAAGCTAAAAATTTAAAAAAAAATTCAGAAACCATAGTAAAACATAGCTTAGAAAAGGAAATTATTAGTGCAATAGTTAAAGAAAATTCAGAAAAGGAAACTAAAAACACTCAAACTAACAAAATGGCAGAAGTGTTTAATTTTAGCATAGCTCAAAAATTACCGACTCTTAACTGCGAAGAGGACGGCAAAAGAACAGAAAACATCCGAGACTTTGTAAATAGTGTCGAATTTTACCACGACACACTCGGCGAAGCTTCAAAACCCATTCTAATTAACTTCTTATTGAAATGTAAAATCCAAGGGAAAGCTCTTACAGAATTAGGCAGTCAGAAACCAGAAAATTTCGCAGCATTAAAAAAACTTTTAGTTGAAAGATGTGGACCGAAAGAAACTATAGAATCCATTCAAACTAAGCTAAGTAGAACATATCAGGGAAATCGCCCGGTACAAGAATTTACTAAGGAAATCGAAACACTGGTATCAAGAATGACCGAATTGGAGGTATCTTATCTTGGTGAAGAAGCAAGAGAAACACTTGCCAAAGCCAATGATAGACGAGGCGTAGCTTTTCTTAAGAAGGGGGTAAATGATCGGTTAAAAATTATTCTAGATAGCGCTAGGCACGCAAACCTTCAAGACGCTATACAACATTTACTGGAGTTAGACCAAAGCTCTACCCCTGCAACAGGAACCGTCCGGTACGCGAACAACCTAAGTTATCCACAACCACAAAATCAAAACCAAGGTCAAGCTTATTTTCATAATCCCCCCAGATCAAATTATAACAATGCTACCAATCCCAGTCAATCTTTTCCCAGGCAAAATTATTTTCGTGGTAATAACCACTCTCCCAATTTTTCAAGATATAATAAAAGTTACAATCAAACGTTTTCCCAAATGCCTAACAGAAACCATTCACTACCAAATAATCAACGTTTTAACACAAATAGAAACCTTCCTAGTAGAAATATGCAAAATTTTAGTCAAAATAATAATATGAGAAACAATGGAGGTAATTTTTCTAGAAATAATAGTATCCGTCAAAATAGAAACCCTGGTAGAAGTAACCCACCTAACAGTAATAACATTAATAACCATAGAGTTTTAGCATTGGGAAACGAGCAACCCACCGAGGGGCTAGCCGACCCATCGGAGGGAAATTAAGCAATCCACCAATGCCAAATGCCATTTGCACTGCTGGAATATCGAACGGCATTTACGTTCAGTTAAAACTGGACTATGATAAACATATAAGATTTTTATTAGACACAGGAGCTTCAATTTGTGTAATAAAAAACAGTTCAGTAAATCCAAACATTCCCATATTCAAAAATAAAAGCTCAAAAATTCTAGGCATTTCAGGAGATTTAGAAACAATAGGAACATGTGATATTCAAATCCATTTAAAAGATTTCATAATTCCATACGAATTTCACGTGGTCCCCGATAATTTCCCAATCCCAGTTGAAGGGATTATTGGAGCAAATTTTCTGCTACAGTTTAACGCCATACTTGACTTAGAGAATTTTTTATTAAAAATCAAAGAAGGAAATAACACTATTCATCTGCCCATGTGTTCCCAAGAAAATATTAATACCATCTCAATAGCCCCAAGATGCGAAGCAACCTATTGGTTAAACACAAAACACACCGAATCTCGAGTATTCTACCCGCAACAATTATGCGACAACGTTTTTATGGCAGGTTCATTATCCACTGCCATAGACGGGAAAATACCAATAAAAATTTTGAATGCACGGGATACAACTGTAACTCTCAAATGGGCCGAACCATTATCCTCATCAGCCTCGGAACATTACATCCTACGTTACAACCCGACAGAGAAATCAATAAACACTCGAGTGAATAAGATAATAAACGAAATAAATTTTGACACATTAAATAGTGAAGAAAAAGCAGAAATAAAAGCAATATGTACAAAATATCAAGACATCTTTCACGTGGATGGTGACAAACTCATGTATACACATATTGGCAAAGCAGATATCTCGCTCAAAAAGGATGCGTCACCAAAATATTCAAAGCCATATCGTCTCCCACACACACAGAAACAAGATATAAAAGAAGAAATACGGAAGATGTTAGACAATGACATTATAGAACCATCTATATCTCCTTGGAACTCTCCCATACTAATAGTACCTAAAAAGAAAGACCCTGTTACTGGTCTACAAAAATTCCGTATGGTGATCGACTATCGTCACGTGAACGAGAGAATTGAAGATGATAAATTTCCACTACCCAACATAACAGACATCTATGATATGGTAGGAGGAGCAACTTACTTTTCTTGTATAGATTTAAGCCAGGGATACTACCAAATGGAGTTGGATGCCGATAGCAGACCAATCACAGCGTTCTCGACAGAAGATGGTCACTACCAGTTAAAACGATTACCTATGGGTTTAAAGATCTCACCGTGTAAATTTTCAAGAATGATGTCCATAGCTATGTCAGGACTAACTTATTCATGATGTTTTGTTTATCTTGATGATCTGATAGTTTTTGGTAAAAGTTTAATAGACCACAATAAAAATCTAATACAAGTGTTTGAACGTCTAAGAGAAGTAAATCTGAAAATACACCCTGGAAAATGCTTTTTCTTGCGAAAAGAAGTGTTATACCTAGGCCACGTTATTTCTGATAATGGTATCCTACCCGATCCTACTAAATCTTCCGCAATGAAAAGTTACCCAACCCCCACCAACGCGGATGAAGTAAGAAGATTCGTTGCATTCGCCAACTACTATCGTAAATTTATCCCCAATTTCGCTACCATTTCTATCCCACTTAACCGATTACTGAAAAAAAATGTCGAATTTTATTTTAATAAAGATTGCGAAAAATCTTTTGAGTTGCTTAAAGAAATCCTTACAAGTCCTAAAATCCTACAATTCCCCAATTTTAACGAGGAATTCATCCTACGAACCGATGCCTCAGGTTTCGCTCTAGGAGCTATCTTATCTAATTTCGACGATAGACCAATTGCCTATGCAAGTAAAACTCTTAATAAAGCAGAGAAAAACTATAGTACAATTGAGAAAGAATTACTTGCAATTGTATGGGCAGTTAAACACTATCGTCCCTACCTATTCGGAAGGAAATTCAAAATTTTAACAGACCATAGACCTTTAGTGTACTTGTTCTCACTTAAAGAACCTAGTAGCAGACTAACAAAATTTAGACTACTACTAGAGGAATACAACTTCTACATAGAATATTCTCCAGGTAAGGATAATTGTACAGCCGACGCATTAAGTCGCATAAAAATAGACTCCGAGGATTTAAAACAATTATGTATCTGCGTTTTAACGAGAGCCCAGTCAAAAGCGGAAAACAAAAATCTTGAACATATAGACACTACGAAAACCGACGAACAACTAATAACTGAACTATTAAAATTACCAGAAAATGGACTTAAAGTCATTGAGCTGAAGATTGTTGACAACTTCGAGGAAGATTTAATTAATTTCAAGGATACAGACATAATTATTGGTCCAAACAAGGTTTTGGCGTATATCCCAAAAGGGAATTGTTTACTCCTAAAGAAGTCCAAGGACAGCACTACAACCCCATCGACAATGTTTGGCAAAATATTGTCGAGGGATGTATAGAAACTCTGCGGATTGAATTGTTTTAAAAAGATATATATTACTAAAAATGAAATAAGAAAGCTCGCATGCGGCCGCAAAGACAGCAATATTAATGAATTAAAAAGAAATTAGGAGAAATGTTTAAAGAAAGTAATATTAAAGTGCACATTATAGAGAAAAATATTGAAATAACTGATCCTTATAAGAAGAAATTAATACTTAATGAATACCACATACTTCCAACCAGCGGACATGCAGGAATAAACCGCATGTTACAGAATATAAAGAAGAAATACTTCTGGACAGGTATGCAAAACGATGTGACGACATTCGTAAAGCATTGCCCAATTTGTCAACGAAATAAATATATCCAGCCAAAGAAACAACCAATGACTATCACATCGACAGCCGAATCAGGTTTTGACAAAATATTTTTAGATCTAGTAGGACCTTTAGAAGAATCAGAAGATGGATTTAAATATATTCTAACTATACAAGATGAATTAACCAAATTCATCGAAGCAGTACCCATTTCCAATAAAGAAGCAAGTACAGTGGCAAAAGCTTTAGTAGAAAATTTTATTCTAATGATCAAGGAACAGAATTTTTAAATCAAGTTTTCCAGAGAATTTGTAAATTACTAAAAATAGAACAGTTGCAATCCACAGCATATCATCATGAGAGCATAGGAGCCTTAGAGAACTCTCATAAAGTTTTAGGAGCATATTTGAGAAGTTACGTTTCAGAAAAACATACCGATTGGAACACATGGCTACCATACTACGTTTTCTGTTATAATACATCAGTACACTCAGAAACCGGATATACACCTTTCGAACTAATATTCGGAAAACAGTGTATCTTACCATCAAATTTGGTTAAACAGGTAGAACCAGTATACAACTATGACGATTATGTTATTGATTTAAAAAATAAATTACAAATCGCTCATAAAGACGCTCGAGAAGCTCTGATAGGCAAAAAGATAGCAAGAAAAATTGATTCGATTTAGAGCAACGAACAAAAAGCTCCAATTTTGAAATAGGAAGTTTAGTTTTACTTAGAAACGAAAATAGAAAGAAACTTGATCCGATATACATAGGTCCATACGAAGTTCTGTCCCAAAACGGCGTGAATTGTGATATGAAATATGAAAATAAAAAGATAACGGTTCATAAAAATAGGCTAAAACCATTTTTTTATATATTTAACTCTGATTTAGATATTAAAAGTTGATCAGTAACTTTATAAACCTAAATGAATTCCATTAATTAATATAAAATCAAAAACTTGTAAACTTAATTATTGTATAAAATTTATTAAAAAAAAAAAAAAAAAAAAAAAAAAAAGGCGAGAAAGTGCTTCCGCAAATGCAAACATCTAAAGATAAATTAAAGAAAAATATTAGTATGATATCATGTATAGCTAAACTTGTAAATATATGTTAACATAAAAATAGGCCGGCATAGACTTAAGATTTTCATTACTATTATTATTATACTATTGATTAGCCTTTTAATACAAAAATGTATATACAAATCTAACTTTCACTACTTAATATATTTAATATATCTTTAAAATATAGCTAGATAGAATAAATTAATTTAATGTAACTATTGATAAGCAAATTAATATAATTTTTACATAAAATACTATTATATTACACCTTTTAAATGTACATAACTATCATCAAAAAAAAAAAAAAAAATCCATCTCACAATTTCAAAAGAAAATACAATTCAAAAAGTTATCAAATAAAACAAGATCCCTTATTGTACAAAGTGGCGCATAAAAAGAAGAAATCATAACATATCATGATTTCTCCTTTTTCTCCCAGGAAGGGTGGTGTGAAGGGATTGCACCAGCGCTCACTTAACTAATTGTCACAACAAAAACAATTAATAGGGTATTCAACCTGCTTTGATAATTTGATAACATTTTCCCAACCATCCCATGCACTGCATTCGTTTTGTTCCGCCACCGCCGTCGCCGTATTGGCTAGCTATAGCATAACCGAGTCAGAATGAGTATTCATATTTCCGTTGGCACACTTTTTGCACCAGATACTCACATAGTTCGACCGGCACCCTCTGTGCACAAGCTATAGAAAATAACAAGATACACAAAATACTTATTTGACACTTTAGTGCACAGGTATTTTGTATACAAATTCAAAGGGTCACTGGCTTACGGTTTATGGCAGTAAATTGTGCATCATAAGCACATCGAAAGTGCATGGTATGGTCAAATGCTGACTGTGCATATTTGGGGTTATCGACTATCCAAGTATGGTTGGATACCAACGAAATAAACTAATTATGTAGTATAAATAGACTGAATAAAAAGCTATGATGGCACTTCTATCTAAAAAGCCAAACTTAAGACAACGTTTCTTTACTCTGATATAGCAACACGCTGGTAGGTAATCTAACGTTAGTTTAACTCCAACATCTGACGCCCTACAGAGCAGTATTGCTTTTGGGTAAACGTTTATAGGGCAATTCGCCGGACGAGTCAGAGAGTTGAATTAAACTTAACTGCGAAAACACTACCAACATTACAATACTTTCCTTTTCTCTTCGCCACTTTTTCCTTTCTTGCAATGTCACTAAATACTCTTCTCTCCATCTTTTCCAAAAATGCCCAAGCATTGACTGTCGCTCTTTCCATAACTTTACCCCTTTTGCTGGCGTATCACTGGTTAATGTAAAAGGAGGGGGTAACACTATTGGCTCTCCAATCAGGAAATGTCCTGGTGTAAGCGCTTGCAAATTCGCTGGATCATCATGCAGTGGATGTATAGGCCTAGAATTAAGTATGCCTTCTATCTCTATCAACAACGTTCTGAGTTGTTCACTCTCTAAAGTATGCTGGCCTACTATCCACTTAAGATGGTATTTCATTGACTTAACCGCTGCCTCATATGCTGCCCCTTGATGAGGAGCAGCGGGGACCATAAAAATCCAGTCAGTTCCCTCATTGCTTAATTTGTGAAATACCCCTTCGCTTTCCCATATTTCCCACGCTTGCTTTATCGCTTTGGCCGCACCCACAAAGGACGTGCCATTGTCACTGTACATTCTGGCACATCGCCCTCTCCTGCCTATAAATCGCCTATAGCAGGCGAGAAAGGCCGCTGACGTTAAGTCATCCACTGTATCTATGTGAATCGCTCTTGTCTTGAGACAAACAAATATCGCTATCCATGTTTTTCTAACGCTGACTTGCTTTCCTTTTCTGTCCGTCACTCGCACCAGAAATGGCCCTGCATAATCTACCCCCGTATGCAAAAATGGCTTGCCTGGTCGTACTCTATCGGCTGGCAATTCTGACATTAGCTGTTGTTCTAGCTTGTAGTTGTGTCGCACACACACTACACACTTGTGTATATAATTTCTTAATTCGCTTCGGATTCTGGGAATCCAGAAATGCTGTCGGATCACTTGCGCCATCACTTGCGAAGAACCATGCTTGGTTCTCATATGAGCATCATCCACTATCAACCACAACAGACGTGTGCTATTGGGTATAATCGCTGGGTGACGTACATCATACACCGCCTCGGCCCTGTGTATGCGTCCGCCCACTCTCAATATATTATCGCTGTCAAAGATTGGTTTAAGTGACTCAATCCTGCTGTGCTCAGGTAACTGTCCATGCTTGCGCAATGCGGCAATGTCCTTGCCATAACTCTCCGACTGTGCCTCTCTTATCAACATTCTGATGGCAGCTGCTCTCTCCTCTGCTCTTAATGCTAACGTAGTCCGATACCCTCTTCGCTGTACTCGCTGGGACGCTTAATCTCTTATTGCTGGCTCTTATCCTCAATTGGTTAACGTATCGCCATACATAACCAATTATGCTGACTGCCTTGCTAAGGCTGCTGGCATACTCTACCACTGGAACCCTTGTACGCTTGTCTGGCATCCAAATACTCCATTTTGTACTTGCTACCCCAAGTGAAAGCACATGGACTTCCTCTCTCGCTTCATCAGGTGCGAATTCCAATATCTTATTTGCTGGCCAGAAGTTCTCTGGTAAACACAGCCAATCTGGGCCATGCAACCATAGTTTGCTTTCCACTAGCTCTGCTGGCATCTGTCCTCGACTCAACAAGTCCGCTGGATTCGCTTTCGTATCTACATGGCGCCACCGGCTGACATCGGTACGGCTTTGTATCGCTGACACCCTATTGGCCACATAGGTTTTCATATCCCGTGGAAGTTTACGTAGCCAATGTAAGACTACCACGGAGTCCGACCATAAAATATACTCCACCCCTTCCCATTCCATCGCTCTTATTAAGTCAATTAACATTTGACTTAACAATTCCGCTGCCGCTAATTCCAATCGCGGAATACTCACTGTCTTTAAGGGAGCCACTCTCGTTTTCGCTGTTACCAATTGACTGACTCATATGCTGTCCAGCTGTCGACACTGTACGTACGTATATTACTGCACCATATGCTGTCGCTGAAGCATCTGAAAACCCATGTATTTGTATCCCTGTTTGTTGGCCCGTGTGTAACCATCGGTCAATTCTAAATTTCTCCAGATGCTTTAGCTCTTTGAGCAATCTTCCCCACCTAGATTGCAATTCCGCTGATAGCGCTTCATCCCAGCCATAGCTCACTCTCCATATGTCTTGTATAAGAATCTTTCCAAGAATAACCACTTACGCTATGTACCCATTAGGGTCATATAATTTCGCTATAGAACTCAATACTTTCCGTTTTGTTGCTATCGTTTCTCACTCATGAGATTGTACCGTGAAGGTTAATTGATCGCTGGCTATTAACCACTGTAACCCTAGCACTGTCGCTTGCCCTTCACCTTCGAATGTGAATACCTTCTCCTCATCGGAGTTTAGCTGGCGGAGAATACTATCGCTGTTCGACTTCCACTTTCGTAACTCAAATCCCCCTGTCCTCAACACTGTATCCAATTGCTGTTACTTTTCCCCTAGCAGTTGCACGTCATTCAATGACACACCACTATCCGTTTGACAACTACAGTCAAACACCACTCTTAACTTGCGCGTCACACAATGGTGTGGTATATAATAAGCTGGCTTATCTGCTGGCGGCTGTCCTTTCACTTTCCTCATGTGCCCTAGCTGTTCGTATTCACGCATGAATTCTACATACTTTCCTCTTAACTCTGGCTCGCGAGCGAGTTTTCGCTCGAGATACATAAATCTCTTCAGCGCTATCGCTCTTGACTCTCCCATTTGATTAACTTCCATTTTTACTGGAATTGTAACCACGAAACGGCCATCTGCGTCCCGATACGTTGTCCGTGTAAAATTGTCCTCTACCGCTTGCTCCTCAGCTGTCCTGCTGGCGTGGCCTTCCACTCTGTCCATTTCCCATAGCTGTCGTACTAATCGATCCACATCTTCCATCTCGGAACAACGTGCTGCTGGCATCATGCTGAAAACGTCGCTTGCTCTAGCTGGCTCATTTCCACCAAAGAGAACTATTCCAAAGGTTGTAGGAATGGCAACCAGGCCACCAATCTTGTATGGTCTCGCATTCACCATTATGCTGGCAAAAACGCTTACCCCTAACAGAACTGACACTAGACCGCTCTTCCAATATACTGGGTCGGCATAATGCTCACCCATCTGAAACTGTACTGGCTGAATATTTCTCGCTGGCGTGCTTACTTCCCATTTGGATTCTTTCGGTAATACCCAAAGAACCTCATCAACCCACTCTCCCATTTCATGCCAAGGCAATATTCCTACACTTACTTGTTTCTTGATTGGGATTGGTTCGCCATCAATTCCCACTACTCTCTTTTTAGCTACCACAGTAGCAATGCTGTACTCGCTTATTATGCTATTCGATATTAGACTAGGGTGCGCCCTGAATCTAATAATGCCCTTATTGGCCCGTATATTTTACCTTCTACCTGAATCCGAATCAAAATCGTTGGTAAAAGAGTAACCTGTCCCGCTGAAATGTCTTGTTTGAAATAATTTACAAAAGAGGGGTATTTTTGAATCTTTTTATTGGTTGCTTTCGTTACAGGGTTAGAAATGCTGTCCGGTTTATTTGCTGCTGGCTTCGCTGATCCTGTGGCTGCTGTCGATCTCTTTCGTTTGGCCAATGGGGCCTCGGTCAGTCAATCAGACTCCCTCTTCCTCATCCTGAATGCCGAAGCATTCAACACTGGCGCTGGCTTACCGCTTACTAGTATTGGGCACAATACACTGTTGTGCATTTGCTTGCACGGACATCTGGGGCATGGGTCCTGGAAGCACTCGTAAATACCATGCCCCCTTTTGAGGCAATTTTCGCACAGCCCCTGCTTGCGAACATAGCTCCTCCTCGCTGCCAGGTTCATTTCTTTGAATTGGCTGCAATTGTATAGCTGGTGTGGCTCAGTGCACAATTCGCATGTGTGCCTACGACCGCTGTCCCTGTTCAAGCTGGCTGCTGGCATTCTAGCTACTGGCTGCTGTCTGGCTGGCTGGTCACTTGCTGCTGGCTTGCTACTCCTGCTGACTGATGACACTGTCGCTGTCCTTGGAGCTCTTTGCTCCCGCTCGCTCTCAAATCGATTGTATCGCTGGCGACTGGTTGTGGGCCTGCTGCTGGCTGCTGCTTGGCGATCCAAAAAGTCCAACATTTGGCGACAAGTTGGCGCTTCGGACTCCCTGTGCAATTCCCACTGCCTTGCTGTCTCTTGGTCCAACCGCTCATGTATCATGGGGACCACCACTAAATCCCAGGCCTCCACTGGAGCCCCTTGCGCTCGCAGTTGGCGCAGCATCTCATGAGTCACGTTAGATATGTTCTGCAACGCTGTACTGTCCGGGTTTGCTGGCAACTTTGGAAGGTCCGTGAAGGTCCTGAGTAACATCCTGCAAGTTGAATACTTGCGGTTGTATAATTGATTGAGCCTCTCCCAGGCTTCCTGATAGTTGTCGTCAGTCAGCTGCCACTTTCCCATAGTTCTGGCTGCTTCGCCCCTCAATGAATTCGTGAGGTAGCTAAATTTATATGCTGGCGCTATCTTATCGTCTCCATGGATGGCCGCCACGAACCGGTCATGAAACCCCTGCCAGTTCGTGAGGTCTCCGTCGAAGAATCCCCATGTGTTGGTAATTCCATGGTTCTGTGCTGGCATTTGAACCTGCACCGAAATCGCTGGCTGATGATGGCTGTCCGAATTTGACACTGCCTACGCTGGCTGTTGATCGCTGGCTGCTGGCTGAAGGCTGGCTATCTTTCGCATAATTACACCTTTCGCGGCATAATACTTTTCTTCGGCTTCGATTAATGCCGCTTCGGCAGCATTAACGCCAGCTCCTTTTCTAGCACTAGCTTGTCGTGGACGGCGCTTAAATGTGCCCAGCACTCGTCCAATCGCTGTTGTCTCAGGCTAAGTTCCAAGACATCGGCCTCCTCAAAGGCCACGCTCTTCGTATACAATAATACCCGCTCTATGGCGGCTATCACCATACGGTGGGCATGTTGCTTTGCCATTTTCGCTGTGAGAAAAGAGAATAAGGAGAAAATGTTGTAATAATTTCGCTTTACAATAGACAATCCTATGGGATATCTAAACGCAACGCACCCCCCCCTAGTCCTACCTAAATATGTCCAACTAAGTTGACAACATGACTTGTCTCTATCCCGCTGTCTTGCACTTGTCCGTATTCATTCACTGGCTACTGGCTGAACTGTCCGCCCTACCTACCCCAATTCTCACTTAATCCTCGCTGTCTTTTAGTAGTACTACTCACTTTCCTTGTTTATTGCCACTGTCCTATCACTTTCTAATCACTTTCCGATCACTGGCTAATTAGCGTACATTTTGGTTAAAGTTGATGGTTTTATTTTCATAGCTGGTCGCAAATTTGCTGCTGGCATGCACTGTCGGCTGGCTCTCAATCTACCTACTCATTCCCCAATAAATTGCGTTGGCCAACACTGAACACTTTTCTTTCCACGCTGGATGATTTTCACTATCATTGAATTTTCTTCATTCAATTTTACTTTCCGTGTCATGTCGCTGGCCCTAAACGCTACACTATTCGGCTGGCTGTTTTATCACTATCCGTACGCTAATTGCTGGCTTGGACATAAACCTGACAATATGATCATAATAATAGAAAACAAAGATAAATTCACGCACCCCCAATGTCTCAACCTGATACGAACGTTCATACCAAGGAAACATTTTATAAATGGCATGCAACTTTATTTGCCGCATCCGGTACTTGTTGCTGCCGACAACAAGTATTTCATATTACGCACCCAATTATATGCACACGAACGACGTGCTTCTTAAACGCACCCAAATTATATGCACACGAACGACGTGCTTCTTAAACGCACCCAAATTATATGCACACGAACGACGTGCTTCTTAAACGCACCCAAATTAAAATTTTCAAAACAAAATATTCCCAAACACTTTTTACTGGTAGGCACTGTGCCAATTAAACAAAAACAAAATTGTTCCCTTCACTGTCCTTACACTCATCATTTGAAATAAGAAAACTATCCTGATGCTGGCTAGGGAACAAATAATAAAAAAAAAACTCTCCGTTCACTTGCTTGCAGAATATTATCTGCTCAACACTCTACAATATTATAAACAATATTAAAAACTATCCAAACACTTTCACTTGCAAATAAAATATGAATTAAATATTCTGTTTTTGTTTTTGTCACTCGCAACACTATCAGAATGCTGTCCTACCGCTCGCAACAAAAAATAAAAAAAAACTATCCGAACTTTCGAGGAAGAGAAAAAGAACACTTTCTTGGTCATTGCGCTATTCCCACACTGTACATTAAAATCACTATCAAAATTTAAACGCTCACCTGTAATAATTATTGTTTATGTTTTTTTTTCTTTTTTGATGTTTTGATTTGACTTTCCGTAAACTCGCTTTTAAAAATCCGCTGTTACTCACTGAGAATGAAACCACCGAATGAATTGAATGCGTATGCATACCTACTCAGTGCCAGACCAAAACAAGCGCAAAGTAAAGGGGGAAGAAGAAAAAAAAACCTTTACATATGTCCATGCACATGAGTAGTCAATCACGCAGGCACCCCGTGCACATTCATTCTTGTTTTCAGGGTGGGTTTTTGCTTGTCCGTCGCTTGCCGCTCGCCTCTCTCTGTACATTAAGGCTCGTCCACATTATGCCGAATGATGCCGATCGGCCTGTGCCGACCGGCCAAGCCGAATAAGTATGGATCAGGGTTCGGACTTGAGAGATTGCAAATCGCAGTAAAATGAACTCAAAATCGCAGTAGATTCAATATTTTCGCAGTAGAATTGACTTTCAATAGGAAAAGACGTTTTGTTTTAGTTTTAATTTTTTTTTTTATTAACATAACAAAACTAAAATAAATAAACTCTATATTCTTTGGTTTAATATCAAAACAATATTAAAATAAAATAATAAAAAAAGAAAAAAAACAAGTATTATCACATTTATGTCATAATAACAAAATCACACGATTGAAAATGTTTAGTTTCAGTTTATATCAATTCAAACTTTCCATTAATAAATTTGTATTTTTTTATAAATTTTATCAAATCAAGCGGCGGTACAAAAACATCATGGCGATTTTTAATTAAAGAATGCGCAAACATAAGATTTTCGACAGTTTGAACACTGAGCCTGTTTCGAAATTTGTTTTTAATTAAATTCATCATTGAGAATTGTCTTTCCGCTGCTGCACTGCTATGAGGTAAAATAGTAAGCGAAAGCATGTATTCGGAAAGATTTTGAAAAAGAAATTCTTCAACGACATTTTTCTGATCTTTTAAAGAAAACCAAAATTTAACAATGTCCTCTTGATTCAATGCACTTATATCATATAGTAAAAATGATCTCCATTCATCAATAATTACTTCAACATGTGTTTTATTGAATGGAAAAGCTTCAGTCAATTTAAGAACTGAAGGAAGGCTACCTTCTTGAATTTTTTTGGATTGAGGTATTCAAGCAAAATAATGTTATTATCTTCGAATGAAAATCTGTCTTGAATCTGCTTGCAAATTGTTACATAATATTTTATAATATTTGTTTTAATTTCGAAAAGGTTCGCTTCTGATAAAAAAAATTTCTTCATTTTCAAAATCGATTTCGGTACTAACGAACTCTTTCTTTATGGAATTATTAAGCAATTTTAAAAATTCTTGCTTTATAATTGGATAAAGAAGATGAATCATAGTTTTTTCAGATTGGAATACTTTATTCATATAGTTTATTGAGTCAAGAACATAAGACAAGAAAAAAAAGTATGCTTTATTTACATCATTTAGTTTTTCAGATATACGTTCAATATTATTTTCTCTTTTTTCTTCAAAAGTTAAAAGGACGAAATAATGTGTAAGTGGTACCCACTGTTCTAAAACTCTATCAACAGCAGCCTGGACAGACAACCATCGGGTTGAACTTGTATTCAGAATTTTATGTTCATCTGTATTAAAATAATCTTGAAATGTTTTAAAATCAGCAAGTCGCTTTGAGCTTCGCCAGAAAAAATTAAAAATTGTTTTAATTAATAATCAATTTGTTTCGTATTGATGCACACGTGGGAGTGAAATGGTAAAAAGAAACAAGGAGAAGGAACAAGTATTGCAGAAACACAAGACACAACACGGTGCAGCAACAAAACAAGCCGACAACACATTAACACTAGCTAACTTAAGCAAAAATTTGCATGAAAGAGACACATATATTTTTTTTTATGTTTGACAGTTTGTTTTACTTTATTTTCTTTGAGCAGGGATGTTATTCTGTGAACAGTAATGTTATTTAAACAAAATTTTCAAAAATCGCAGTAGATTGCAAGAAAAACGCAGTGACGCAGTAGATGTGAAAATTTGCCAAAAAGTGCAGTAGATCTACTGCGATTGCAGGGAAGTCCGAACGCTGGTATGGATGTGCCGAAAACCGTCCCGAACCGAACCGAACTCAAACCGAATCAAATGGATACTCGTTCGGCACGGCCGATCGGCATCATTCGGCATTTGCCGATCGGCATCATTCGGCATAATATGGACGCGCCTTTACGATGCTTGGTGCCAGTATTCTGACGGTCGCACCAGTCAGTCATTATTCGTTTCTTGTGCGCTGGATAAAAAAGAGAAAAGGGTTATTCTTCGCTGTGTGTATTTGTTATTGCTAATTCCTTTGCGCAAGGCATGCTGGTGTTGGATTGCGTTTGCATCGCATGGTATCTATCTTATAGATATTTCGCTGTATGACATATTGTGTTCGCTGGTATGTGTTCACATAGAACTGGCTGTCGTATGCAAAATACATTGTCGGCTGTATGTAAATCAGCAGAATTCTGCTTAAGTTAAATATGTGTTCACATGGAACTGGTTGCTGTGTGCACTATATACCATTCGCTGTGGCTGGCTTTGTCATCTTTTGCGCTGGACGTAACGGTACTTGCTGGCGTCTTATTTTTGCATTCACTAGCTATTTGGGATGGGAAAAAATATGCAAAAAATATACACTAAATGCTTACTCATCCTCTTGATATAATTATCAAGAACCTTTCCTTTGCCTAATTGTGGCAGATTTTGTATTCACTTTTCGATTCACTTTCCCGACATGCATTTCGCATTTATTTTTACACTGGTAGACTCGCGTTTCTTTTTTAAAAATGGCTATGTTTCGCTTGACTTTAAATAATGGTTAAAAAACATTAAAACTATCGCGCTGTACCATGCTGGCTTAGTGGACTGTATAAAACGCTGGTCACTGGCTACTATCCGGCTCGAGGCGACCAAAATGTTTAGGCACGACTTATTTTTGTATTAAAAATAGGAGTCGCCACCTTTTTATTCCCTAAAATTAGTAATATTGAATTAAGAAGACCGGCCATTTTTCTTTGGGAAAAACCGACTTGCGGAAAAAACCCAATTTATTAAACACTGTACGAACGCTGGAAGATGACTGACAGTATAATTACATTTTACACCGCTCATAGGCTGGCATGCTAAAAATAGTATATAAGTTAGTATATAAAATGTTGATTGCTGTCGGTATGGGTTGCTTCTGATTGGCTTTTCCAGGGCTGTCGTTTCTAGATGATGGTAGTTCTTACTACGAATGGTCCCCGTTCGGAACAGGTGGCGTATTGAACATACCTATTTTAAAATGATCCCGAAGCAACGATCTAATGCTTTCTGACGTAAATGATTTTCATTATCGCAAACAATTGTAGTGGTATCTTTAAAAAAATTTAGCAGTTCTAAAAGGGGTTCTTTTATGTCAACTATTGCCCACGATTTAATGGGTTTAACCACAGCAAAGTTGGAAAATTTATCCAGACAGGTCAAGAAATGAGCTCCAGCCGTTGAATAAATGTCCATGTGAAGCATTTCTCCTGAGTGCTTTGGTATTGGAGTTTCACCTATTTCAGGCTTAGGTGGATGCCTTTGATATTTTACTTCAAGACAGATTGCACAATTAGAGACAATTTCCTTAATTCTTTTTCTTATTTTAGGAAAGCAATAATCATTTAAAATCTGGTTTGTATTTTCAAGCGCAGATCGATGTGCACGATTGTGCTCAGTGGAAAGAATTTCTGCTTGGTCATTTGGGTTGAAAATATCGGTTACCATTTTTTGTGTGTGGATAAACTTTACTGAAGGGAAAAAGGTTTTTAATTTGTTTTGAATTTGCGCTAGTATGTGTAGGTCACAATGAATAGCATTGACAACATTTGGGCTTACAACATCTTTTAGAAATGCAAAAAGGTTATCAATGTTATTGAAAGTAATTGTATGTCTTAATTGGGTTTTAAAAATGATTTTTGTGCTTTTGAGTTGTGTGGGCCCTGTATTAATGACTATCTGATTTCTGAAACAATTTAACGGATTTCTTACACTTGGTATCGTTTGAGTTAAAGAAGCTTCACTATGAACTGTTGATGCGATAGAAATCGTTTGCGGCTCTAAGTTGTTTAAATACTGCCTTGACAACGCATCAGCAACATAGTTCTCCCTACCTGGTTTATAATGAAGCGTTGGTAAAAATTGTGTAAATGTTAAGCTGACTAACTCCATACAAATAGTTCCTTAATTTTTGCAAAGACCAAACAATAGCCAACAGTTCTCGCTCATTGGTAGCAAAACCTTCTTCTGTAGAGGACAGAGTTTTAGAAATCATGGTGATTGGTCTACCATCTTGCGAAAGGACAGCCCCAAGTGCATGAGAAGAAGCATCAGTAGTCAAATCAAAAGGCTTTTTAAAATCAGGATACAAGAGTAAGACGTCTTCTGAAGGCAGAATTCTTTAAACTATTTCAAATGCCTCAACTGCTCCGGCGTCCAATTCCAACTTCTTTTGTTTTGACTGATTTTTGCCTACGTTTCCGTTTTCACCCCGTAAGTACCTAGTAAGAGGTTTTGTTATATGGGCATAATCTCTTATAAAGCGTCTGTAGTAACCAGAGAGGCCGGGGAAAGATCGTAAGCTGCGAAGAGTCTTAGGAATTTCATAGCCTACAATGTCTTTTACCTTTTCAGGGCATGTTTTATTTCCTTTATCGGACACTACAAAGCCTAAAAACTCCACCTCATTTTTAAAAAATCTCGATTTGGCTGGTTCAACTCTCATGTTGGCTTCAAAAAGCAGTTTTAAAATGTTCTCTACGTCTCGAAGGTGTTCGACCTCCGTTTTTGAAAAAATAATGACGTCACCTATATAAACATGACAACACCTCCCGATTTCTTCTCGTAATAGTTCATCAATTGCCCTTTGAAAAATGCTGGGTGCATTTTTTAATCCAAAAGGAAGCCTACAAAACTCAAACTTTCCATTGTTTATAGAGAAAGCTGTTTTTTCCCTATCACGATCGCATAATTTTATTTGATGAAAACCTGATTTAAGGTCCAGAGTTGTAAAAAAGAAGCCTTTCCTAGGTAAGCAAGGATAACTGTAGTATTAGGAATAGGGTATTTGTCATTAACGGTCATGCTATTTAATTTCCTTAAATCAATTACCCGTTTCATCAACTACTTTTTTATCAACAACCTATACAGGATTATTATACGGAGATCGTGATGGTCTTATGATTCCGTTTTGAAGTAAATTAATAACTTCGTTATTAACAAACTCAGATGAGGACATGGGATACGGGTAAGCTTTCGAATAAACGTTTTCGTTATCGGTTGTTTGGATTGTAGCAACAACTTTTGTATTGAAGGGTAATGATTCATTGGGATCAGAAAAAACTTTAGAATTTCGAGACAATAACAAGGTAATCTGTTCCTTTGTCTCTAATGGAATATTTTTGTTTGTGATATAAAGATACTGTTAACATCTCTACAGTAAAGGTATAGTAATCTTTACTCCCCTCTACTATAACTTAAAATCCCCTTTTCAAGGATTAAGTTTGCTCTGATTTCATTGAGAAAATCAAACCCTATTATACAATCAAAAGTTTTCAGTGTGGTAAGTACAAGAAAGTTGCATTTCTATTAAAAATATTTATAACACATTTAGACGTCACTTTGCTTATGCCGTGTATTAACTTAACAGAAAACTGTTCGTTTATAGGTGTGATAGATTGCAGTGTGCTTAAATGTTTTATATAATTTTTAGACGCACCAGTGTCCAACAGAAGCTTTATTTCTCTACCCGCCAGGGTGCGACCAACATAGGGCAGGAGAGAAGTTCCCCTAAAAAATTTACTTCATCAAATAGTTCTAGGTTATCATTGTCTATTTTTTCGGTTTGGTCCTAACCCGACAACTCGCTATCGCAGTAGCATTTATTAACCTTTTTTATTTTAGGTAATAATCTTTAGATAATATTTTTTCACTTATATTTTAAGCATATCTTACTGAAATGTTTCATATTAAAAGTTTTTAAGTGTTTTTTACCAAAGTAAACTTTTTTGTATTGCTTGTTATTATAAGCCGTTTTTAACATGTGTAATACATGGCAATAAAATCTTTATTGCATTAATTTATTTTTATTATTATTATTATTATCTTTATTTTTCTTCATACAAAAAAAAAATACAAACTATATAACATTTAACTGTAACTGTTAAATCTTAGATATCAACGGCAAACGGCTTAATAGCCATGCTTGTAAATCTTTTAAATGTTACATAGTTTGTATTTTTTTATATGAAGAAAAATAAAGACAATAATAATAATAATAATAATAATTTATTTTTTCAAATGCTCCGGCAATGTGGATTGTGGATCACGATTAAGTACGCAACACGTCACTTAAAGTTGGGCGCCAAATAATACAATGTGTTAATATTTTATAATTTTTTATTTCTTTTCTCTATGAGAAATCTTAACAAATGTGTAGTGGTCAGCTTACAAGAAAGGACTGACTACTCAGAAATTTTTGGTTCTCGAGCAACGGTCCACACATCTCAAGAAGAGCCTATGATAAGATAATTACATAACTTGATCTTGTTAGTTTTACAGTTTATTATTTATCTGCTCTTTTAATAAAGTGAGAACAACAAGTGCAGTTAGAATTGCCAATTTAATTGAAAACGAAAATTAAAGCAGTGAGAATTAAAGTGACCAGCGTTGTCGTAACTTATATAGAAAAAAAAGGTTTTCGTTGGAGTTCTTCGCTGGGACATTAACAAAACAACAACAACGGGGTTTTGGTGCTAAATCAAATTTACCAAACAAATGTCGGCAACCAGCTGGGTCTCAACGTGGAATCGCAGATGACAGAAGATAGCAACAAAAGAGCTGAGCCAGTAGTGACACCTACATTTCAAAATCTAACTTAGCACGGATACAATCCAATTATTCATCTATGTTGCTATAGGGTATAAGTGCCGTCTGCCAAAATAAAATTAAATTAGTAGAAATAAGTAGCGTAAAACTGTTAAGCTATAATATCAAAGGCCTTATTAATAAGTCAATTCAAGTATGAATTTATAAATAAATTTTGATATTATTTTTCGGTATGAAACATTTTTAGTAGGAGAAGATCATAAATTATATTAATACCGTTTTCAAAACTTCGAATTCGCTTGGATTTCTGCTTTAAAACAAAATGCACGAGGAAGAGCGAGTGGAGCATGCTTCTTTGGATAGAAAAAACAAAGTTTTAAACGCAACATAGCCTTTAAATTTGAATCTTTTAATGAACTTAAGCTTTTGAAAATATCAATAGAAGCAAACAAGCTATATATACTACCAATTTATATCAATTGTAACAAATGGGAGAGAGGTAAAAAGAGAAAATCAGGAGATGGAACCACAAATGCAAAGGGAGTACAATTGTTGGAATTATGTGATTCTCACGGATTTCGTATACTAAATGGTACAAGCAGTTCAGACTCCAATGAAAAGTATACGTTCATAGGAAAACAAAGATGTTCAGTCATAGATTACTGCTTGGTACGAGGATTAAGGATATCTTTAGTAAATGACCTTGAAATTTTGACGCAACAGTACTCAGACCATATGCCTATCTTTGCCCAGTTTGGTACGTCACCGAAAGAGATAGATGATACAAGAACGACACAACTACCTCATAAGCTGGTGTGGAAACAATCAAACGCATCGGAGTATAGACGAAAACTCGACCTCAACTTGTAGACTGGTGTTCAATTAAATATAATGGATATAGACAATTTAATGAACATTTCTTATCCACCACGTACACCAACACAACACTTATCAAAAAAGATACATTTAAAAGAAAAATGGTTTGATACTGAGTGTGAAGCAGCAAGGAGGATATCTTTTGGATGGCTAAAAGTTTTTCGAAAGTTTGAACATCAGTTCTTCAAAAGAATGTACTGCCAAACAAATACAGCCTTTAAGTTTATTTGTATGAACAAAAAGAAAAGATATTTTGAAAACGAAGCCCTTAAATTAGTAAATTATAAGGACACAAAGGAGTTATGGTATGCTATTAAAAAATTCAACTGTAAAGCACCACTCTCAAACGCTGCTGAACGCACAAAGTAGCATAAGGCCGTTTCCCTACGCAAAGCCATTAATTGAAAACGATATATTAGATGCACCTATTACACAGGAAGAATTGTACAACGTTTTGAAAAAAACTTAAAGATGGATAGCCTCCTGGAGTAGATCGTATACTTATTGATTTTTTTAAGTATGCGACAAGAAATTTTATCGGAAAAATAACGGAGGTTTTCAATGAGATGCTGGAAACAGGTAGCTTACCGCCACAGTTCAAACAAGCCATAATATATCCGATTAACAAAATGGCAACATAGCTACAGCAGCAAATTATCGTGGAATATCTTTCCTTAACTCATCCTATAAAGTCTTCACAAAACTTCAAAATGAGCGTATGTCAATTTGGATCGAACGCAACCGTTTGATCAAAGAATTCCAAGCAGGATTTCGGAACGGTTATTCGACCGTAGGCAACATTGTTGTACTGCGAAACATTGCTGGAACATTCCTCGAACAAAAAAAGAAATTATTCGCCTTCTTCGTTGATTTCAAGGCAGCCTACGGTAATATTGATCGAAGGGCCTTAATATTCAAACGTTATAATGCTGGAATGCGCCAAAAGTTCGGAAAGGTTATTGAAAACATATACGAAGAAAACCAATAGAGTGTGTGGAGCGGGACCGAAACATCAGAATGGTTTGAAACAACAATGGGAGTAAGACAGGGATGTACACTAAGCCCATACCACTTTGCTTTATACATCGATGACCTCACCGACTTTTTACCTGCCGAAATAGAGATTGCAGGACATTTAATAAAAGCCCTTTAATTTGCAGATGATGTGGTTTTATTTGCGTATTCACCAGAGTCCTTACAATTAATGATTAGCCGTCTTGATTTGTACGGCCAATTATAGAATCTTATAGCCTATTCATACCGCACTCGTTTTGGGTATTCGTTTACCAAAACGAGTAGAGCGTTCACACCGAACATTTTCTCGTTTTTGTTTGACATTTCTATTGTTTGAAATTAAAAACAAAACAAAATACCAATTATATTAAAGTGAAATCTGAGCTTTTGGTACGTGGTACAAAGATTATTTTGTATTTCAAGTAAGTTCAGGCCTAATGTTTGGAGGAGAGCAAGAACAAGGAAGTCGTTAACAAGCACTCTCAGTTCATTGGTTACCCAATGAAGCTGATCGTTGAGAAAGAGCCCGACAAAGAAGGCCCTACGTCCTAGCTCCCAAATCGACTAACTCCCACGAGGCAAAATGAACTAACTCCTACCAAATTTTGTAGTGGGATTTAGTTCATAATATTAGGAGAAAATTCAGTTGGGACATAGTTCATTACGAACTTATTCCCAATGAACTAGGCCCAACCCATCAACCAGTGGGAGTTAGTTCATATTGTGCACAAAGAAGAAGTGGCGCTGTTTTCGTGCTGAATGTTTGTAGGCAAAATAGGATAAACCAGTAAGAAATTTAATTTTTAAAAAAGAATTGAAACTTAAGTAACCTAACAGAGTGACGAATAAAATAAATTTCGTGCAGTGTTTGGAAAATTATTTTGGTAAAAAATCGCATACCAAACAATTTAAAGGGAACAAAAATTATATGAAAAAAAATGAGCAAGGGCGCTTGACGCGTGACCGGGCCCCCTGCGCCAAATGGTTTTCAAAAGGATCGAAAGGTACTTGAAGTGGTATAAAAAGCAGGACACGGAATTCCAGATGACCCTTCACAGAGAAGTGCTTCACAAACAAATGGTCCTTCCATTTGTTTTTACCTAATTATAATAAAAATCAGTGGCAAACAAATATTTCTAAAAAATATTTCTTACCGCTGCCAGCCAAGAATTTCTTCAAGGCGTAGAAATATTTAATTTGTTTTGACAGCAAGCCATCAGCTGTTCTTTTTTTTAGTGTATATTTACAATAACATCACAAAAAGATCCGTTCGTGTAGTTCATCTTGAAATTGCAACTCGTTTTCAAGTCGTTTTAGCAAAAACGAGTCGTTTTGCAAAACGAGTTGGGTATGAAAAATGTATGGGAAAACGAGTCGTTTGGGGTAGTCGTTTTGCGGAAAACGACTAAATGCTCGTTTATGGTTTGGTGTGAATAGGCTATTACGGTTAACCTGACAAAATCAAAAATTATGATTTTTAGGAAGGGAGCTAGTAGAGAGTGCAGAAATGAAAAATGGCATCTAAACGAACAACCCATTGAAATCGTTAAAACGTACAGATATCTCGGGGTGACTATTTCTAGTAATCTTAGTATGAAACCTCATATAAAAGAAAGACTAGTAAAAAGCAAAAAGTGATATATCGGCTACATGGAAAAGAAGCTTTTCAAATCAATTGATTGACCACAGCGTTAAGTACAAGGTTTTTAAAGCTGTATCAGAATCCATTATGATATACGCAGCGCACTCATGGGGATATTGCCAATATGAAACAGTAGTAAAACTATTTAGATACTACATAAAACGATGCTTCGGCTTACCAAGTACTACACACAACTATAAGATCAATATCGAAACAGGACTGTCACCGCTATTCACTAAATCATCAAAATTGCATGTAGATTATGTTATGAAAGTTTTAGAATTGCCGGACCATAGACTTCCAAAAATTATTGCGAAGAAGGTGTTGTAATAAATACGACCGTTCGTTTCGACAGTTTTGTTTCGACTCTCGGTTCTGGCGACCTAGCTGGGACTTCTTGGTGTCACTCACTTCCAGAATGCATTACTCAGCTTTGACCTGAAACGCATTGTGGAAGTGACCCACTATGACTATACCATTGCGTCACATTCAGTGTGACACTGCAGTTATGCATTATATGCATAATTGTTGTGCAATGGATTAAGTGGGTTGATGAGGAAATATGGAATCGTATATGTGTAATATACATGAAATATAACAGGCATAACATTCCTCCCCCCTTAAAAATCCAAGCCAGGTTTCCAGAAACTGATTTTTCTTATTTTATTTAATTCCATAAAATATTTCTTTAATAAAATGTTATAAATATTTTTTCTAAAATATTATAAATATGTAGGTACATGCATATTTTTTTTTTTTTTGAAACAAACATTTTTTTTAGTGACAAAATATTTGCATATACAAAAAAATTTTTTTTATGAAATATATTTTTTTTTATTAATTTTAATGTGTTTTAATAAATTTAAACTTTAATTTTCTTACGATAAACGTTGACTGATAAAAGATTTTTGTTATGAAATATAGGTATAAAATTTTTTTAAAAATGAATTTTACATGGGTTTCTGTAAATATTACTTTACTTAATTCTTTTTTTTTAAAATTTATTCTTGCTTACACCCGGGCAGAGGTGATTCCGAAAACTGTTTCGCTCGTGTTGTTTGTTGTGACCTTTGGCGTCTACGGGGCTCGTCTCTTTGGCGTAAACTGTGGCATCTCTATCGCGTTGGTATCGGAATTTAACTCATGTTTGGACGAAATGGCTGGTGATCTTTTTCGAAACCAGCGGACTAGGAACACTAGCACTACCACTGCCGCTCCTAAAGTAATAAAAGACATCATAGAGTATCGGTGAATGGCCAGCTCCCAGTCTTGGTTGGATATTTTGAGCTCTGCTTCTAGGACGTTCCAAGATTGTGCGAGGTCGTCAATATTTTTCTTGCCTTCGTTTAAAATGTTGGCGAGATTTTTGTGGTTTCCAACTTTTATCTGGCGTTGTCTTGGAATAGGCTCTGGTTTCATGATGTTGAATTTAAACTAAAGTGTTTCTCTGAGTTTCGAGTGGTCCACCATAGGTTGTTTGTATACGGCAAAGGTTTCCGCATGGAACTCATAAAAAAGTTGAAAACCTTTTGCACTTGCTTCACACCGCTGCAGCATTTTCAGGATTCCTGATGAATTGAGCGTGACTGCATAGTTTTGACTATCATACTTCAGGTTCAACGACATTCTCTCTCTTATTTTGAATAGCCATTCGTTTGAGGACGTCATCTTCAGGAATATTGCCTCTGTTGCTGGTATCACGGCGTATTTGCACGAGTCCTTTGAAGACGCAACGTGTTGTAGGAGCTCGATTAGGCACTCGTTAGACCCAGATGTCAGAATCGGCTTTTCGTGTCGGCAAACAGCAGTGCTAGAACCTCCTGTCGCAACAAAAGTACACTCCGAGTACTCCCTTTCGTTTAAGATAACGAAGCGATCGTGGTCCTCAGATTCTGCGATGTACTCGTGTTTTTATTTCGAGAACCAGGTCCCAGTGTTCATCTTACGGACTTGGCAAGGGGTATATCTTCTGAATTTTGTAATGAAGATATTCCGGTAGGGGGAGCGTTACTTTAATCAGCAGCTTTTCTCCGACAAAGAATACTGATGTTTTGGCAGCTTGGTGTATTATAACTTGGTTCTCAAATGAGAATCTCCCTTTTGTTGTGATGTTATTCAAAAGACCCGTAATATTCCCTTCATCAAGTATGAATGGGTGTAGTCGTCCCTGGTAAAGGTCATCTATAATGGAAAGTTCCATGGCTTGTTGATTTTGAACTTCCATTATTTTTGCTGTCATCCCTGAAATTAGCGTATTGAAGTCGCTCCTCAGTTTTAGAACAGCGATTTCGATGTTTGTGTTTTTGGCATATGAAAGAAATGCTTCGCTCAAATTCTTTGCCCCAGCGGCGACTGCTTCGATTTCCTCCGTCAGCTCAGTTATAGGCTTGCTCAATGTGTTATAATTTGAGCTCATGACGGATAGTTGTTTATGCATTAGCTGTAGGGATTCCATATCCCGCTTGTGGAGAAATTCCAGCTGATGGTAAACTTTTCTTGCGTCTTCGCTGTCCATTGTTCCAAAGGCCCATTTTGAGAAACCTCCGATGAACTCTAAAGCCCGCTTTGGCCTTTTTGAGCGAGTCAAACCTTGCATTTGGTTTAAGGTCTTCTCAAGATTCAATATATTCCTCATGGTTTCTCGACTGGTCAAATAGCAATGCCGGTGGAAATCGTCATCTGGAACATTATTGCAAATCGTTTCCAGAGCTGTAACACCTTCCTCCATTGTCTGGATTACCACTCCGTAGTCCATGGGTACGAATTTAGTGAAGACAGTCCATGTATCACTGTAGAACCTTGCTGCTCCCACTGCTTCGAATACCACTGGCGAATTCTTCTGTAGTTGTTGGAGCTCGTACCGTATGTCTGTTTGTGTGTGCCCGGTGTGTAAGCTTAAGATTACTTTGTTTATAATAAATAATAATTTTAATATAAACATATTGAAAAGAAAAAGTGGATATAAAACATTAAATATGCTACTTTATATTTTCGAACACAATTTTGCAGTGTGTGTTTTGCTTTCGTTTTTATATGGATGTTAAAGCATACGATTTTTTTTTTATTTTAATTATCGGTAGTTTTTTAATTTAATTAAATAAAGCATACGATTTTTTTTATTTTAATTATCTGTATTTTTTTAATTTAATTTAAATCTAAGTTTTTATTTGAACACTTTGTTTGGATGCTGCAAAGAGAAAAAAGAGTGTTATTTAAATAAATTCTTTTTTTAAATAAGAATTATTTAAAGTGGTGAAGTCAAATGAAATAAAGCTTAAGCTGGTTGTTGTGAACCCTTTTTATTTTGTTGCCCATCTGAATTTTCGTATTGGGGCCAGTTCCCGATGACACAACTTCGTAAGGTCCCAACCAGAAAGCTGAAAATTTATTTTTTCTTACCGGGTTCTTTAACAGAACCTTTTGACCCACCTTAAACGACACGACTTTCGAACCTTTGTCGTAAAATTCCTTTGATTTTACTTTGGCCTTCTTAAGATTCTCGTTGGCTAGTTGGTGCGCTACTCCGAGTTGATACTTAAGCTGCAAAGTATAGTCGTCTGCATTGTAGAGTGGTGTTGGTTTTCTACTCAAATTCGTTGGCATTTCAAACTTCAAACCATAAAGCGCATTAAGGGGGGTGAGCTGTGTAGCAGTATGCACGGAGTTGTTATGAACATGCATAGCTTGTCTTAACCACTGATCCCAATTCCTTTCGTCTTTGGCTACAAAAGACCTCAGATATTCGGCTAAAGGCCGATGAGCTCTCTCTAACGAACCGTTTGCTTGTGGGTGATACGCTGTTGTGTGAATTTTCTTAACACTAAGTAATTTGCATGTTTGTGAGAAGACATTAGAAGTGAAATTGGCACCATTATCGGTAACGAGAATTTTTGGAATCATATATTGTGTGAAAATTTGTTCGTAAAATACTTTTGCAACTGTGGAAGCTTCCATATCAGGGAGGGGTGCACAATCCATGAACTTAGTGAGATCGTCTTGAAAAGTTAAAATATATCTATTCCCTGAGTGCAAAATAGGAAGTCCAAATACAATATCCATATAAACCTTATCGAAAGGAAGATTTGGAGTGTCGGTTATTAACATGGGCATTTTATTGGTTGGAGAAGACTTATTCTTTTGGCACATGGGACATTTTCTGGCCAAGTTTTGAACGTCTTTCGAGATACCTTTCCATTTATATTGTTGTCTAATTCGTGCCAGGGTCTTTTTATAACCTTGATGGCCTCCGAGTGTTGAATTATGAAAGTCTTTTAACACAGTTTCAATCTCTTTCCGGTCTGTTAAGAATTCAGTGGATTGGGGTATGTTGTTAACATTCAGATCGTTCTTAGATTTAGCTAGGTTTATATTTTGGATAGTCGGGTTCGGGTGCGTCGGTGAGTTTAAAATGGAATTCTTAGAAGCGGAATTCTTAGATGCGGAATTCTTAGATGCTTGTGCCCTAGTTATAGCCAGACAATGTTCCTCTTTGTTTATTTGAGGTATACGGCTAAGAGCATCCGCATTCGTATTAATTTTACCGGGTTTATATTCGATTTTATAATCGTACTCCAAAAGTTTGTGATGGAAACTTATTAGACGAGCTGTGGGATCTTTCACATGGAAGACACCCTTAAGTGGTTGATGATCCGTATATACCGTGAAGGAACGACCTAACAATTATGAACGAAAATTGTTTACCGTCCAAACAATACCTAAAAGTTCCCTTTCTATAGTGGAATACCTTTTTTCAATAGGACTTAATGATCTACTTGCATATGCTATCGGTTTATCTGACCCAACTTTTCCTTGCGACAAGACTGCGCCCAGAGCTTCGTTACTTGCATCTGTTGTTAGAATAAAAGGTTTTGAGAAATCTGGATAAATTAAAACAGGTGGTGTTGTAATAGCGTGTTTGAGTTGTTCAAAGGCGTCCTGTTGTGCATTTGTCCACTTGAAGTTCGCTTCTTTCCTTAGCAAGGAATTTATTGGGGCCGATATTTTAGCGAAATTGGGTATAAACTTTCTATAATTGTTAGCAAGACCTAGAAAAGACTGAACCTCTTTGATATTTTTCGGGACAGGAAAATTCGTTACACAACTCGTCTAAGAAGGATCAGGGGTGGCACCGGGCTCAGAGCATACATGCCTTAAATAAACAACCTCTTTACACAAAAAATTAAATTTTTCGGTATTAAGTTTCAGTTTATATTCTCTTAACTTTGCAAAAATTCGCATCAATTTTTCATTCTGTTCATGCAAATTCGTGCTACAGATCACGATGTCGTCCAAGTAGACAAAACAGTCTATTCCTTGAAGACCAGTTAATATGTAATTCATAATCCTCTGGAAAGTGGGTGGTGCTCCAGTGAGACCAAAAGGCATCCTATTAAACTCGTAATGTCCCAAGCCTGTGCTAAAAGCTTTATCTTTACAGTCAATTAGCACTTGGTGGTACCCACTAGCCAGATCAAGGGTTGTGAAATACCGGCAGTTTCCTAGCTGGTCAAGTATATCTTCTATTCTTGGCAGAGCAAACGCGTCTTTAATGGTTGCCTCGTTAAGTTTTCTAAAATCAACCACAACTCGCCATCTCTTTTGAACGTCAGCCCCTGGTTTCTTAGGGACGACCAAAAGAGGAAAGTTCCATGGTGACTTACTAGGTGAGATAAGATCGAGAAGCATTTGCTGCACTTGACTATGTATCTCATCTCTGGCTATTTGCGGGAGGCGATACTGCTTCTGATTGATGGGTCCTTGATCCGATTTAGTTTGTATTTTGTGTGTCAGGATGTCAGTATGCGTTAGCGGGTCTCCTTCCAGGTGAAAAATGTCATTAAATTGGATACAAATATTTTCAATTGAACATTTTTCTTCGTTGTTCAAAACGGTACCTATTTTAAGTGTAGCTTAAAGTTTAGAGAGTCGCTTATTTGGCTCTTCCTTGGTTATGTTAAGTATTGAATGCGTAGGACATTCGTTACCTTTAATTCGAAACTTGTTAAAGTTTTCAAAGTTCGGCTTGAAATCTTTATCTAAGGAAAACTGTTTGTCAGTGGCATTTATTATAGAGACAAACATATGGCTCCCCTTTACTCTGGATATTGTGTTAGCTAAATACACCCCTGGACTTAATTCTTGGCTTTGCACAAGAACATCGCGTAACCCAGTGTTTACCTTTAACTTCACAATGGTTTGAGTTTGAGCCTTAATCTCTTGATTTGGAAATAATTTTGAATGTTTGGTACAATTTATTTTCTTGTTTGGTTTGCATGGACATTTCAATAGAAACTCTGAAACCAACTTCCTCTGTTTATCTAAAAACTTTAAAGTTTTTGTCACAGAGTCAATTACCGTGTGGTTCCAGAGGATATCGCGACCTATTATACCATCAGCGGGTATGTCAGTTAGACCATCTACTATATGCCATTTTAGATTAAAATCCTCTCCCAAACTTCCACTTGATTGAATTGTACCTAAGGTTGTACTATTCCTACCAAACGCTCCACCTAAATTTCGTATCTCCGTTTTACCTATTTTTGTCTTACTTTTCAATACACTCCTTTTCAAAAGGCTTGTATCTGCACCTGTATCTACTAGTACAATTATTTTACCTCCTTTTGCCTCTGGCATAGCTATTTCTACAAAGACATCGTTCTTACTTAATTTGTTTATCAAGCAGAGTCTATTTCGTGTCGCAAAATGTATTATTTTGCTTAAGGATATTGGCAAATCTTTGGCATGTAGCTAAAGAAAATTGATAAGCCACCTCGTATCCTAGAATGCATACATTTCGAACATAAAACACTAAACTCAGAAACTTGCTCTGTAAATTTAAATTTTTAGCTCGAGGTTTATGCAGACGCCTTGTTTCTGAGAAGTATTTTTTTTGGAACAAGAAGTTTGGCTGAAGACGTTTTGCGATTATCATCTAAAATAAGATTGGTGTCAGAAAAGTTTGAAAAATTGTTATTTAAAATAATTTTTTTGGGACTAGGAGTTAAGGGCTTAGATTATATGGTGGTGGGGTCTGCGGTTGTTTTTGGGGTGCAACTCAGTTGTTCTGGTTGCCCCCCTGCCCATTTCCCGCCCCTTTCCTTGCCAAGTAGTTTCTTTTACTATAGCAATTGTCTTTGAAGTGGCCTACCCGCGAACGCCATTCACATTTAAGTCTCGGTTTTTGTGGTTTTACCTCTGTTATATAAACTTCGGCTTTGGGACATGTTCATGGCCATATGCCTTGCAGGACTCGCAGTATGGTGTGTTTTTTCTTACTCTGCACTCAGCATATGTGTGGTTTGGTTTACTGCAGAAACCACACTTGATAACATCTGCATTGTGTCCACCTGAATGTCCTTTACTTCGAGGGAAACTAGATGTAGGTCAATCTTTGTGATTGGCAGGAGTGCTATTCGAAAAAGGAATATTTGAAAAAGGGTTGTTTGAAAAAGGCCTGTTTTGAAGCTCTTGTGGTACAGAGTGTGGTAGCAGGGGGTTATACTCAAATGATTGACGAGGCTGAAAATTTTGCGGGACAGAAGGGTTAGCAAAAGATGAATTCTGCAAATAATTACCAAAAGAATCTTGCGGATATCGGGGATGTAAGAGCTGAGACGTTTTAAGTTCCGTGTCGGCAAGAGTCTGCAGTTCATCCCCACTGACTGTTAACATAAACTGGCGCAATGCAGAATCTATGAGACCTATTTTAAAACTGGCTATAACTGAATTTTTGAGTTCTCGCTTTAATGCCACTGATTCTGTCTCTTTATAGCTCTCTTTATAGTTTGGAGGGTAGTCAGACGCCTGGCAAATGCAAGAACATCTTGCGTCGCAAGTTGGTGGGACTGTTTTATTTCTGCAGTCACGCAGTCCAACGTTCTTACGGTCAGATATGTATTTTTTATTAAATCCTCAAACTTCTTAAGAGTATCTGGTTGGTTTAATCTAACCAACTCAAAGGCATCCCCAATTAATCTGGTTGACAGCATTGTCACGTAAACTGATTCGCTACCCTCGTCAATACATTTGAGACCTAAAGAGCACGCGTTAAGGAATTCATACACCTGCCCTGATAGGTTGGGTGTTCTTGCCCCGGAGAACTGTGGCACGATCTGCGCAATTATCTTCGCGATCTTCTTGTTAGACATAATTGCGACTGTTGATTTTTCTGCGGTCTCTTTGATTAAAATTGACTGCAAAGATGCAATTTTTTCCTTAAGACGTATTTTTATTCTCCGAAATTCTTCTTCTTTTGCACTGTACTAGCTAAGAAGTTTTTGTGCTTCTTCTCCGTTCCTCTTTTGTACCGACAGGGAAGAGTTTAATTCTCTTTTTAATTGGGTGTTATGTCACTGAAGCCCAACAATCTCTAAACTCAATTTTGATATTGTTTCTTCGGCTTCAGTGTTCACCCGCTCGGCCTCAAGATGGCTGCGGTCTAAGCTAACTCTTACCTTATTGATATTGTTAAGCTCAGCCCTTAGCGCCTGGATTTCACCTTGGTGATTATCCGTAAGCCTGTTTACTGATTCTCTGTGAGTATAAGATCAGTTGGTTGAAATTTTTAATTTCTTGACCTTGGTCTCTTAGCTCTTTTTTCAATTGATTAATTTGTTCTATTAATTGAGCTTCAGAACCTACTATATTGTCCATAAACTAAAAACAATGTTTTTTTTTGTTACGATAAATAAAAAACAACAAAAACAAATTGTGGAGCCAAAACCAAACGATGTATAACAAGAACTAGAACTAGAACTTGACCTACATACAATAAATTGAAAACGTCGGTTGCGATTTTTACTAACCTACCTCAAAGAGAAATTTAATACGATAATTAAAAAAAAAAATTTAAAGCATAAAGGTCACAACAAGCAAAAACAACAAGAAAGAAAATGTACACAACAATCAAATTCTGGCAAAATTTATAAAAAAAAAATGTATGTAATACTCGTAAAAAGTTATTGTAATACTTGCGATTTTTATATTTTTTTTTAATTCCTCTTTGACGTTCGTCGTTATGCTGCTACTTGCACTTGAACTTTTTATTTCTTTTTTTCACTAGTCGATGGAACAATTCAGAATGTTTTTTTTAATACCTCTTTCCTTGAAATTGTTTCACAAATTCACTTTATTTTATGCAAACGTTCACATGAATGATTTAGCAATCAAAAAATTTGGTTTCTTTTTTTTTATTTCACGAATTTCTCTATTCTTAACAAAATTCACTATTCTAAGGATTTAATTTTTACAAAAAATGTTTAAAAAGTCGAGGTTCGAAAACCGGCTGCGCCAAAATGTTGTAATAAATATACGACCGTTCGTTTCGATAGTTAGGTTTCGACTCTTAGTTCTGGCGACCTAGCTGGGACTTCTTGGTGTCACTCACTTCCAGAATGCATTACTCAGCTTTGACCTGAAACGCATTGTGGAAGTGACCCACTATACCATTGCGTCACATTCAGTGTGACACTGCAGTTATGTATTATACGCATAATTGTTGTGCAATAGATTAAGTGGGTTGATGAGGAAATATGGAATCGTATATGTGTAATATACATGAAATGTAACAGGCATAACAAAAGAAATCGAAAATACGCTTTGGTATAAAAAACTCGAAGAGCTAGCAACGTACTGCAGATTCGAATGTAATTTAGCTGATGGAAACGAAAGATACCATAAGGATGTGCTTTGCAATTGTATTGCCAAATTAAATGAACAATACAGAGCTGATTGCGTTAGTATGGCTTCATCTGCACCCAGCAACATACAGCATTTTAAAACACAATCTGTCCGAAAAAAATTATTTCCACAACGACAGCAGCAAAGAACTAATTTCGGCTGTCTTAAAGATAAGAGGCGAAATTAAACGCCTTAACGACATATATCCCACATCGTCCAGATTTACCGATTTGCTACTTAGCTAAAAGAGAAGACGTTATGCATTCCATCGAAAGATGTCCCATACTTAAAGAAATAAGACGATATTTTCTAGGCAACGACACAAAATCTGAGGAAGAAGTTATAGCTTATCTAAACTGCGAAGGTTTTTTTTTTTTTTTCTTTCAATGAAGAGTCGTGGAGTGTAGACGCAAATTTGAGACGTCCGAGGTCAGATTTCTTTGCACTGTATTTATCTAAAATTGTTTTTTTAAGTCGATTTTGATTTGCTTCAGTAAATTTCCATTAAGAAAAAACTAAATTTCGAATAAAAACTAAATATTTACAAGGAATTAAGTGATTTAAATCTATTAATTTATAAATCAAATCAAATCTCTCCACTTCAAATACACAATGGGTTCTAGAGGCAGAAAACCACAAACACAGACACCTGTTGCTGTCTCTTCAAATACACCGACGAAGGGCTCTTTTTCAACACCTAATTCACAAAAAGAAAACAAATTTAGCAGAGATGACGACTCTTGTCTCACACTTGCTACTCTCGAAGACCGGTTAAACAAACATGCCGACACGATCATCAACCGCATAACGGACGAAATCTCTAAAATTCGTGGCGAGCTCTTTGCCAAACTAGAACAAACCGAACAGATTTGGTCAGAGAAGCTTAATAAAGTAAATAACACGATAGCGGAGATTGTGCACCGAGTTGAATACATTGAAGCCAACGCAATCAATGCACTCACTCTTGAAAACAAGTTGGTCTCGGTAAACAAAGCAATTGCAGATGTTGAGCAGAGATCAAATCTCATCGTGAGTAATTCAACTGAAATGCGTCAACTCATGTGTAAGATGTCGTCACTGCAACAACACATCGATGCAACCGAAAAAAAATAGTTTGTTGCCGATGCTGTTTTCTTTGGAGTTCCTAGTATTCCAGAAGAAAATCTAACATTACACTTTAATCAGCTGTGTTTAACCGCCAATTGCAAACCACCAACACTGAAAAATATTTTTCGCTCTCGATACACAAAAAGCCCAACTTCACCATCACCACCAATAATACTTAATTTTAACAATGTTAAGGAAAGGAACGCTCTTCTCAAGTGTATTTCTGTGTTCAGGAAACAACAACAAAGCCATAAACTCTCACTGCGGGACCTCGGTATAGACTCTGACAATTTTTGTTTCATTAATGAAAGTCTTACCAAAAACACACGCACTGTGTTACACCATGCTGTTCGATTAAGAAATAATCATCAACTATATAGTGCGTATACAATGCAGGGATCTGTTTACATAAAACCAACACCTGATGCAGAGAGTTTGGTTGTGAACAACGTTGAGTGCTTAGAAGCTGCCGTGACGTCAAATTGATTCTGCCGTAAGCAATTATGATACACTGTAAAAAATTTTATGAATTCCAAATGTTTTTCAATTATTTTTCCAAAAAAAATTTTTAAATGTTATTTGAGTGTTCCAACTATAACTATTTCAATTGATATTTATCAACTTTTTCTTTTATTTGTAACGATGTTTAACCAAATAGTTTTCGATCTTCTATTGTTTGTTTTTCTTTTGTTTGTAACGATGTTTTGCCAAATAGTTTTCGATTTTTTATTGTTTGTTTGCCAAGTAGTAAAGATACTTATTTCCACTTTTATCTTTTTTGCTTCTCATTCACTCTCTTGGTACTGCTACGTTTGTAGCTCCCAAATTCGCGAGTTCAGCTAACAACACCAGGGGGTTCACTGGCATTAATATAATGGATTAAAAATATGTCATATAAACGCGCAGAGTCTAACCAACAAATTAGGTGAATTCAGATACTTGTTTGTGGAGTCCAAAATAGATATTATTTCCGTTTCCGAAACTTGGTTTCAACCAAATATGAGTGATGATGTCTTTCGTTTGCAGCGCTATAAAATTTTTCGAACTGTCAGAATGTCCAGAGTAGGCGGAGGTTGTTGTTTGTATGTGCGTGATGGGGTTAGCTGTAGGTTTGTTAACAAATCTGAAGACGGGTGCCCTTTGGAATACCTATTCATCAGTGTTTAATGTGGCTCTGACAACGTTTTTTTTGGATCGGTTTACAGACCACACAACAACGTAAGCACTATACCGTTGGTTACTTCGCTTGAGTCAATTACTTGCTCTTATTCTCACACTTTATTATGTGGTGACTTTAATTGTAATTTGTTAGATAGGCGTTCATCTGAAAGTTTTCTAAACACTTTTGAGGCCCTCAATCTTAAATCCATAAATCTATCCTCACCCACTCACTTTACCGATTTATCTTGCTCCTTACTAGACTTATATTTGAGTAGTGATGTCGAAAAGGTTTTCCTTTACAGTCAGCTTCAAGCACCCGGTTTTTCCAAACACGACTTAATCTTTACTTGCTTAGATATTGGTTGTCAGGTTGATCTACAAAGTTTTCAATATCGTGACTTAAAAAATATAAACGTGTCTGACCTGTTGCGGGACTTTAACAACATAGACTAGAATTCACTTTATCACCAGCAGATTACTTTTTTAGAATATAACATAAATTCTTTATTTGATTTGCATGTTCCTGTGAAAATCTGCCTCGTGAAACATAAGTCTCCACCGTGGCTGAATGGCGACATTTCTGCTGTGATGTCACGTAGAGATGCCGCCTACAGTCAATGGAGATAACATCAATGTTAGAGTCGTTGAAGATGAAATCGAAGTTAATATTCCCAATAAGGTCGTTAAGTTTATCAAAATTTCCTTTACGAAAATTAAATGATTGGGATGTGAGGGAGTACGGTTGGATATAATCACACTCAAAAGCAAAAGTGAGGGAAATGGGGGGATGATAATTGTCGATCTTTGAAAGGATATGGTGACTTTGTATAAATTCAGTGTTTTGAGCATAAGATGAGAAAATTAGGTCTAATTGTCTTTGCAGGCAGTTTTTTACACCACTCATTTGAGCGAGATTAGAAGAGAAGAGGCGGTCAATAAAGAGAATTTCCTTCTCAGAGCTTGCGTTGGATGAAATAAAATAAATTTCATCGTCAGATATTTTCCAATTTAAACGAGGAAGATTGAAGTCACCAACGATTATTATGTTATCTTCAGGATTAGAAAGATCAACAACATGATCAATTGCATTAACTAGAAGCTCATATTCAGTTGTAGGTTGGGCAGGTGGAATGTAACAGCACAAAATGTAGAGGGAACGTTTGGATACACAGACTTTTACACAAATAAGTTCAAGGTTAACTGTGTTAGGAATAAAAACTAAGGAAGAATCGAGATTAGGATGAAGTGCCAACAAAACACCTCGTCCAGGTGAAAAGCTTCCAGGCGGAAATGCGGTTGTTAGGAACGAAATGGATTATTGTTACGATTTGACTCAAATCGTGAGATCCGTCTGGAATGAACGTAAGAAGAATAAGTAGAAAGATCATTTTGAACGTCGGAAGGTGTAAAATTAGAAATAATTTTATGATAAAGGTTAAAAATTCTTAACAGATCATTGAAATTAGTGGGAAGACCTTCTTGATGTATGGATACCATTACGTTGGTTCTGGTAACACAATCAAAACAGATAGAATCATGTTTATCATGAAGATATGCAAGATACAAACGTATACGTTCGCATAAATGAGCGGATTTCTGAGGCGAGATATAACATAGCGTTCATCATTGTTTAGGTCAGAGAACTTTTTTGTCATTTTGACAGTTGGTGGAAATAGAGGATCAAGGAAATTGTTTGGGAGATCAGAAGAAACATTACTAACGTTCATAATGTGTGAAGTCGAGGGCAATATATTACATTCATTAGGAGGAGGAACAGGACTATTCTAAGGAATTAGATTATGTGGTGGGTTAAGAGTATGAGAATGGATGCAATTTGGATATTTAGGAAACGGGGAACGGCTGGGTATAGGTGGATTTAAGCCTTGGGGCAAAATGAACGAGTTACTAGAGTTATTTGACTTTCTAGGAGCAGCAATCGGGCGAGAAACACTATTATTGTTCAATTTAATGGGAGCAGAAGTTGGACGCATAAGGGCAGGAGGTGTACATTTTTCGTTACTAGAGGAGGAAACAATATTATAAGAGCGAGAAACAGACTCAGAGCTAGACTTTAATTTAAGATCAAAAAAAGATTTATTAATCCAAGCTTTAATTGCAAAGCCATCTAGTTTGAGGGCATTATTGGCTGGACGGAACCTTCACTTTGAAGGATCGGGACTTTGTAGATAAAGGTTGTACTGATACATCAGAAATACCAAATTTCTTGTTGAACAACATCTGCAGCCGAGATATATTGACTGCCTCTGAAGTGCATTTCAAGAATAAATAAGATGAGGAATTTGCGTTCAAATGTTTCAAACGCATGAGACAGTTTTCCCATTCCAGTTGAGTCCATGGTGTCCCGAATTTCGAGGTAGAAGAGATGTTATTGGCATGTTCGGCGGTGGTATCCAAGTGTTGCTGATCCAAGTATTTCGATTTGGTTTGTTGGATGTTATGCGATGATGATGCGGTCATACAGTTGGATGATGGTTGCCAAGTAATAGTTGGTAATTGTTTTGGGGAAGCAGAAGAGGATGGAGAATTATTGTCACCGATAATTTGAGTGATTGAGTTGTCCAGATCTTGAAGTTCTATGTGAAGCGATTTGTTGTTGTTATAGATTAAAAGGGGTTCAGGTAAGCTATGTAGGTTGGGAAAGCGTCTCAACTCTTCAGATATGTTAGATATAGCAATACGGGAGGCAGTAGATTCTCTTATCAACACATCAGCAAGCGCAAACGAATCATTTATGATTTTATCATGAGAGGATGTATAGTCTATACCGATTGATTTTACCGCATTAGTTTGAAGATTCGATGTAGCTTCAACCCTTGACAACGTGTTACGTAACGAGTTTATTGCTTCGATATTTTTAGTTAATTCTTGCAAAGGATTAATGGCGGCAATAGCTTTATTAATTTTTATAAATTGAGTTTTCAGGACTAAATTAATGTTATCGACGCAATCTGAAAATTTGTTGAGGGCCTGTTTGCACAGATTTTCGATGTTAGAAAGTTGTTTTGTAAAGGGTGCAGTAGAAACCTGGTCCATCAGCCAGAGGACTGCTCTTTAAGTATTTTGGAAAAGTAAGCAATCCAGGTTCCATCAGAAGTGTTAGTTAGAAGTGAACTATAATCACACCAACATAAATTTAGTATGACCGAGTGCCCAACATAAAGTGTCGGACATCAAAGAAAGATCACAATGATTTTCCTAGTTTATAAATCCCACCATTTTAGTTGGAAAATGGTTAGGATGCTTTCCAACAAGAACATTCTTCTCGAAGTAATTAATATGGGCCGGTTTGGGCTGGGGACTTTGCGTTTAATTTCGTAGTTTTTCACTTGCCTTTTTAAAATAAAAGAGTTGACTGCAGAAGGCTGAACACGTCCAATGAGCCAATGGGGATCATATCCTCAACGCATAGGATCGCGTGCAATGGATGTATCACTGCTCTCGGTCGCACCTCTCAAGCCTTAAGGGCGATATGCTGCTGTATGACCGAGACAAGAACACCACCACGCAAAAGATCTGAAGAGGATGGCCATATGGTCGTGGCGAAATAGACAGACCAAGCCTCCATTTTGAATGTTAATACAATTTTGGATTTTGTTTGAGAAAGAAAAGATAATTTTTGGAAAAAAGAAAAATTTTGAAAAAGAGAAGTGAAAAACAAGATTGTTTTACCGGGATATAAAGATTGAGATTAAGACAGATAAAGGAGTAAACGATTGAGGAAATCGAGAAGTTAATTTTGAAGACATTTGAGAAGGATTTTCTTGTTGGCGGTTTTACCAAGCTAAGTATTTCTGTGTCTGGTTTTGTCCAGAAATAGTTGTAGCTTGTCTATTGTTTGTTTAATTTGTTTTAATTCGTTTTGTTTGTGACCCTGTGTGGAGCAAACAAATTTTTATAAGAATAGACCTTTGCTGCTATTCGTCTTCTCCCAAGATTGTGGGACCCGCGACCCTTTTATTTTTACCTTGCGTTACCACTGTGATCATAATTTGTGTCACCGTGACACAAAACACTGTTTTCTATTTTTCTTTTATTTTGCGTATACCTATTCTAAATTTCGAGAATTAGCCTTCTGCTTACCTCGAGATAATTTTGTTCTATTTTCCTTTTGTCGAAAAGACTCTGGGTTTTCGTCCAGGCCTTTTGCCAAGGTTTCCCAGACGGAATAATCAATAAAAGATTCCAACTTCCCATTGGGAATCATAATCCTTACGTTTTATTCTTTAAAATTGAAGACAATTTTCAGCTTATATTTGGTAAGGCAAGCACCATAAAATTTTCCTGTCGCCCATTCGTATATAAGTACACTCCCTTACTCTATATACACATACATATATCCAATTCATCTTTTTTTTTTTTATTAATCGAGCGCAATTAATAAAAACATTGTTCTTATCGAACCCACTCCCAGCTGAGTTAACGGGAGACAGCACTGCATTTGCTGTCTGGCTAGGGATACATTTTTTTTTATTGTTCTATTATCTCTCGTTTTATTAAAATTCTCAAGTCGTGTTGCACATCGGTTCTGTGCATTCGTTTGTTATTCTTTTTTTTAAATAAATATATACGCGTTTTGCTTGATATTCGGGTAATCCAAGTATAGTTTAGTTTTCAATAGTTTAAATTATTCATATCGCGATCGGTGTGTTTCGGTTTTGTTCGTGTTAAAATAAATTCATAGCAATTGGCGCCCAACGTGGGGCTTCTCTGTTTTGTTGTGCTTCTGTTTGGTGTCAGTAAATTGTCTTAAATTGTGTTTAGGGAAGTGTTGTGGAATTTTGTATTTAAAAAAAAGATTTTACTTGGTGTTTTTGTTTTATTCTATAATAGGTGCAATCCAGTGGCTGACCCTATTTGTCCTTGGCAAAACACAATTTTTTTTGGAGTGGAAGTTAGATTGCCTAGAACATAAGCGTAAGTTCAGGGCACTCAAATCGTGAGTTTTTTTCTTTTCTGATTAATTGTTTATTCAATTTATTTGCTTCGATTTTTCTTTTTTGTATAAAAACAATTTATTGGAACAAAAAAGAAAACAATCGAAAATTATTTGTTTACATTTTTCTTCATCCATTTTGAGTTGAGAGAATATTATGTCGTTTCACTCTCACTCATTGCTTGGATTTATTTTTGTTGACGTTAGTCAAAAGTATTTAATCTGCTTTCAGTCTTGCCTCTTTAATATTTGATTATATTTAGTTGAGACATTTTAACATTTTTTTTTCGGTCAATAATTTTTTTTATTTTGTTTTTAATTTCAATTTGTTTCATTTTAGGTTTTATTTAAATAAAAAGCTTTTTTTAATTAAGGATAAAGTTTGTGATACCTATATCGTTTTTTGTACCATTGAAAAAGTGTTTTTTTCCAAGTTAGAATTTAAAGAGTGTTTTTAATTTTCAGCGTTTAGTTATTATTTTTTTAAAATGGATTCGAGTCAAATTAATAGACTCACACAGAAGGAGATTTCGTACGAAATCGAGAGTAGGGGTTTGATAGTTGGTACAGTAGAGGAGATGCGGTAAACGCTTAGGGCCGCATTAAAATTTCAGCGTAGGGCATCTTTTGTAGCTCCGGCCTACCCATACACTTTCGATGTGGATCAGGTGGTTGTAGAGAACAAATGAGGAGACATTTCGAAATTGTTAGAAAAACCTCCGAAGTCGGAAACTTCGAAGGAGTATTTGAAAATTTTAACGAAGATTGAGTGGGGCTTACGTAGGATGGATAGGTCGGTCCCTGAAAATGAATCGCAGCAGAAATGTAGATTAGGGCTTAAAAATAAATTAATAATGGCTTTGATGATGATGATGATGATGATGATGATGATGATGATGATGATGATGATGATGATGATGATGATGATGATGATGATGATGATGATGATGATGATGATGATGATGATGATGATGATGATGATGATGATGATGATGATGATGATGATGATGATGATGATGATGATGATGATGATGATGATGATGATGATGATGATGATGATGATGATGATGATGATGATGATGATGATGATGATGATGATGATGATGATGATGATGATGATGATGATGATGATGATGATGATGATGATGATGATGATGATGATGATGATGATGATGATGATGATGATGATGATGATGATGATGATGATGAATGATGATGATGATGATGATGATGATGATGATGATGATGATGATGATGATGATGATGATGATGATGATGATGATGATGATGATGATGATGATGATGATGATGATGATGATGATGATGATGATGATGAGATGATGATGATGATGATGATGATGATGATGATGATGATGATGATGATGATGATGATGATGATGATGATGATGATGATGATGATGATGATGATGATGATGATGATGATGATGATGATGATGATGATGATGATGATGATGATGAGGATGATGATGATGATGATGATGATGATGATGATGATGATGATGATGATGATGATGATGATGATGATGATGATGATGATGATGATGATGATGATGATGATGATGATGATGATGATGATGATGATGATGATGATGATGATGATGATGATGATGATGATGATGATGATGATGATGATGATGATGATGATGATGATGATGATGATGATGATGATGATGATGATGATGATGATGATGATGATGATGATGATGATGATGATGATGATGATGATGATGATGATGATGATGATGATGATGATGATGATGATGATGATGATGATGATGATGATGATGATGATGATGATGATGATATGATGATGATGATGATGATGATGATGATGATGATGATGATGATGATGATGATGATGATGATGATGATGATGATGATGATGATGATGATGATGATGATGATGATGATGATGATGATGATGATGATGATGATGATGATTGATGATGATGATGATGATGATGATGATGATGATGATGATGATGATGATGATGATGATGATGATGATGATGATGATGATGATGATGATGATGATGATGATGATGATGATGATGATGATGATGATGATGATGATGATGATGATGATGATGATGATGATGATGATATGATGATGATGATGATGATGATGATGATGATGATGATGATGATGATGATGATGATGATGATGATGATGATGATGATGATGATGATGATGATGATGATGATGATGATGATGATGATGATGATGATGATGATGATGATGATGATGATGATGATGATGATGATGATGATGATGATGATGATGATGATGATGATGATGATGATGATGATGATGATGATGATGGATGATGATGATGATGATGATGATGATGATGATGATGATGATGATGATGATGATGATGATGATGATGATGATGATGATGATGATGATGATGATGATGATGATGATGATGATGATGATGATGATGATGATGATGATGATGATGATGATGATGATGATGATGATGATGATGATGATGATGATGATGATGATGATGATGATGATGATGATGATGATGATGATGATGATGATGATGATGATGATGATGATGATGATGATGATGATGATGATGATGATGATGATGATGATGATGATGATGATGATGATGATGATGATGATGATGATGATGATGATGATGATGATGATGATGATGATGATGATGATGATGATGATGATGATGATGATGATGATGATGATGATGATGATGATGATGATGATGATGATGATGATGATGATGATGATGATGATGATGATGATGATGATGATGATGATGATGATGATGATGATGATGATGATGATGATGATGATGATGATGATGATGATGATGATGATGATGATGATGATGATGATGATGATGATGATGATGATGATGATGATGATGATGATGATGATGATGATGATGATGATGATGATGATGATGATGATGATGATGAT
>OU696696.1:214045140-214047640 GCA_916050605.2 Platycheirus albimanus
TGATGATGATGATGATGATGATGATGATGATGATGATGATGATGATGATGATGATGATGATGATGATGATGATGATGATGATGATGATGATGATGATGATGATGATGATGATGATGATGATGATGATGATGATGATGATGATGATGATGATGATGATGATGATGATGATGATGATGATGATGATGATGATGATGATGATGATGATGATGATGATGATGATGATGATGATGATGATGATGATGATGATGATGATGATGATGATGATGATGATGATGATGATGATGATGATGATGATGATGATGATGATGATGATGATGATGATGATGATGATGATGATGATGATGATGATGATGATGATGATGATGATGATGATGATGATGATGATGATGATGATGATGATGATGATGATGATGATGATGATGATGATGATGATGATGATGATGATGATGATGATGATGATGATGATGATGATGATGATGATGATGATGATGATGATGATGATGATGATGATGATGATGATGATGATGATGATGATGATGATGATGATGATGATGATGATGATGATGATGATGATGATGATGATGATGATGATGATGATGATGATGATGATGATGATGATGATGATGATGATGATGATGATGATGATGATGATGATGATGATGATGATGATGATGATGATGATGATGATGATGATGATGATGATGATGATGATGATGATGATGATGATGATGATGATGATGATGATGATGATGATGATGATGATGATGATGATGATGATGATGATGATGATGATGATGATGATGATGATGATGATGATGATGATGATGATGATGATGATGATGATGATGATGATGATGATGATGATGATGATGATGATGATGATGATGATGATGATGATGATGATGATGATGATGATGATGATGATGATGATGATGATGATGATGATGATGATGATGATGATGATGATGATGATGATGATGATGATGATGATGATGATGATGATGATGATGATGATGATGATGATGATGATGATGATGATGATGATGATGATGATGATGATGATGATGATGATGATGATGATGATGATGATGATGATGATGATGATGATGATGATGATGATGATGATGATGATGATGATGATGATGATGATGATGATGATGATGATGATGATGATGATGATGATGATGATGATGATGATGATGATGATGATGATGATGATGATGATGATGATGATGATGATGATGATGATGATGATGATGATGATGATGATGATGATGATGATGATGATGATGATGATGATGATGATGATGATGATGATGATGATGATGATGATGATGATGATGATGATGATGATGATGATGATGATGATATGATGATGATGATGATGATGATGATGATGATGATGATGATGATGATGATGATGATGATGATGATGATGATGATGATGATGATGATGATGATGATGATGATGATGATGATGATGATGATGATGATGATGATGATGATGATGATGATGATGATGATGATGATGATGATGATGATGATGATGATGATGATGATGATGATGATGATGATGATGATGATGATGATGATGATGATGATGATGATGATGATGATGATGATGATGATGATGATGATGATGATGATGATGATGATGATGATGATGATGATGATGATGATGATGATGATGATGATGATGATGATGATGATGATGATGATGATGATGATGATGATGATGATGATGATGATGATGATGATGATGATGATGATGATGATGATGATGATGATGATGATGATGATGATGATGATGATGATGATGATGATGATGATGATGATGATGATGATGATGATGATGATGATGATGATGATGATGATGATGATGATGATGATGATGATGATGATGATGATGATGATGATGATGATGATGATGATGATGATGATGATGATGATGATGATGATGATGATGATGATGATGATGATGATGATGATGATGATGATGATGATGATGATATGATGATGATGATGATGATGATGATGATGATGATGATGATGATGATGATGATGATGATGATGATGATGATGATGATGATGATGATGATGATGATGATGATGATGATGATGATGATGATGATGATGATGATGATGATGATGATGATGATGATGATGATGATGATGATGATGATGATGATGATGATGATGATGATGATGATGATGATGATGATGATGATGATGATGATGATGATGATGATGATGATGATGATGATGATGATGATGATGATGATGATGATGATGATGATGATGATGATGATGATGATGATGATGATGATGATGATGATGATGATGATGATGATGATGATGATGATGATGATGATGATGATGATGATGATGATGATGATGATGATGATGATGATGATGATGATGATGATGATGATGATGATGAGATGATGATGATGATGATGATGATGATGATGATGATGATGATGATGATGATGATGATGAT
>OU696696.1:214052640-214060140 GCA_916050605.2 Platycheirus albimanus
GATGATGATGATGATGATGATGATGATGATGATGATGATGATGATGATGATGATGATGATGATGATGATGATGATGATGATGATGATGATGATGATGATGATGATGATGATGATGATGATGATGATGATGATGATGATGATGATGATGATGATGATGATGATGATGATGATGATGATGATGATGATGATGATGATGATGATGATGATGATGATGATGATGATGATGATGATGATGATGATGATGATGATGATGATGATGATGATGATGATGATGATGATGATGATGATGATGATGATGATGATGATGATGATGATGATGATGATGATGATGATGATGATGATGATGATGATGATGATGATGATGATGATGATGATGATGATGATGATGATGATGATGATGATGATGATGATGATGATGATGATGATGATGATGATGATGATGATGATGATGATGATGATGATGATGATGATGATGATGATGATGATGATGATGATGATGATGATGATGATGATGATGATGATGATGATGATGATGATGATGATGATGATGATGATGATGATGATGATGATGATGATGATGATGATGATGATGATGATGATGATGATGATGATGATGATGATGATGATGATGATGATGATGATGATGATGATGATGATGATGATGATGATGATGATGATGATGATGATGATGATGATGATGATGATGATGATGATGATGATGATGATGATGATGATGATGATGATGATGATGATGATGATGATGATGATGATGATGATGATGATGATGATGATGATGATGATGATGATGATGATGATGATGATGATGATGATGATGATGATGATGATGATGATGATGATGATGATGATGATGATGATGATGATGATGATGATGATGATGATGATGATGATGATGATGATGATGATGATGATGATGATGATGATGATGATGATGATGATGATGATGATGATGATGATGATGATGATGATGATGATGGTGGTGGTGATGACCGCTACTGCCCAGCATTCCTATTTCGCGAACAGCCACGTCTACGGAGGCTTATAGCTCTGTCCTCAGACGGCTCTATTTCATTTCGCCTAACGTTTTCTTTCCATGCCCTGACATATCATTTATCATTTCACATGTTTTCATAGCAAAAGTTTTTGGTCTGGGCTGGTCAGATTTTTGAGGCTGGTCAGGCTTTTGAGGCTGTTTGGGCTGGCTCAAGTCTTTCAATATTTCCAGCGCCTCAGCCTTAAACTGTTGATTAGTTGTTATTTTGGCTGCTCCTGCAAAATACAATTTTAATGAATGTTGAAAATATAGTTTCTTCTGCTTCTTGTAGCAATTTCTACACCGAACCAGTTTGGGCTTGCCGGAGACATTAGGGTTTTCGTTCTATATTTGATAATATAAAATTAGATTGAAGTAAATTTTAAAGAGTTATTATGTATATCTTTCTTTTGGGTTCGTTGGTGTCATTTAGGAAAGATAATACCTGCGAAAATTTATAGGTATTTAACGTTCTTTTCTCCAGAACCATTTGGTGCACCCTTCTTTGTCCGAGAGTACCCAGTTTTCAGGGTGTCCCAGCGTTTCTTCGTCACAGCTCGAAATTTCTCGTGAAGGTCTGAAATTAAAATTAATTGCGGAAATGAAGATATTTATCAACACCATAGGTACAGGTATATATCAAAAACTATTATCTCCAACAGAATTTCCGCCCACAACCTACATATTTTGCACTATTCCTTTCCTATATTCCTCGTTATTGATATTCCAGAGTGCGGGCCTCTGCCTTACTGCTTCTATGAGGAAATCTAAATGCATTACAAAAATGGATTAATGAGGCCATACAATACTTAAAGATTTTTTCTTCTGGAAATATTAGTTTTTCTTTTTCTTCTTTTTCTTCTTTTTCTTCTATTTCCATCATTGAATTTCATGAGGATCTCATAGCTGAAAAAATCTAAAAAAAACTAAAATGTTAAATGTGCAGTACAAACAATTAAAAGAACAAACCATCTTCTCCATCTTCCAAAATATTATCATCCTCACAAGGACGTTTCTCTTCTGAATTAAATAATAAAAATTGTTAAATAATAGTTAATTACAAATAATTTGTTATTACTTACTTTTTAACTTTTTGGTATTATTAACCATTTTTTCAATTTTGCCGCTTTTTTGTTTTGATATTCGGAAATAAATGAAAGAAACGAAATTTGACAGTTGTAGTTGTTGGCTTTTTTGTGTGGTGATTGGGATTCACAAGCGAAAATGATGATGAACATGTTTGCCTTCACCATAATATTCATCTTAATTTCTCCTTTTTCCTATAATCTTGATTTATGAAGATGTTTTTCATTTTTATCTCCCCTCTCTATCGGACGCATATGACTTTTATATGTTGTATCCTTCTTTTTTAAAGGAGTTTGGTGGCTTAACATGAATCTTCAAGCCATGATCTGCCAAAAAAGGGGATGCAAAATATATAAATCATATTTGTGTGATGGAGAGGGAAGGCCAAAATGCAGACGTCTTCATGGATGCAGATTATAGGAAACTTATGGATGCAGCTTGAAAATGATAGTGAAGACGAACACGTTCATCTTCATGATTGTTGTTGTTGCTTTTTGGTCTGCACTATAATCTGTTGCAGCTCAATGTAAAGCCATTTTAATGTAAATCCACCATTACTCCTGCTTACTCGGACCCCACACAAGCCAGCTGCTGGTAAGACAGTTGCAATACACTCACATTTTCCACTCACACAGACAAACTTTGGCAACTTGCCGGCCAACTGGCAAGACGGTTTTGTTGCCAGTAGCTCTGCCGGTTAATTTGACATTTCCTGCAAGTTTTGGAGCCTTGTTCTTGTATTATCACTTCCCTGCAAACCAAACCGCAGTAGTTTTCTAGAAAACACTACTACAACTAAAAATATATCCTTCGAATGTGTGGGTTTTTTTATTTACTACTTCCCCTGCGCCGTAGAGTATACCCCTGCAAGCAAGAAAGTACGGTAACAATCGATGAAATATGTAAATCAAAGGAAGTAGTTTGGTTTCTCCTGAAAAAACAATTAACGATTCCCTTTTGAACTGTGCGAAGGAGAAATCCAGGATGTAATGCAAAATGTTGTCTCTTTTTTTCTTGTTGTCGTTTGTCTTTTTGTCAGAGTGATCTTCGATTCAAAACATAAATCATCAGCAGTTTTTAAGTTGAGTTGAGTTTGTTGTGTATAATTTGATAATATGGCGAATCCTTTTTTTATGAAAGTTATTTTATTGTTTGTGATATTTTTGTTTGTTTTTAATAATAAATATATTTTTAATAATACAAATGTAAATAATAATACAATATATTTAATAATACAATTATTATCATAAAATGCATTTTCCTATTTTTTTTTTTTTTTTTTTTTTGATTTCATGTCTATTTCGGTTCGTAGTTCTACATTCACAGTGCTGTGCATCTATGGAAGTACGAATATAACTGGTGGAATATGCACTTCAAAAAAGTACTTCAGATGTGCATCCATTGAAGTAGGTGCAACCCCAGAAGTACTTTGGATGTGCTTTGGAAGTACTTTTATTGGCATGGAAGTGCAGTACTTTTTTGATATTTTGCTTTTTTAGAAAGAGATAGTGCCTTCTTATATTCTTATATACAGTTGGCATATAACTGAATTTTTTCCCGATCGCCTATCCTTTTTCAGTGGAAAGGAAGTACTTCTTTTACGTACATATTCCACTGGTTATTTCTGTACTTCTACGTTTGCAGGGTTATTATGTATAAATTTGTCGTTATAGTGTAGTTTCATACAGAAATCGTAGACATTTACAAAAATAAATATTTCAGAAATGAGGCTTTTTAAACGTTAACGTCAGTGCAGTCGGTTGAAATTGAATATACTGTTAATAAAGATTAAAATATTTCTGAAATAGTTTGCAATAATTTAAGAAAAAAATTAATTTCAAACAGGAAAAAACGCTTATGTTTATAGAACTTTATAGGCAAAGCGAAGTATTGTGGAACATGAGTTCGGATTTATATCGCCGCGCCGATTTAAAGGTGAAAGCCGTGGAAATGTCCATGAATGTCGAGGATGTAAAAAAAAATTAAATCCCTCCGTTCAACTTACTCTGCCGAGAAGGGCAAGGTGAACTCAAGCAAGAAGTCGGGATGTGATGCTGAATCGATATTCAAGCACTCCCTATTTTGGTTCAACCAAATGTCCTTTTTTAATTCATCGATAGTTCGTAGGAGAACTATCAACAACTCAATGGTGAATAAAAAAAATTTCTTCCGCTTTTTATGACGATTCATCTTTATTAAATTATAATCCTCCCTCTTATTCTGATCCTTTTATCTAAAGCAAAAACAAGATTGTGTTTTTAAGCCCAAGAAAAGTGTAGCTTCGCAGCCTTTGTCTATTTTGCAGCGTGTCGACATTTGAATAAATTTCTTCAAATTGGAAATTTTTTTTGGAATTGGTACACAAAATTAACTGTCATTTCAAAAGTACTTGTTTGATTTTGAGAATTAAAATGCTTCTGAGTCGCAATATTAGTTTTATAAGAAATGATGAAAACTATTTTAAGTTTTAACAAATATTTCGAAAAAATTTCATATACCAGCAGTTTCAAGATTTTTTTTTTTTGATACAAAATCATGTTGAAACGTCCTCTAAATGACTTTTTTGAAATAATTGTTTGAATAAGAAATGGTTTTCAGCATCATTTAGATAACTTATAATGAGACTCAGGAAAATTTCAATCTTCAAAATCAATGAAGTAGTTTTGAAATTACAGCGTTTTGAAAGTTACACTTTCAACTTTTTTTGTCACTTTGAAGAGATTGGTACACAAAATAAGCTGTCATTTCAAAAGTACTTCTTTGACTTTGAGAATTAAAATGTTTCTGAGTCACACTCATCCTGATTTATATTTGTGTGTAAAAAAAAGAGAATTGTATGTTACTGATTCATAAAGTTTAGACATTGATATCGGTATTTATTGTTTTTATGAAATGAATTGGAAGTAAGCCAAATGCTTTTTCTAACTTCAGTTTCTCCACCCTCGGCATCTGACTTATTTTCTTCTTCATCTAAAACACTGATATCATCGACATCTCCAAAGATTTCATTGACATCGCCAGCCGTAGGTTGAGGCTGTGGCTCATTCTCACTATCTGTGTCTATCATTTTTTGCTTTTTAGCTCTTTCTTGGGTCTATTTTATGAGTTTCATCGTCCTCAGAGCCGCTTGAAGCCTCTTTTCGTTTTTTGGTGATTTCTTTCGTTCCAACGTCACTGTTAGACTCAGAGCCACTGCAACTTTTTCTAGAATTGAAAGTAAACCAAATGAAAGATGTAAGTTTATTATACTAAGCACTTAAGGACAAAAATATTTTGAAACAATTTATTAATGAAAAACTACATTCTATGAATTGTTAACAAGTTTTAATTTCTGCCACTGGGCTTCAAAAGTACCCTCCCTTATACAATATCTGCACACCTCGCCCCTTATCCTGCTCGCATATTTATATGTTCGGTGGGTTTGTGCCCCAATTGGTGAAAACTTTCTTGGAAGGCTAACACTTAATTGTTCAGTATCTGTTACTGGGGTTGTTCTCATCTTCGTTAAGTAGTTGTACAAAACACAAGATGTCAATATGATTGCATCTACTGTTTCTGGTAAGACTTCCATAGGGCGATGAAACATCCTAAATCGGTTGGCCAGCCTTCCGAATGCGCATCCAATCACCATTCTGACACGGCAGACTCGGTAATTGAAAACTTCGTTTTGAAAACTGAATTTGAGGTTTCTGTTGAAAGGCTTCATCAAATGCCTATCAAGCCCAAAAGCATCATCACCAATAAAAAAAAGTCAACGTTGTTTCCCAGACCAAAAACTAATATTGTTTCTTATCTGGAACATTCAAAGTTCCATTATGAAGGGCTTGATACAGGTAGCTATCCTGAAATATCGTGTTGTCCGAAGCCTTTCCATTGCACCCAACATTAATAAAAGTGAATCGGTTGTGAAGCAAACAAAACAATGCTATAAAATCCTTTGAAGTTGTAAAATTGGGAACCCGTATGTTGTGGAGCTTTAATCCGAATATGATTACCGTCCCAGGCCCCTTACACGCGGTCTCCATTGGCAAGAAAACTGTCGTACCTTCTGTTCTGTCTGTTAAACTGTTCAATGGAGACCACCTCACTGCAGACAGAAAATCTGTTGAAACAGAATTGTCCGGCTTTCTGTCTAGTCTTCTCCGTGGACAGAAACTCAGACAGATTTTCGTTTGTCAAAGTTAGGTGACAACTAAAAATAGTCAAAAAAAATTAAATTATTTTGTTATTTGTTCCGCTGCGTCATGTCTCGAAAAGAAACAATCATGTTTATTAATTGTTATAGAAAATATGAGTGTTTGTGGAACTACAAAAGTAGTTCTTATAAGAAGATTGACTTGAAAAAAGCAGCATGGGCTGAAATCTCCCAATTGTCATTGGTCTGTCATGACAGAAATGTGCCCACCTTAAAAATGTGGACAGGTTTTTGACAGAATGGAAAACAGAAACAGAGAAAGTTTTCTGTCCAATGGAGACACCGTGTTATGTGTGAGGGAACTGCCATAATGCGTTAAAATCCTTGGCTATCTGCAACCACTCATTTTTGTCATGAGGAATCTTTAAAGAAATGAAATAAAAATGTTTATTAAACCAATTTTTTTTCGGAATCGGAAAGATCAAATAATGCCGTCAGCGGATTGTCATTTATAGTTTTTCAACCAGAGATTAGTGGACTGAACACTTCATCAATATTGGAAGGCAGAGGTTCTTCAGCAGTGGTAACTCTATCACAAAAGCTAACAAATTATCAGGACAAAACATTAAAGGAAGGCAAAGAATCTTTAGCAGCTCCATCACAGAAGCGAGCACGAACCCAGGAAACAAACCAATTGGATTCCGCGCTTGATGCTTTGATGGAGCTCAATAAGCCAAAAGATTTGTTTGAGACCATTTAAATGAAATTTAAAATCTGGACAGCCAAAAAACATCATCTTCGGTGGTGGATGGTGAAAGTGGTTGTGGGGGGGGGGGGAAGAAAATATGATAAAAAATGGTGGATGAGTAGCAGGTGGTTGTAGGTGGAGTGGGTGGTTGGATTTGGTGTTTGGGAGGAAATTGTCAAAAATAGTGGGTGGTTGGTTGATGGTTGTAGTTGGGTTGGGAGGTCGGCGGCTTGGGTGGTGGGGATAGCTGATTTGATTGGGGGCGACGAAAAAATTGTCAAAAAGTGTGGGTGAACTGAAGGTCGTTTTAGATGGGGTGGGTGGTTAGATTTGGTGTTATGAGGGAATGAGGAAAAAATTGTCAAAAATTGTAGATGGTTGGTGGTGCTTGTAGGTGGTAAGGCAGGGGGTATATACTGTGTGGGGGGAACAATTGTCAAAAATTGTGATCTACTGCTTGCATGTTGGGGTAAGAGGTTG
>OU696696.1:214065524-214115524 GCA_916050605.2 Platycheirus albimanus
TACACATACACATACACATACACATACACATACACATACACATACACATACACATACACATACACATACACATACACATACACATACACATACACATACACATACACATACACATACACATACACATACACATACACATACACATACACATACACATACACATACACATACACATACACATACACATACACATACACATACACATACACATACACATACACATACACATACACATACACATACACATACACATACACATACACATACACATACACATACACATACACATACACATACACATACACATACACATACACATACACATACACATACACATACACATACACATACACATACACATACACATACACATACACATACACATACACATACACATACACATACACATACACATACACATACACATACACATACACATACACATACACATACACATACACATACACATACACATACACATACACATACACATACACATACACATACACATACACATACACATACACATACACATACACATACACATACACATACACATACACATACACATACACATACACATACACATACACATACACATACACATACACATACACATACACATACACATACACATACACATACACATACACATACACATACACATACACATACACATACACATACACATACACATACACATACACATACACATACACATACACATACACATACACATACACATACACATACACATACACATACACATACACATACACATACACATACACATACACATACACATACACATACACATACACATACACATACACATACACATACACATACACATACACATACACATACACATACACATACACATACACATACACATACACATACACATACACATACACATACACATACACATACACATACACATACACATACACATACACATACACATACACATACACATACACATACACATACACATACACATACACATACACATACACATACACATACACATACACATACACATACACATACACATACACATACACATACACATACACATACACATACACATACACATACACATACACATACACATACACATACACATACACATACACATACACATACACATACACATACACATACACATACACATACACATACACATACACATACACATACACATACACATACACATACACATACACATACACATACACATACACATACACATACACATACACATACACATACACATACACATACACATACACATACACATACACATACACATACACATACACATACACATACACATACACATACACATACACATACACATACACATACACATACACATACACATACACATACACATACACATACACATACACATACACATACACATACACATACACATACACATACACATACACATACACATACACATACACATACACATACACATACACATACACATACACATACACATACACATACACATACACATACACATACACATACACATACACATACACATACACATACACATACACATACACATACACATACACATACACATACACATACACATACACATACACATACACATACACATACACATACACATACACATACACATACACATACACATACACATACACATACACATACACATACACATACACATACACATACACATACACATACACATACACATACACATACACATACACATACACATACACATACACATACACATACACATACACATACACATACACATACACATACACATACACATACACATACACATACACATACACATACACATACACATACACATACACATACACATACACATACACATACACATACACATACACATACACATACACATACACATACACATACACATACACATACACATACACATACACATACACATACACATACACATACACATACACATACACATACACATACACATACACATACACATACACATACACATACACATACACATACACATACACATACACATACACATACACATACACATACACATACACATACACATACACATACACATACACATACACATACACATACACATACACATACACATACACATACACATACACATACACATACACATACACATACACATACACATACACATACACATACACATACACATACACATACACATACACATACACATACACATACACATACACATACACATACACATACACATACACATACACATACACATACACATACACATACACATACACATACACATACACATACACATACACATACACATACACATACACATACACATACACATACACATACACATACACATACACATACACATACACATACACATACACATACACATACACATACACATACACATACACATACACATACACATACACATACACATACACATACACATACACATACACATACACATACACATACACATACACATACACATACACATACACATACACATACACATACACATACACATACACATACACATACACATACACATACACATACACATACACATACACATACACATACACATACACATACACATACACATACACATACACATACACATACACATACACATACACATACACATACACATACACATACACATACACATACACATACACATACACATGCATTTATTTCATTTCGTTAAATACTAACGGTACATAAATTTTTTTTAATTATAACAAAAAAAAAATAAAAACTTATATCTAATGTACATTATGGATTATTTTGAATAAAAATTATTGTTCTTAAGTTGAGTGATTTTACATTGTCATTGCTTGAACTAATTAAATTTGAATTTTTATTGTAAATATTAATTAAGAGATTTAAAGGACTATTAGCACCGTAGTTTGATCTACTATAAATGTTGGAAATTGGCAACTGCCTTCTCAAATTATACTGACTAGCTATGAAATTTAATCTACAAAGTATCAGTGGAGCTGAAATGGATCCATTGATTATTCCGACAATAAAACAAAATTGTAGATACGCTCTGTGACTCGTTAGAGATGGAAGATTTATTAGTTGAATACGTTGAGCGTAAGGTGGCAAGATAATTCTATTCGACCATGGTAGAAATCTTAAACAAAATCTCATAAATCTTCTTTGAACGGACTCCAATCTTTTTATATGAACCGCATAATATGGCGCCCATACAACACAGCCATACTCTAAGATGGATCTTACGAATGAGACATAAAGAGTTTTTAGAACATAGGGATCACGAAATTCTCGAGCAAATCTTTTAATAAAACCGAGTGTCATGTTAGCTTTTTTAATAATGTAGTCAAAATGGTCAATAAAAGTTAATTTTGAGTCCAACACTATCCCAAGGTCAGTAAAGCAAGACAGATTACTAAGAGGTGACAAATGAATCGCATAATTATAGACAATCACATTTTTCTTGCGTGTAAAACACATTGTTTTACACTTGTCAATATTTAAAACTAAACCATTAATATTGCACCATTCCCAGAAACTTTGAAGGTCTTTTTGTAAGAGATCACAGTCTTTTAGAGAGTTGATTGTACGAAAATTTTTTACATCATCAGCATATATAAGAGACATAGAATTTGATAGGACGGACGGAAGATCGTTAATAAATAGTACAAATAATAACGGGCAAGATGGCTACCCTGAGGTACACCGGAGTTAACAGTAAAACATTTAGAACGTTCACTTTTAAAAACAACACTATATAACCTATCTTTTAGATATGAAGATATCCACAAAACAAATCTATCGTTAAGACCCAAATATTGCAGTTTCCTTAAAAGAATATGGTGGCTTAGCTTGTCAAATGCTTTGCTGAAGTCAGTAAAAATACAGTCAACTTGTTGTTTTTTTTCAAACGCGTCAATACAAAATGTAGTAAACTGTAACAAATTGGTTATAGTGGATCTCTTTTTAACAAAGCCATGTTGGTTGTCACATAAAACGGAGGAACAGTGAAAAGACAAGATATCACAAATAATAGATTCAAACATTTTGGGTATAGCAGATAGTTTAGCAATTGGCCTATAATTTAAAATCAAATTTTGTTTACCTTTCTTATGAGTAGGAATAAGGAATGCGTTTTTCCAAAGGGTCGGAAACTTACAGCTATTTATAGACTGATTAAAAAGTAAAAATAACGGATATGACATATATATTGCACATTTTTTTAACATAAAAGCAGGAAAACCATCAGGACCAGGACTTAAGCAATTATCTAATTTTTTAATATACTCTAAGATAGTTTCCTCAGTTATAGTAAAGTTAATCGAATTAAGATGTAAAAACTCATCAACAGCGGGAATATTATTTGTATCGCAAGTAGATACTTCAAAAGCACACTGAAAATATTCGGCAAACATATTTGCTATGTCCTCTGGGTTGTGACTCTCAGAATTTTGACAACACATATTATTTGGGTAACCATCAGATTTTCTTTTACAATTGACATATTTCCAGAAGTTTCGGGGGTTAGATTTAAGATCATCTTCAGTTTTAGTGATAAAGTCCGAATAAAGAAAATTATAGTAATTTATAAACTCATCTCTTAGTTTAATGTAATCATTTTGAGCCTCGACGCTCCAGAATCGATTCAACTTCACCCAAGCCTTGTTTCTTTTATTTTTAAGAGTTTTAATATGTTGATCAAACCACGGTGGAGTGTTATTTAAAGGTCTTATTTTTCGTAACGGAATGGTTTCTAAGAAACAATCAAATAAAATTTTATAAAAACGAAAGACCATTTCATCAAAACTGACATTAAAAAATAAACTATTCCAGTAAATATCTTGCAATAAACGATAGAGTTCTGAGAAATTACATTTTTTAAAATTGAATTCATGCATAGCTATTCTTACAATCATAAGTTACATTAATAATATTTAGGTTTAATGAGATAGATAATGCAGGATGATGCCGATCTTCCTCAATAAGTTTTGCATCCGAAAGTATCACAGTTCCATCAGAATTATTAAGGTCAGAAAAGTATACTAGGTCTAAAATTTTACCAAATTGGTTTTTGACATTGCTTAATTGATTAAGACCAAATGAAGTCATTCCATCGATAAAAAGAACTTCGTTATTGCTCAACGCATTAACAGCATGATAAGATTCATGCTCCGATGATTTAGTCCATTCAAGATTTGGCAAATTAAAGTCACCAATAACAAAAAGTTCATCTGAGGTTCAATTTTGTCATTTATAGATTCCAAGCAATCGATAAGTTTATTGTAGACATCACTTGTAGAAGAAGGCGGGATATAGCAAACAACTACATATAAATGACCGGACGGGGTTGATATTTTCACACATATTATTTCGAGGTTGGAGTCCAAAAAATCGTCGACGAGATTACAAAACAAATTATTACGAACGGCTAGTAACAATCCTCCTCCAACAGTAGCTATATTGGGATCATTATGACGATCACGACGAAAAATTTGAAAATTGGAATCAAATAACTCTGTGTCAGCAAAAGATGAATTCAGCCAAGTTTCTGTCAGTATAAGGACATCATGTGGAATATTATTTACATTTTTATAGACCTTGTTGGTCTTTGTCCGGAGGCCGTTTACATTCTGGTAGTAAATCAGAAGTTTTTGTAGCTGCTTTGGTTCAGGCTGCGCATTGTCAATCGTTTTTGAAAATGGTGAGAATTATAATTTGATTTTCTATTTTGATACTCATGCATGACAATGCCCTTAGGCCAGAATGAACTTGAGTTTAGGAGGTAGAAGACTGAGTCTGGCAGTTTAATTTTGAACGATGAATATTTAGAATAATTGCGATGGAGTATTTTTTCTACGACTATAGAATCCAGTGTCCCAATCTTAGATTTAATATGACATTTCACATCAAGAGCGTTCGTAGATGGAGCAAGCTTCGAGATAAATAGAATTTTATGTCCTTCAACTATTTTTAAGCCTGATTCAAAAGGTGATATGAAATTTCTGTCAGTTGTGGAGGCTGTATGAGGAAATGTGTTGACAGGAGAAGTAATCACATCTGTAGAATGCTGGTCAATCACTATCAAAGGAGGAGATGTTGTTGAGGTAGTGTTTGAGGCTGCTAAGCAAGATGATGTTGTGGAATAACATTGATTTGATGTAGAAAGTTCTTTAGAAGCATCAAGTTGTTCTTGGCGAGGAATATTTGAAGAGGATTCTTGGTATGTAGTCGCTATTAAATCGGTGGCAGGTTTCTTTGTCAGATGGCTGGTTTCAGATATATCAATATCTATTTCGTCAATTTTTCGTTTCATTGGTACAGTATCACATGTAGTAGGACTATTTGTTATTAAATGATCTTCATTTTGAACGTCTAATAGCGATTGTTGATTGCAGGTAATATCTTCAATTTTCTTGTTTAGTTGGAGTAATTGGTTATGGAGATTTACAAGATTTTGCTTATTTTGCAGTACATCACGAACAATATTCGTATATGCAAAAGGGTCACACTCTTCACAAAAAAAAATAGAAAGATTTTCTTTCTTTGAATAGTTTTATGGTGCTAAATGGAGCATTAATGCAAGCTACATGCAATAATTTGCGACAGTTTCCATGACAAATGATTGCATCTATGAGATAATCCGCAATATTATCACAAACAGCGCAAGAAGACATAATGATTCGATCTTTCTTTTTTTTTTTTTTTTTGAAGATGACGGTATATGGTGATATTTAGTTTATTAAAAGATAATGATTTTTACTTGCCAAAATTTTTTTTGGTTTTTAGTGTACCAGGCAAAGCGAGTTTCTATTTAGCAAATTCACGAACCAAAGGGATAGAGTAGTCGGTAATGTAGTTATAGGCAGCTGATAGATGATAGATGACAGCTGGTTGTCAAGTGTCAAAGACCATGACATGCAGCAAATACGAAGGTTTGTTGTTATTTATATTGTCCAATAAAAACAATAAATCACAATTGTTGTTTGCGGCAAATATAGATTTCCTTTGTACTACGTCGGCAGGAGATGAATGTAGCTAGCAGCTAGTACAGCTCAGTCACACATGCAGATGTAGGTTGCGGCATGAAATGGTAACGGAAAATTGTTGGGATACAATGTAGTCTCAAATGCTTCATAGGCAGAACATATACAAAAGTTTCACTCACCAAGGAGAGAGGAAAGCAAATGATCATCAACGGAATCGAGAATTAATTCATAGAGAGCGGCGAAATGTGTTCTCTTTTAATATATATTATAAATGTATGAATATTATGAAACTGATGATCAACAATTTATGATTTGAGGCTAAATTAAACCATGAATTTGTAATAAAATAACACTATTTAATACATTTAAGAACAGACAAATGATTAATAATAAACAAAAACAACTTGGCAAGCAAAAACACAATAACTCGTGATAAAAGACGGGCTTTAAATAAATAAAATAGTTAAATAATTGCAGAGCGAGAATAAAAGACGTGCACACACGACGATTGACTTTTAATTATTACATACACATACACATACACATACACATACACATACACATACACATACACATACACATACACATACACATACACATACACATACACATACACATACACATACACATACACATACACATACACATACACATACACATACACATACACATACACATACACATACACATACACATACACATACACATACACATACACATACACATACACATACACATACACATACACATACACATACACATACACATACACATACACATACACATACACATACACATACACATACACATACACATACACATACACATACACATACACATACACATACACATACACATACACATACACATACACATACACATACACATACACATACACATACACATACACATACACATACACATACACATACACATACACATACACATACACATACACATACACATACACATACACATACACATACACATACACATACACATACACATACACATACACATACACATACACATACACATACACATACACATACACATACACATACACATACACATACACATACACATACACATACACATACACATACACATACACATACACATACACATACACATACACATACACATACACATACACATACACATACACATACACATACACATACACATACACATACACATACACATACACATACACATACACATACACATACACATACACATACACATACACATACACATACACATACACATACACATACACATACACATACACATACACATACACATACACATACACATACACATACACATACACATACACATACACATACACATACACATACACATACACATACACATACACATACACATACACATACACATACACATACACATACACATACACATACACATACACATACACATACACATACACATACACATACACACACAGCAAAAGAGTGCGTATGATCCACTGATGAAGGCTGTCGAAGATGGAAAAGGTAGATTATATTTTCTTGATGCGCCTGGCGACACTAGAAAACGGTGCTGCTATCATTGGTATTAGCAGTAATACGTGCTATCGCATATACCGGAATTGTTGCAACACTGTTGAGAGGTGGAAGAACATTCCTCATTGAATTTTCTGTTAAACCTGCGAATAACATTGCAACATTTCAAATAAATCAGCCATGACCAAATTGTTGAAAAAATGTAAAAACGATCATTAGAAGCACTCTATCGATCATTGAAAGGTTTGATAAAGCGGTGAATATTAATTCCACCTGCCATTTGTAAATTCGCTTTAACGAAAGCTAAAGTCATGACTAATTATTTGTTGATCGCATTCGCAATTTCAGTAGTGAAACGTTTTGATGTCAATTACTTGTATTGGAAGATTTAAAATCGAATAAACAGATTTGCCGTTCCAGCCTAAACGCATTCAGTTCCCAGTGAAACTTCTTTTTTATTTATATGTACATGTAGTTATAGATATAATAGTTGTTCCATTCTTTTTAATAAGATTTTAAGAAAACATTTTTCAATTAAAATTAATACTTGATTTTATTATATTTGCGCAAAATACTAAACGAGACGAAGTCCGTCGGGTCAGTTAGTTTCTTGTATAAAAAAAAGTTCTTCAGTTTTTGATGTTTCATTTTACTGTCAATCTAGCTGTATATTAGCGAACTGTAAAACCATCTTCAAGCTGTTAGAAATAAAACACAACAATTTTTAAAGTGGAAAAATTCTATCAAAAAACCACTATGAACGTTTTATTCTTTCACGAACGCGATCTTTCCTAAGACTAACTTTCGTTAGAGTTGTTCGCAGAACAAGCTCTTTCTTTCGTTAAGTTCTTGTATGTATAATTATTTTACCTTCTTCTATATGAAACATTGGATGCAGAGTTGCCAGAACTCATGCAATCCGATACAGTCCCGGCGAAAACCTACGGTTTTCCACCCTTTCACTTTTTATTTAATTATTTTCTCACATTATACCATATTACCTACTATATCAATAATAATAATAAATCATTCCGGCTCTTCCATCGGTAGTAGGCAGATCTTCTGTACCGGTCTGGTTAGTTGATTAGTTTGTGTCTGTATGACCACGCTTCGCACCAGTCCGTCTTTGCTCGGAATGAGTCTTAGTATACGCCCCATTGCCCATGCTGATGGTGGGAAATCTTCGCTTTTGGTTATGCATAACTGCCCTTCCTTCAGTCCGTACTTCTTCTTGCGCCATTTCTTTCGCTCGTAAAGTGTAGATAGATATTCTTCCTTCCATCTAACCCAGAAGTGTGATAGCATTGCCTTCCGTTCTCTCCATAATTGTATGCCCTTCGTGTTTGGTAATTCAGTAGTAACAAACGGCAGCGACAACACCAGAGGCTCGCCCACCAGAAAATGTCCCGGCGTTAGCGCCTGTAGGTCATTTGGATCATCGCTCAGCGGATGCAATGGTCTTGAATTTAAGATCGCTTCTATGCCAGTGAGCAATGTCAAGAACTGCTCATATACCAGCACCTTCCCTCCTGCTATCCTTGTCAAATGGTATTTCATGGACTTAACCGCTGCTTCGTATATGCCACCTTGATGTGGCTCGGCGGGAGCCATAAATTTCCACTCCGTCCCTTTCAAGCACAAGTGTTCGAAAGTATCCTGCGTAAGCCAACGCTCTTTCGCCTTCCGTAATTCTTTCGCTGCACCGACAAAGGCTGTACCATTGTCGCTGTATAATCTTTCGCACCTTCCCCTTCGCGCTATAAATCTTTCGTAACAAGCAATAAATGCAACTGATGTAAGATTTGATACCAAATCAATGTGCACTGCTCTGGTTTTGAGACAGACAAAAACGGAAACCCAACATTTCTGTCTTATTATCTGCTCGCCTGCTCTATCAATCATTTTGATTTCGAATGGACCTGCATAATCGACTCCTGTATGTAGAAAAGCCTTTCCAGGAGTAACTCTTTCCGATTGCAAGTCAGCCATCAATTGTGTCTCGAATCGATGATTGTATCTTACGCAAACCAAGCATTTATGAACATAGTTTCGTAGTTCACTTCGTACCTTCGGAATCCAAAACTTCTCTCGTATGTATTGCATCATAACTTGTACAGCTCCGTGCTTAGTTGCTCTGTGAGCACTATCCATAATCAGCCAAGCTAATCGAGAACCATTCGGTACGATCGCTGGATGCCTTCTCTCGTATTCCATCTCTGCTCTGCTCAACCTTCCTCCAACTCTCATGACTTTTTTGTCATCTAGAATCGGTTTCAATGACTCTATCCTGCTCTTATCAGATAAGCACCTTCTCTTCTGGATGCAATCGAGTTCCTTCGCATAGTATTTTTCTTGCTCTTTTCGTAGTAGATAATCAATAGCTTCCATCTTCTCTTCAGAAGACGGTTGATCAACTACACCTTCTCTACCTTCCATACCTTCTCTTCTTTCTAGTTGACGCTGAGAGCGTCTCCTTCTCTTTCCATTCCTTCTCTCCCCCACCTTCCGTCGCCTTGCCAATGCTCTTGTTATATTGATAAAGCGAAATATGTAACTCATTATATTAAGTGCCTTCTCAAGTGTGCGTGCGTACTCAATGATAGGAATACTCTTCCTCAGGTCTTTCGAATATATAGATAGAGGATCTGTGAAACTGGTTATCACAAACACCTTTATCTCATCCCTCCCCCCATCTGAAACATTTGGTACAAACTTTTCAGATGACCATGTAACTCATGGTTTTGATAACCATTCTGGGCCATGTAACCATAGCTTATTATTCACCAAAGATGATGGTTTTATTCCCCTGCTCAATAAATCCGCTGGATTTTCCTTCGTACCAACATGTTTCCATCTCTTGACTTCAGTATTCTCTTGTATGGATGATACTCGATTTGCCACGAATGTCTTTAGATCACATGGTAGTTTGTTTATCCAGTGCAATGCTACCAGTGAATCCGTCCAGAGATTGTACTCTATACCTTCCCATTCCATCGTTTTAATGACACTGACAGTCAGTCGTCCCAATAACTCAGCTGCGGCGAGCTCTAATCGTGGTATAGTAACTGTTCTTAATGGTGCGACGCGCGTTTTTGACGTTACCAAACCTGCTCTTATCCTTCCATCGGAACTTGTAGTTCTTATATAAATTACAGCTCCATATGCTCTTTCAGACGCGTCCGAAAACCCATGTATTTCCTTCTTTGTTCCTTCCGATGTATTCATCCATCTGTCAATTCTTACGTTTTCTAGGAATGTTATCTCTTCCCAAAAATCTTTCCATCTTCTTTCGATTCCTTCCGGTAGCGTCTCATCCCAGTCAACGTTTAAGCGCCATATGTCTTGAATGAGAATCTTTCCAATAATCGTTACAGGAGCTATGAATCCGTTTGGATCATAAAGTTGAGCTATGCAGCTCACGATCTTTCTCTTTGTCATTACTTGTTCAGTCACTGGTGTTTTTACCACAAATGTGAACTGATCCTTCTCAAGCAGCCATTTAAGACCAAGTATTGATGCCTTCTCATCATCTTGAAACAAGATTGATTCCTGCTCTTCATAATTCATGTTCTCTGATAGAGTTTTAGAATTGGATTTCCATTTTCTAAGCTCGAAGCCTGCACTCCTCAATATGTGATCGATTTCTTTCGATAATTCTATCGCCTTCGCCTCTGAGTCTGCACCTGTGGTACAGTCGTCCATATAGAAATCTTCCATTATGGCCTTCGCCGCTTTCAGATATTCCATCTCTTTTTCTTTCGCACACTGGATTAACGCTCGTACAGCATTATAAGCTGATGAGGTCATCCCATAGGTGACTACTGTCAACCAATATTCCTTCAATCTTTCGTTCGGGTTTTCTCTCCAAAGTATTCTTTGTAGATCCCATTGTTCCTTCGCAATTTTCACCATCCGAAACATCATCTTTATATCTGCACTAATTGCGACTCGATGTCTTCTAAAACGCAACAAGATTTCGTGTAAGTCCTTCTGTAGCTTCTCCACCAACATTTGTACTTCGTTAAGTGAAACTCCCTTCGTTGTCTTGCAGCTGGCGTCAAAAACGACTCTAAATTTTTTCGTAACGCAATGATGTGGTATATAATAAATCGTTTTTCCATCGCTAGTGCCAGTTACTGGCGTCATGTGACCCATCTCTTCGTACTCTTTCATGAAATTAATATATTTCTCCTTCAGTTCTGCATCACTTCCCAATTTTCTTTCCAAAGCCAGGAACCTGCGTTTCGCTATAAGTTCCGAGCTTCCAATGTCTTTTGCTGACTCTTTCAAAGGAATCTTGACTATGAACCTTCCAGTGTCATCACGCGTATATGTTCTGATGAAAATCTGTTCCACCTGCTCTTGTTCTTTCGTCCTGCACTGTGATGACTCAATGTCATCTAGTTGCCAAAACCGTTTGAGTGATTCGTGTAGTTGGTCGTTGTCCATACAGACAACTTGCAAATGTAAATTTTGCTCGTTAGCCTTCTCATGAATTTCGCTTTCGTATTCACCAAACATAATTTTTCCAAGAATTGTTTCCATAGACAAGGTACCACTGGGCTGACGTTCCAGTACAGTGATAAATGCATGTGCTACAAACTTGCAGCCCAACAGTAGGTCTATAGGACCTGCCTTCCAATATTCAGGATCAGCCAATGGGCGACCTGAACCATCCATCGTTGGCATTGCCAAACTGTGTGTAGGCACAATTGGTTGCCATTTACTATCCTTGGGTAACACCCAAAACTCTTGTTCTATCGCCTCCGTAGATTCAAACCATGGGTTTATCTTGAGCACCGCCTTATATTTGACGTTAAATGGCTCGCCTTCGATACCTATTAGCCTTCCGGTCTTTCGAATCCTTGGCAGTGCAAGCTTTTGATGTAATTGATAGCTTATTAGATTAGGCTGTGCGCCTGTATCTAATAGAGCTCTTATGGGGCCATATTTCCTTCCATCCATCTCGATTCGTACCTGTGCTGTTGGTAAGAGAGTAAAATTTCCTTCAACATTATGATTAAAAGACGCTAAATAATTTTTATTTGTGACTTTATTGTCCCAAGTATTCTTAAAATTATTTCTTTTAAAGTCATTCCAGCTTGCCCCCCCCTTCGAAATCCATCTCCATCTTTGTCGTTGCCATCAGATCTTTCGGCCTTCTCTCCTCTAGCCGAGAACGCTTTCGTAATGCTCGTTGTCAGTCATATTTCTTCTTGTCGTTGATTTCCTGCTCGTTCCTTCGCTTCTTTCCTTTGTCCTGCACGTTTAGGACAGTACCGTCAGCCTTCCGTAGTTCTTTTATTGGGCAAAGTGCGCTATTATGTAATGGCTTGCTTGGGCATCTAGTGCATGGCCCTTGAAAGCAATCCTTCGTCGTATGTCCAGTTTTTAAACAGTTTGGACATAGTTGCTTATCCTTCACAAAGTCCTGTCTTGCCTTCAAGGTTAGCGTCATGAAGTCAGGACAGCACCAAATTGGATGCTCCATCGATTTGCAAGAGTGACACGGCCTCTTTTTTCCTTCCGTATTTTCCGCCTTCCTTGTCTTATGGCTAGACGTTGCCGTCTCGCCATACCTTCCTGCGTTGACACGCATTTGATTGGAGCCAGTTTGTTGGTCCTTCCTTCTATTTTCCATCGCGCTTCCTAGAGTTTCTGCTCTTCTGTCTAGGAAATTACAGAATTCCTTCGCCGTCGGCATTTCGCTGGTTCGAAACTCTTCCCATTTACATGCTGTCTCGTGATCCAATTTTTCATGGAGAACATGAACTACTATCATGTCCCATTGATCTGTCGGGATCCCTTGCGCGGCCAATTGCCTCAATGTCTCGTGGCATGTATTCGACATCTTCTGCAATCCAGCAGCCCTTGGCACTCCTTCCATACTCGGCAGAGCAAAAAATCTTCTCAGCAGTGCACGACATGTGGCATACTTCTTGTTGTAAAGTTCGCACAGTCGCTTCCATGCCTCGCAATAGTTTTGCTCGGTCAATTGCCATTCGCCTAGAGCACGCTGAGCTCCTCCAATAAGCGACGCCTTCAAGTATGCGAACTTTTATGCAGGAGATATTTTGTCGTTGTTGTGTACTGCCACTGCAAACAAGTCGTGGAAGCTTTGCCATTTTGTGAAACTGCCGTCGAAATCTCCCCATGTCTTCTGAACATCATGTTGTGCAAATGGCAGATTCACTTGCACAGCTATGGGTTGTCCTTCTCCTGTTGTAGCTGGAAGCAGCTGATTGATTCTTTTCTTCAGTGCAGCATGCACTGTGAAGTAGTTCCTTTCCGCCTCAGCAGCCTTCCTTTCAATCTCCAAGCTGATCAGGAGATCGCTTTTCTTGGCGATTTGCCCCTCGTAGACTTGGAGCTGTGCCCAACTTTCCTTCAACGATTCCATCCGCACCTCTATCTCTTCAATGGATGTCTCCATGAAGCCTTCCGAACTGGTAAATGCCAGCATCCTGCTTATGGTATGAACCCCCTTGTCAAACAAGTATTCATAGTTGGGTTCACCCATTCCTTCCGTCGGATTATTTTCCTTCGTTTTCCTTCTCTCTTGTCCTTCCTTTTTATCTTTCCTTGTAGTCATTTTGCGAATTCTTTCCACCTGAAACGATGCCAACAATTTTATATTATGTTAATATTTCATCGAAACTTTGTGTTCTTTTTGAATGTTCATCGATTAATTTGCTGAAAATTGTTTGCGGTAGGTACTTGTAAATATATTTCCCAGTGCCAAAATATAATTAATATAATAAAATTTGCTTTTGGTACTTCGTCTTGAGAGAAGGAATTTCCCGGTTGCGGCAAAAATCTAACAAATTGCTCTGCCACCGGTACTCTCAACCTTGGCAAAAGAAATTCCCATTTGCAAATTGAAATTATAATAAAATGATAATAATAAATAAAAAAAAAAAAAACACCGCTTAACCCTTGTATAAATTAACGTGCTGCTGCATAATATTACCAAATAATAAAAAAATATTCCTAATATGTGTCACTGTTTTGATATTAATTATATTTTGCCCTTCCACAAAAGAAAAAAAATAGTTTTTTAAAAACAATTTTAATCCTAATTTTCCTGCTCAAATCTCCGTTAAGAGATTATATTGTCTTTCCAGTTTGTGATTACGCATACACTTCGTATTTTTCTGCTTATTCCTTCTCCGTCCCCCTTTTTTTCCATACCTAGCGCACGTCTGCGCTCCAGTATTTGTTAATATATTTTCACGCCCGACATAAATTTCCTTCCACCTTCCAAAATTATTTATGGCTACTCTATTTATTCGAGTGCCCCATCTCTTCTCTCGCCTTCAAACATTTCATGGCTGCTCCATTTATATTGGAGTGCCTCCGTTCACTTGTCACTATCCAAATCAAAACAATGACACGCACTTTTAATAATAAAAAAAATAGATATGTATCTACCCGACGAGGAAAAGGAATAAAACCATCGCACGGGTAGATAAAAAAAAAAAAAACACATACACCAAAAAAAAAACAATTTTACCCCTAGCACAACAGCAGCACGTTTTATTTTCTATTTTTATTTAATAAACACAAACTATTACCTTTGAAAAAACACTTTTCCTGCAAATTTAATTTGTTTTTTTTTTTATGTTTTTCTGTATATATATCTGTTTTATTGTTTGTTTTTTTTTTCAAAACCGAACTTTTCTTGTCTGACTTCCACGTTTGACTGCAAAATCTTAAAATGAGTTAAACTCAATCATTTGCATTGATAGATGCCGAGGCAAAAGAAACGACAAAAAAAACATGTATTTTTTCTCTTTCGTATGCTGCGCATAGGATTTAGTTTAGATGTACATGGTTTTCCTTCTCCGTCACATGGTACTATGTTTCTTTCGATGCTTGTGTGTGTATTTGTGATTTTAAGTCATGAAACACATACAGCAAGAGGGAAACCTTCTCGATCGTTCTTTTCGTTATCATTGTTTCTGGTGTCGCTCAAACGCGACAAGAAAAAAAATATGTGCATGTATATATTTCTTTCTATCTTTCGGTGCCGTGTAGGCATATAGTGTCTATCGTGTATAAAATCTTCTCGTAATCACATATTCATAGCGTTTGTATGTATGTGTTTCATCGTTCTATTGCTTGCAACGTAGGCAAACGAAACCTTCTGTTTTCGCTTTGAAGTTGTAAATTTCAAAGAAAAAACATTCCTTCACGTATGCATATATAGATGCATGATGTATAATTTGTAAGTGCTGTCTGCCATATAGGTATAGGCAGACGAAATCTTTTCTTGAGTATAAGTTGTAAATTTCAAACTCGTATACCTTCGTGTGTGTATATATGTAGTATACATTATTATTATTATTCTGTACGTTGTCTGCCATATAGGCAGCCGAACTCTTTCGTTGAGTATTGAAGTTGTAAATTTCAAACTCGTGTACCTTCTTGTATGCATGTAGATGCATGTATTATGTTATGTCTGCCATATAGGCAGCTGAAATTTTACCATTCCTTAGACCATAGCTTCCATAAATTGTGAAAGCGGTTCTTTCGTTCATGTTCGAATACGCATGTGTATTCGCTTTTCGCTGCGTGACAACGCGAAAGCAAAATCTGTCGTTGAAAATGAAAAAAAATGTTCTTACGCAATTATGTGCATATAGATGCGTAAAATATATGCATGTATTGTTCGCCACATAGGCGGACGAAATCTTTCGGCGGTTGACTGTCGTATTTGACCTTACCCTGAAAATCGGTTTCCTTCGTTTATGCATATACATAAATGCGTGACGTATATAAATATTTGCCGCTTGCCATGTAGGCAAACGCATCTTTCGCTGATTCTTTCCCAGTTTTAACGATTTAAGCTGTGGAAATTTTATTCCGCATTTAATGAATTTTAAAATTCTTACCATCCTCCTGCGCTATGGCACTTACTGTCTACCTTCCATCTTTCTGACTTTTTGCTCCAGGACTAGGAGCTGTTTCGCTTCTCTCCAGCACCAATACACATTTTCTTTCACTTTTTCCGTCCGATTTTTTTTTTTAAATTAATCAATTACAATTAATTCCCGTCGTACCTTCCCGTCACTGGTACCATCCGACTCGACACGGACCAAATGTATATTAGCGAACTGTAAAACCATCTTCAAGCTGTTAGAAATAAAACACAACAATTTTTAAAGTGGAAAAATTCTATCAAAAAACCACTATGAACGTTTTATTCTTTCACGAACGAGATCTTTCCTAAGACTAACTTTCGTTAGAGTTGTTCGCAGAACAAGCTCTTTCTTTCGTTAAGTTCTTGTATGTATAATTATTTTACCTTCTTCTATATGAAACATTGGATGCAGAGTTGCCAGAACTCATGCAATCCGATACACTAGCCATTAATTTAATTGGCTTATAATTATAGGTACTCAACTGTCTCTGCAAAAAAAATAGAAATTTGATTATAAATTCCACGCTTACGAAGTCAAGGGCGAAAGCCAGTCATCCAGTAAAGTAAAAACTAAAATACAATGAGCAATGTTTCTTTCTAGTTCTATTTTGTAGATACATTGAATATAAAGAAAAAAAAATTCCATGAAATAGTCTCATTAATCTATTCGGCTTTCATGCTGTTTCTATTTTCAGGTGAGAAACCTTTTAGATGTGAACACGATGGCTGCGATCGAAGATTTGCAAATTCTTCGGATCGCAAGAAACATTCACATGTCCATACATCAGACAAACCGTACAATTGTCGCGTCAATGGCTGTGATAAATCATACACTCATCCATCTTCACTGCGAAAACATATGAAGGTAAGAACCAATAATTTATAGTATTGATAACCACGAATTATCTTTCTTTTTTGATTGTCCACAATTTGTAAATTTGTTAAAAGAAATTTTTAAAATATTATTCTGTTGCGTTGTTTTTACTTGCGATTACAGGTACAAGGCAAGTTATGCATTCGTAAAAATTTTTTTTTTTGACAATCAAACATAACATTACGATGATAAAGAAGCCATAAAAAGTGGGTCCGACAATTCTGTCTGTCTGTGTGTCTGTCTGTTTATCTGTCTGTCTGTGCGTCCATCTGTTTCGGCACCTATAGCCTAAACGGCTGGACCGATTTGCTTCAAACTTGGTACACAGTATTATTATGACGTCCTACAGAGGATCTTTTGGAATAAGCATTCTAGCTCCAAAACTAACGGTACCTGCCATAAGATTTTAAGTGAAAAATTAATTTTTATCGAAAACAGCTCCTAAGAATTTGATAAAACTTTCTGAATAATGTTTTCTGTGCAAATTTTATGTTTTGGTTGGATTAGATTTTTCAGAAAAAGTCTTATAACGGTACCTCACATAGGACCGGTTTTTTTTAAATCCGATTTTCTCGTAAGCCACTCGACGAATTTCGATGAAATTTTTAATGTAGAAGTCCTTTTATAAAAAAATAATAAAAACTTTTAGATTTTTCAAAAAAAAGTTTTTTTGAATTTTTTAAAAAAGTTTAAAATTTTTTTTTTATTTTTTCTTCCAAAAACGTTTTAATCAATTTTTTTTAATTTTATTTTTCTGATAAAAACTACAAGGTTCTAGAAGTTGGCATACTCAAAATTTGGATTATGTTTTCGTTTAGTTTTTCAAAAAAACCGTTTTTTTGAAAAAACTGGTCGAACGATTTTGAAAAAAAATTCCTTATTGTTCAAAAAAGTAAAAGAAATCTGATGGCTTACTTCATTTTTACCAACAAACGGTTTAATTAGTAATTTTTAAGTAATTAAGAAATCTTTATATGATTCTTTCAATGCTTTTTTCCCAAAATCTCAAGCCTCAAGACCACTGTAGCACATTAGAGCAAGTTCGTACGACACAGTCGTGCACTTTATTTTGTTGCGAATGAAATTAGTATCAACAGGAAAAAATTCGACTTTGATTTATAGCTATTTATATGAATCAAATTTAGGAAATATTTATTACGATATAAAAGGAAATAGAGTGCACGACTGGGTCGTACGAACTTGCTCTAATGTGTTAAAATGGTCTTGAGGCTTGAGATTTTGGGAAAAAAGCATTGAAAAAATCATATGAAATTTAATTAATCACTTAAAAATCAATCAGTTAAAACGTTTTTTAGAGAAAATGAAGTAACTTTGTAACTTTGTAGTTTTTATCAGAAAAATAAAATTAAAAAAAATTGGTTAAACCGTTTTTAGAAAAAACGAAAAATAAAAAAAAATTAAACTTTTTTAAAAAATTCAAAAAAACTTTTTTTTGAAAAATTTAAAAGTTTTTGTTATTTTTGTTTTAAAGGGCTACTACATTAAAAATTTCATCGAAATTCGTTGAGTGGCTTCCGAGAAAATCGGATTTCAAAAAAACCGGTCCTATGGGAGGTACCGTTATAAGAGTTTTCCTGAAAAATCTATTGCAAAAAAAACATTAAGTTTGCACAGGAAACATTATTCAGAAAGTTTTATCAAAATCGTAGGAACCGTTTTCGAGAAAAATTTAATTTTCATTCAAAATCGTATGGCAGGTACCGTTAGTTTTAAAGCTAGAATGCTAATTCCAAAAACCGCTCTGTAGGACGTCATAATAATACTATCTACCAAGTTTGAAGCAAATCGGTCCAGCCGTTTAGGCTGTAGGTGCCGATACAGACAGACGGACAGACAGACAGACAGACAGACAGACAGAATTGTCGGACCCACTTTTTTCGACTTCTCTATCTTCGTAATGTTATGTTTGATTGTCCAACAAAATTTTTTTCTTACGAATGCATAACTTGCCTTATAGTACCTATAATCGCAAGTAGAAATCATAACAGTATTAATAAGTATTTCGACTACATTGGTATTTCTGTAAAAAATTCAAAATGATTCACTCGATTGAAGTCTCCTGAGGATGATTTCCATTCAAGGCCTTTCTAAGAACCAGTCACAACTCCAGGCATATGGAAGATGTGAGCTATAAGTTCCATACAATATACAATCATATCTGGACGTACATAATGTTTTGACCTTATGAAACCCAGAGTCAAGAGCGTGGATATTCGCTCAAAAGTCGGGAGGAGTCACGACTCATGACTGCCGGCGCGGCGGTGGCTTGACTCGAAAGAGGAAGAAAATAAATAAAGTGCACAACTGTGTCCTACTATTACACTTTTTTCGCGGCACGAACACGATTGTGGGAGGGAATTATAATATTTTCGAATTATTAAAATAACCGATTTCTTATTACACCGCGATCATGATAATTAAAAAAAAATAATAAAAGGGATTTAAACGCGCACCGACACGGCGACACAGACACGAATTAACTATTGGTTTTCTCAATCTACCACGAACGAAGAACACGAAAGCGAATGCGAAAAAAAGTGTAACAACTACAGCTAGATCAGAATAGCTATCACCACGGCTGCTCAGCTGGGTGCGAAAAAAAAGTGGGCGCCAGGAATTTTGTTTTCCTATAACCGAATTAGAAAATTCCAAAACTAATTATGGAATTCGAAGAACCGATGTTTTAAATAAAAGGAAATAGAGTTATATTTAAATCGTTATTTTATTGTTTTGGGAAACCATGGGACAGAAGATCCCTGGACTAAAACCCAAAAGTCTTTGCAAATAAAAGTTTAAACAATTTAAATATGGCCGTTTGGCTCAAGGAAAAATTAACAAGGGAGAGATCTAAATTAAATAAAAGTAAAAGCAAATAATAAAAAAAAAAATGCTAAATGAAAATGGGTTTTTAATAAAACCAAAGCGCGTCCCGGAAATCTCGTATACAAATAGGTTGAATATAAATATATATATTTGGGATTATAAATACATATATTTACATCTAAAATCGCACACAAAGTACTTATCTCTGTTTAAGGTCTCCTTTCTCCTTTTTATACCCTATTCCATAGAATGGGTATATTGTATTTGGTGTGGAGTTTGTAACATAGAGAAATAATACCGTTAGGTATAGAAAAGTATACATATTCTGACTCAGAATCAAAAGCCTAGTCGATTTAGCCATGTCCGTCCGTCCGTCCGTCCGTCCGTCCGTCCGTATGTATACTCTCTAGAGGTCGCAATTTTTGAGCTAGAAAGCTGAAATTTGGTATATATAATCTTTGGTTCAAGAGTAAGGCTAAGTTCTTGAACCGGCAAAATCCGCCCACAAACACGCCCACAATCGCCATTTTTGTTGAGCAACCTCAATTTGGTAAAATTAAATTATGTTTTTTGTACAGTTACGATAAAAGCATTACGCTAAAATTTTGCACACGTAAGCGTAAGGTAAACTTTCTTCCAATTAAATAAAAATATTTTAGTTTAGGCGTGGCTCACGCCCATTTTTCATACAAAACCATCAATATTGTTTTTATAAAATAACAATTGTTATATTAATGCGAAAAACATTAAATTTTGTGGGTATTACTTGCCCATAAACATCTTGTGTATGAAATCAAAAAAATTGATTTTGGGCGTGGCTGACCGCCCACTTTTCACTAGAAACTATTAAAAAATTGTTTTTGTAAATAGACGGTATTTATAATGATTCCGCAAGCCAAAATTTTGCGTCTCTTAATAGAAACTAAAAAGTTTGTGTATGAAAAGAAATTTTTGAATTTTGGGTGTGGCTTACGCCTACTTTTCATGAAAGAACGAAAAACGTAGTCTCAAATATTTAAGGTACTTCCAATATTCAATTTAAACCTTTTTCCTTCCGTTCGTTATTTGAGAAATATGTCTCTACATTTTCTTGTGTAAATTTTTTCAATACGCCCACTTTTGAAGGCGGGATTTTGATAAAATACCTTTGTTCAGGTAAGATTCTTTAAAAGCTTTTCGATTAAGCTGTAGTTTTACACATATGCCTAAATACTGATCAAAGCTCAGTGAGTGCTTCAAATTTTTCAGACACGCCCACTTTTAAGGGCCGTTTCCGTCAAAAATCGTATAATGCATTAATTTTTTAACGTTTTTAACTATCGGTCGCAGTTTTGAAGTAAAAAGATGAACACTTAGATTTATATTTCTTTGTTACGTAGTAGAGTGTGGTTCAAGAATTGTTAAAAACACCCATAAACGCTATTTCCATTCAAAATCTAATTTTTAAAAATTTAAGTTTTCCCTTGTTTTGTTCAAATCGATCTGCAAGAATAAAATTGAATGTCACTGAGCTCATACTAATTGCCTTGGCAATAAAAAGTTTTAACTTTGGGCGTGGCGCACGCCTTTTTTACCGTGCCAGCACTAATTGAACATCACACCATACAAAATTAATGTTATTGAATTTTTTTCTGTCTGCTAAAAAAGAATTTTGTTTCTGAAACTGAAATATCGGCTGGCTGCGGCCTGCGGGAGGCAGACGCATACACATACAAAAATATAGGGAATAGGGTATCCAACAGTTCGCTGCAAACGTACTGTAGCTCTCGCTTATGTTTTCTTCTCAATCTTTCACGTCTCAAATATTGTTTCATTTTACTTTTCAAAAATCCTCGATCAGTCTCAAAAAAAACGTCTCCTCCTCGATTTTTTTTTCTTCGCCAAAATTCCTCGAAAAATCTTTCTTTCAAATTTTGCCTTCGCTTTCAAGGCTCTCGCAAGAGTGCCTTCCAAGCTAATTTTCAACAACAACTTTCTTCCCTCGTCCATTCCAATCATTCACTCATACATACAACGACACAACACAACCATTCGTTTCGAGATCATCTGTCACGGCTTTCTGGAAGCATGATGCTCTCCTAGAAAACAACCGTGGTGGGATCTAGCGAAACATACTCACACGCACACAAACACGGTTTCAACAAGTTATTGGATGTGTTTCCAAAACTTGCCAAAACTTACTCTAAAGTTCACAAACAACGTTTCGACAAGTTGTTGGATGTGTTTCCGAAACTTTTCGAAACATTATGGACGAGTTGAGACTATTTTCCAACTAAAACTATTTTCGAGAAAAATTGAAAAGAAATAGAATTGAGGAGAAGTCTGCACTAGGTTTTTTCCTATTACCTACTCTTCAACTATCGGGCGGGATTCGAAGCGTGAATTATTCAACAAACTATTTTCGGAGATACAGAGAGGAGCATTACTTTTAAATCAATTTCAAAATTCTACAAAACTAATCTTACACGCGTTAAAAACCCATTTTGTACATTAACCAAATTCACATTACTTTAAGTTAGTTACAATTACGTTACGTTAAAATGAAAAGATATTAAAATTAAAAGATCATTATAAGAAGGTGTATAGTTGTTGTTGCTCATTTTATGTAAGTAAGAGTCCACCTGACTCGTTACTTCTTCGGCTCATCCGCCGGCTCTCTTGCCGTTTTAGAACGTTATACTCGAACACCTGCTTTTGTTGCTTTTGCAAAATAAGGCTAGGTACACCACTGGTTGATGAGACCATGGTTGCCCTCAACTTCGTCAATATTTTGCAGCCACTACGAAAAAAAAGAATGGGGAAAAGAACGACCGAAGGGAAGTTTTTGTAGCGGTAAAAATTACCTTAACAAATTCCACCCTTATTGGATTGGAGGGTAAGAGAACAGGGTATACACCACAATACAAAGTTACCATCATATTAAAAAAAGAAAAAAAATTATTAGTGGCATGAAATGAAAATATAAAATTGTACAATTTACCAAAAAAAAAAAAACTAAATACAAAAAAATACGATTTAAAAGAAAGATTAAGGGACTTTTGACTAAGTGTCAATTAATGGCTTTAAATCCTTAACGTGTCACGTCCCCCGATCTTTCCCTTTATCGTCAATCAAGAAGTATGTCCAAGGTGACATCCTCCTTCTGACCCTAAATGGACCAACAAATTTGGTCGCTAATTTAGCAGCAAAATAATTTGCCGCATCGGATAGAGCATAATTCCTACGCCAAACGAGATCACCAGGTTGAAACTGTATGTCTCTTCTCCTCAAATTATAAGTATTGCGGTCTCATTTCCCGCCGCCTCCAACTTCCTAGCTATCTCCTGTCTCAGTTTCGGAAACTGCCTAACGGTATCCCCTCTATCTTGGTCCCTATCACTATCTCTAAGCCCTACATCATGGCAACTAGCTACCATGTTCCTACCAAAATTAATAAAATATGGCGAAACACCTATTACCTCATGTTGCGAAGTTCGGATAGCACAGGCCACTTTTGCCAGTTGCATATCCCAACTCCGCTGGTTTTCGGAGACATACGCTTGGAGCGTAGTCTTAATAATTTGATTTATGCGCTCCGAGGGATTCGCTTGCGGATGGTAATGCGCTTTAAATCGAAGTTGTGACCCGTACGCTTCACTAAGCGTCTTCAGTTCCTTGCTACGGAACTGGGGACCGTTGTCACAGACGATCCACTTTGCAACACCGAAGAGAAGAAAAACGTTTTCTTCTAATTCTCGACAAACCCCTTTCGCCGTTGCGGACCGTAACGCGAACAACACGGGAAATTTACTAAAGTAATCGACGACCGTTAAAATATATATAAAACCGCGCGACGACTTCGGTAGTGGACCAACTAAGTCCACACAAATCATTTCCCACGGTTGTGAATTTCCCACCCTCTCGGCCATAAAACTAGCTGGTCTCTCATTCACTGGTTTCACTTTTTGGCAAGTCTTACAAACCCTAACATATCTCGAAATATCACTCCTCATTTTGGGTCAGTAATATTTCTCTGCTACCTTAGCAAAAGTCTTTTTAACGCCCATGTGTCCTGAAAGCGGAGCATCATGGCAATCATTTAAAATCTTTGCCTTATTTCCACTCCTCATTCTCGTTGTGAACAACAATATGGTTCAACCTAACATGTTTATAGAGCCGCCCATCCACAACTCGCCAGGATGGATATTCTAACGGGCTCTTTTCTACCTGTGATTTCATTTTGATCACCCAAGGGTCCGAATCCGCTTCAGAGACACCGGTTACTTCAAGGACTCCTCGCGACAACATATCAGGAACGACATGTTCTTTGCCCTTTCGATGGATGATCTTGAAATCAAATTGTTGGAGCCGAATGGCCCAACCAGCTAGCCTGCCCTGCGGATCCTTAAGATTGCTCAGCCAGATTAGTGAGTGATGATCAGTCACGACTGTAAATCGAACACCTTCGAGATACGGCCGTAACTTTTCGATCACCCAAAGAACCGCTAAGCATTCCTTTTCAGTCGTAGAGTAGTTCCTTTCATTCCTATTCAATGACCGACTCAAATAACAAATTGCCGTTTCCCCCTCTTCAAAATTCTGAGAAAGTACGGCCCCGATACCAAAATCTGACGCACCTGTCTGAACAACAAACGGCCGGGAAAAATCCAGACATGTCAAGATCGGTGCCGTAACCAAACACTCTTTGGCTTTCCTAAAACACTCCTCACACTCATGTGTCCATTCGAACTTCTTACCTTTCTTTAAGAGATCGGTAAGAGGTCTAACTAGAATTGCAAAATTTATCACGAATCTTCGATACCAAGAAATAGTCCCTACGAAACTCCTAATTTCCTTCACGTTTTTCGGTGGAGGAATCCTCATCATGCTCTCCACTTTTTCCGGGTCTACATGAGTTCTTGATCGATATGTTTCAGAACCGCTGGCAAAACAGGGTAATATCGTTGTTTAATTGGTTCTGCGGACGTCCTAATCTTGTGCTCAACTAAGTTGGTGCACCCTAATCCCTCGGTCATTGATTTAAAAAGTTCTCCTAACAAGTGTTCTAAATTCTTATTTTCTAAATCGTCCGAATCCGATTTTTCCCTTATTGCTACCATGTCTGTTACCGAAGCCACCATTTCTTGGCTTGAAAAACTCCACATACCAGATCTCAAATCCGGGACTATGCCCGATAGTGCCCAAAAGTCGGCACCCAAGATCAATTGGTGTGGGAGATTCGGTATTACCAGACATTCAATTAAAATGGATCTATTCTCAACCTCCACTGGGAGAGAAATAGACCCAGCTACACCTACACCTGTACCATCTGCTAACGCTACTGACCCAACAATACTTTTCTTTAATCTATGTCCTAATTCTTTTAAAACTTTCCACCCGTCACCACCCACAATGGTACGAGAGGCTCCTGAATCTAGCAGGCCCAAAAACTTGATCCCATAAATCCTAACTCCTAAATATGGTCTAGTGTCCCTACCGCTTGCCGCTAACGTGAAACTCAGATGAACTCGTGGTACCAGTTGATCGTCAGCAGACGACCTTACTAACACCGACGGGTCTCTTGTCCTGCTGTCACAAGAGCCCGTTCCCCATTTCCCGACCACCGCCTACAGTCCCTACGATAAACACCTACAGCCCCGCAACCGAAACACTTTCTTTTCACAGAACAGTTTTGTGCCAAATGCTCATCCCTGTTATAATTGTAACACCTGTCTAAAAGGGTTCTCTGGGACTGGAGCAACAGCCGCAACTCGGTGTTGTCCGGACGAACTCGGTTGGTAACCACATTCAGGTTCCAACAAATGCCTACCTCTACTTGGTGGAGTAAAACTGTCTATAATTACCTTAAGGGTATCTAGCTCCCTACCTGAGACAGCAAGTTCCTTAACCGTCTTTGGTTTGGCACTCGCTATCTGAACCTGATAAAAGGGGTCTACATTCATCCTCAATATCGATAACATTCTTCCCTCTGATAAAGGTTCCGACAATCTTCGGAACAATGTCCTCATAGTGGCAAGATACGCTCCGAAAGTTTCATCCTTTCCCTGCAAACGCCGATTTATTTCTTCTAATAGAAGATCATCGTAATTCGCAGGAAGGAACTCCGCTTTGAGTTCCTTGACGAGTTCTTGCCAATCTCCTAAATCTTCCCTAACCGTCCTATACCACATAAGGGCCCTACCCGACAAAAGCTCCAAAGCAGATTTGAAAAGGTGGGAGTCCGGAACATCGTTAGCCAGACGAAGTTCCTCAACTCTTTCCAGGAATGAATTCACTGATGCCCCATTAGAGTCACCAGTAAATTTCACCCCCACTTCCCTACACGTTCAGTGCACTTCTGCTGAACGACCATCTTCAGCAAAAGTGTCACCCCTATCAACCCTATGTCCTAATGGGACCCTAACACTAATACCACTGACTGAAGGACTACTGCCAAAACGACTTGGTTCAGGCAATGACCCTCCAGCCAGTCCTAACGCAAACCGCACACCACTTGGGGTCTGACCAACTTGTACCTGAAGTTGGGTTTGCGTTTTAACGTGAGTCTTTTCTTTCTCAAACTCTTCTTCCCTATCGCTATTCTCACTATCACCAGTGAGATCTCCTAATAAACACAAAACTTTGTTACGAAGTGAGCTGATAGCATCTTCTTCGTCTTCTGCTTCACAAGGGTCCTAGCTAACCTACCTATACACCACTCAATCTTTGTTACAATCTTAATGTACTCCGAAGACTTTGGATTCTTCGGAGGTACTTTAAGTAGGCCCTTTATCTCCTCAATTTTCGCTTCTATAGCATCCTTATCCTCCTCATAGGTGAACGGGTACACCATACTAACCTCCGTCAAGTTTCTCTTAACGAGCAACCTCGATGACCTCAATGCTTTTCGCATCTCATCTACCGAACCCACTTTCAAACCCCTGACCTTCATCTCATAGGCCAGTTCGTCCTGAGATAGTGTTCCTATATTCATTTTTATTCAAAAAGAAATTAATTAATAACACACGTGAAACTCCAAAAAAAATTACTAAAACAAAATAAAAAAAACTCGGCAATGCTTAAAAATTTTTATTTTTATATAAACAAAAATATTCACTACAATAACTATTCAAAAAAAACAAGAAATATTTTTTTTTTACTTCCTGATATTATATAAAAAAAAGCTATTAAATTTTCACCCAGAAAATTCTCACGTTGGTGGCAACCGTTATCACCAATCACTTCTTCTAAATTTTAATAACCAAAACAATCCTATCACTAAAAAACTCAATTTACTCAACTCAATTTTCAAAATATATATCACGAAATATCACATGCGAGAAAAAGCAATAAACAAAAATCATTTACCACCGAAAATAACTCAAATTAAAATTTTCACTCAAACTTATTTTGTCAAGTACGAAAAAAAATGTCACTATATATGTAGGTATCCCACGCGAGAAAAACAAACAATATCTAATAAAAAAAACTCTAACCAAGGTAGGTATATGAGGGTCATTCCTTTATAAGAGGTTTCGAGTCTATTGAGGATGTGGCCCAGAAGAAAAGTTTGAGTTTTTTTTACTAAACGCATATATTACGGATTTAGTCCCATTTATGTACACATTCACCTAAGGGCAAGTCACTTTATACCTATTCAGTTACTTTTTAGAAGCCCAGGGTAAATATGTCGAGCAGGGTAGAGACATCAAGACCAGGGGAGAGACTTTCACGTAATAAAACAATTAATTAAAACTACTTTTATTAAACATTTTTGACTTAATTTTTATTGAGAGTATCATTTCTTACTACAGCCTTTCTTAAAATTTAAAACTGGTACGTTAACATCCTTAACTCGATGACGAGATGTGTTATGAGATGAGTACGTCATAACACCAAGTTTAAAGTGACCACAATTTATACTTTCATTGCAAAAACAACTTAAAGATCTCATTTTCAAAATTTTTGGATCCTCTAAGTTCCATGACACCTGATGGACACGCAAAGTACCAGGGAAAGTCTTTATGTGTTCTTTGACACTCCCTAGTAAAGCTTCTTTCTCTAGGATATTTTTGTCGTCAATAAGGAGAACTTTAATGCTGGGACAGTTTCTCTGAATATCATCTGACAATTCGCTCAGAGATGCTATATCACTGCCACTAGCCACCAATCGGTCTGCTGTTCTCTTACAGACAGCACCGACACCATCAGGAGCACCCTTTCCGTGTCCGGCTTCATGGTAATTCCAAGTAAAGCGTATAAGGTTTGGATAAAATTCTGTTAAATGAGTAACAAGGAAGTAAAACATATATTTGTTGCGGTATTGTGTTACGGGTCCATCGCTCCAAAAATGCAGGATTTTCACTTCGGGGGGCAAGCTGTTCAAAATTGGCTGTAAATGAGCCCATATAGCTGGAGGTGAATGTAACAGATTTTGTGAAAAAGAGCAATAGCATGTAGTCTTAAGTTCACCTGATGACTCTTCTTTTGTGTAAGTTACAACCGTGTGCAGACTTATCTGTTGACGCGAACCTCCGAAATGGAATGCCTGAATCTCTTCTGCGTATTTAGTTAAGTAATTTTCACTGAAGTCCATGTGAATCACAGCTTCTTCTTCTGTCAAAGTCGTCTTTTTAATCTTAAAAGCAGAATACTGGTGCACAATGTTCAGTTCATGGTGAAGAAAATTATCCAAGTTATGTTCTAACTGCGCTATCAAATCGCGAGGATTAATCTGAATCGACTTTTTCAAATATTTTGTCACCTTTCTTGCCTTATTCGTTTTCGGATCAGTTATATTTTCTGAGACGGACTCCCACTTTTTGTAGACGATTTGAATACTATTATTAAATTCTTTGTATACAACTCCTTTATTTTTGCAAGTTGTGCATTCTCTTAAAAGACACTGCTCATTATACCTATTACAACAAATTATATTAAGCAGGCTTTGATACTTCGATATAGATATAATTTTGGCTCGGAATAGAGCTGTAAGAATTAGATCAATATTAGCGTGAGTAATGCACAAACAAGTGTCACGTTTGTCGCAATTAGGTTGTACTATCCAAAATGGCTTTAGGCGACAGAATGCAGAATATGAAATCGTGATATTGCACTCCTCCATAAAAGATTTGTGGAGATTGCTTAAAGTATCCAAAAGAACTCTCTTTTGTTTGCGGTCTCCTTTCTTTTTCACATAATCCTTTTTACCGGCACATAACCTCGTATTAGTATCATCTTCAAGAAAATTTATAATTTTTCTCTTCATTATTTCATAACTTGATTTGACTTTTCGTTTATTTTCCATCAATCGTACTTTTCCAAATTTTCTCAAAGGTTTCATATTTTTTTCGGTTTGTAGTATGCCAAATTTGTTAACCAATTTCCCACTTATAATTCTTTTGAAAATTCGCTTTTCCTTTTCATTTGAAAGAGCAGAATAATTTTCTTTCAATTGTTGATCGAGTACTTCTGCAAACATTAATTTTTTCTTTATTGTGTCACTTGAAGAATTCATAATTTGTTCTATTTTACGGTTAGGTGTCAACTTTTCAGGCTTTCTTAATCTTTGTAATCTTTTTTTGTAACATGCCAATTTAGTTTTTAGATTTTTTATTGTTTCATCTTTTTTTTTATTTATTAAATACCTTTGTCGTCTAGATCGGTCTGATTTAATTTTAGCAGCTTTAGCTCGTCTATCAACTTCAACATTCCCTTGCGGCACATGAGCATCATCATCCAAGATAGAAGCTCTTACCGTCACATTAGTAGCATTTTGAAGGGCATGTCGTTGCCTACGCTCTCTTGCTTTCTTTTTCCAAATTTTCCGTGCCTTACGTTGCTCTCTGGGAGTCATTTGGTCGACCGTTTTTATTATTCCTTTTTCCTTCTTTTTTAAATACTTTTCCTTATCCTTTTGTTTTTGCACTTCATACTTTTCTGGATCATTTTTAATCCTTTGAACTTTGATAGCGTAATCTCTCTGCTTGACGCTTCTTCTCTAATCGTTCTTCACGTGTTAACTTTTTGCGTGGTGCCATGATCTGTAAGAATATAATTACATGATAAATATTATCTCCCCTGGTGAGTGGGTATCTCCCCTGGTAGTTATATTGCCAGGGGAAATACGGCAGGGAAGAGACGTTTTCGTGACAAGTTTAAAATTTCTAACTGAATTAAGTTAATATTGTGTTAATAACATATAACACCTCACACTTACCTACAGTATCGTGGAATTTAGGCAGTAAATGCAAATAAATTAAATTAATTTTATAAATTTTACGACCTTCCAGGGGAGAGACACAATCACCTTGCAAAACTGCTGCAATGCACTGTCGCGTGGCACCAACTAACAACTGAGAGCGATCTAACAGCTCGTGTGTTAAGTATTACAAACTTGACCTTGATACGCGTCCTTGAGACCTATTTTAGATATGGCAGTCTTATTTTTCTGTTTGTTATAACGGACAAAAATGCACCAGGGTAGATACGCAAAATAAACGGGACAAAAATGAAGTTTGAAATTTATTGAAAATTAACAAATTTTATTTAATATTTTTTTTATTATACTCAAGTATATTTGTTTAAATTTGTGTAAAATATACTTTTAATTGGCAACTGCGACAAAGAAGGTATATTATATCCGCGTACTTAAGTAAAAACGTCAAGGGGACAGGCCAGGGTAGAGACTTTTTCAGACTTAAATATGGATTTTGAGGAAAATGTACTACAAATGGACATTTCATAATAATGCTATTTATAAAATACATTTAGATACTGCGATTTATTGTATAAAATGGCAACACTTTTAATAAAAAAGGAATTTTATAATGATTGCCGTTAACATTACCTCTTATCGTAGAATGACCCATGAACAAAAAACGAAAGAATAAAATGAAATTGAGAACAAACAAAAATATATAAAACAGTAGACATCACAGAATTAAAATCAAGTTTACAACACTAATAAAAAAAAATATCACCAAAAACTCCTTGCTGCTACACTGTGTCTTTGGCTGGATGCCCTTTCGTTGTTTTGTTGGTGGAACGATGTAAAAAAAACAGCTTCGCCTTCCTTTGCACTACAATTTACACACCTCCCTGTTTTTAACAAGAACTACACCAATGATTAGAAGAAAAAAAAATAATTAGAATTACTTCAATCAAAAGATTGATGAAAAAAAACACCACAAAATACAAAAAAAAATTCTTCCACTTTGAGCCTCAAACGTTGGGCACCACTTTATTACACTTTTTTCGCGGCACGAACACGATTGGGGGAGGGAATTATTATATTTTCGAATTATTAAAACAACCGATTTCTTATTACACCGCGATCAAGGTAATTAAAAAAAAAAAAAAAAAAAAAAGGGATTTAAACGCGCACCGACACGGCGACACAGACACGAATTAACTATTGGTTTTCTCAATCTACCACGAACGAAGAACACGAAAGCGAATGCGAAAAAAGTGTAACAACTACAGCTAGATCAGAATAGCTGTCACCACGGTTGCTCAGCTGGGGTGGGTTCCGTGGAAGAATTTTGTATTTCTTTTGATAAACTTGATTGATTGAACAATCAAACCGTTTATCAAAAGAAGGAAATATTTGCTTGCACAGTAGGGTGCAAAAAAAAAGTGGGCGCCAGGAATTTTTTTTTCCTATAACCGAATTAGAAAATTCCAAAACTAATTATGGAATTAGAAGAACCGATGTTTTAAATAAAAGGAAATAGAGTTATATTTAAATCGTTATTTTATTGTTTTGGGAAACCATGGGACAGAAGATCCCTGGACTAAAACCCAAAAGTCTTTTCAAATAAAAGGTTAAACAATTTAAATATGTCCGTTTAGCTCAAGGCAAAATTAACAAGGGAGAGATTTAAATTAAATAAAAGTAAAAGCAAATAATAAAAAGAAAAATACAAAATGGAAATGGGTTTTTAATAAATCCAAAGCGCGTCCCGGAAATCTCGTATACCTACAAATAGGTTGAATCTATATATATAAAAATGAATTGTTGTCTGTTTGTACGCGCCTAACTCGGCTGAATATCATCCGATTTGCATTGGGATTTTTTTCTTGGGTTTGTATTAAACCAGGTAAACATATAGCGGAGCCGAATTTTTAAAATTTTGGACGGTAAGTTTTAGAAATCGTTAAAACACAAAATTGCAGAACAAATATCGACAGATTATGACTTTGTTCTTTGTACAAGCATAACTTGGCTAAATATTATCCGATTTGCATGAGGATTTTTTTGTTGGATTTGTCTTGAACCAGGTAAACACACAACGGATCCGGGTTTTTTTTTTATTTATTTTTTTTTTTTTTTTTTTTTTTTTTTGACGAGTTTCTTCTCCACATGTGCAAGTGACCCATTCGTTAGAGCTGCTCTACTCGAAAATGCTTTGCTATTATATTTGGAATGCGCCTTCATTCAAAATAAAATCGCAGCTCCACTGCATTAGTTCAAATCGGTGGATCGCATAACAAATGATGACGAAGCAACAAACTATCCAATTGAATTTTTGAATTCGTTGGATGTTCCCGGTCTACCACCACACAATTTACAACTCAAAGTCGGCTCTGTCATCATAATGCTGCGCAATCTGAACCAACCAAAACCATGCAATGGAACTAAGTTTACAGTCATCCAAGTAACAATAATCAAAGGCAAGTTCAAAGGCGAAGAAGTTCTCATTCCAAGAATTCCTTTGATACCAACCGACTTGCCATTCGAGTTTAAGCGGATTCAGTTTCCCGTTCGACCCGCATTTGCCATGACAATTAACAAATCGCAAGGCCAATCGTTACAAGTGTGTGGCCTTAATCTTGAATTCCCTTGCCTTTCACATGGACAACTGTACGTGGCGTGTTCGCGTGTCGTAAATCCATCTGCATTGTTTGTTTATGCACCGGACAACAAAACAAACAACGTTGTTTATCACAAAACGGTTGCAGTGACCTAATCATTTCTGTTTCAATAAAAGTAATTTTAATCAATTTAATATCAATTGTTTAATTCTTTCTTAAGAGAGGCTCGACTTTCGAAAGGGACATTTAGTCAATTTAAGGCAGAACGAAGTTCGCCGGGTCAGCATGGGGATTTTTTTATTGGGTTTGTATTAAACCAGGTAAACGAATAGCGGTGCCGAATTTTTCAATTTTTGAACGGTATTTTTTAAAAATCGTTAAAACAAAAAATTGCGGAACAAATATAGCCAAGTAATGACTTTGTACAAGCATTACTTGGCTAAATATTATCCGATTTGCATGAGGATTTTTTTTTGTTGGATTAGTTTTGAACCAGGTAAACACACAACGGAGCCGGTTTTTTTTTTTTAAATAAGCTAAAAAAATATAAATTGACAAATTTTTCGATCTATAATTCAAAAAAAAATTATATAAACGTAAAATTAGTTGAACTTCAATATAGTCCGTAAATTAATTTAACTTTTTAACTTTTAAATAGTATTTTGTTTGGTGACCAACACAATGTATAAAGGTATCCACTAAGTTACCAAGTGCGAAGTGAAATTTAATGGATTAGTGTTAATTTTTTTTCTTTTTTTAGAATATTGTGATAACTAAAATTGAGGCTTTAATTTTATCGATAACGAATTTTAATAAGGTATTTTGTAAACGACCTATTTGTGTGTAATGCAATTGATATAGATGGTTATGCTAATGATATTGTCCCTGCAGGATTTTACTATAAGTGTCATTATGCCACCAATAAGACGATCAAACATTGGAGCGCGCAATAGAAACACGAGACGAGTGGCTATTCTGCGTGCGAATGCGAATCAAGAATCACAAGAGGAGATAGCCGATCATATGGAACCAGATCGCGTAGGTGTCATTATGCCACCAATAAGGCAATCAAACATTTGAGCGCGCAATAAAAATACGAGACGAGTAGCTAATCTACGTGCGAATCAAATGGATGAACAGCATGCAAATCGGAATGAACAAGTCCGTTTACGAATGACTAACATGCGTGACGCATTTTCACAAGAGGATATAGCCAATCATATGGAAGCAGATCGTGTAGTAAGAGCCACCCGTCGTACAAATGATGATCTAGATGAACGTAACTTTATTCGACGTAAAGAGCGAAGGACACGATCGCCACCTTATAATTTAAATCGAGCTGCATTCAGATATGATTCCACACTAACGTACAATGATCTTCCGTGCGTTAATATTGGGCCATTGAATGTCGTCTGTCAGCATTGCAATGCATTGAAGTTCTCGGCGGAAACGCCTGGGTTGTGTTGTGCAGGAGGAAAAGTAAAATTACCTGTTTTGGCCCCGCCACCGCAGCCATTGCGGTCACTTCTGTATGAAGATACAACGCAATCACGGCATTTCCTCGCGCACATTCAACAATACAACGGCTGCTTCAAAATGACGTCTTTTGGAGCCACTGTTATCCAAGAACGTAGGTACAATCCCACCTTTAAGGTAATGTCGTCAGAAGAACTTTAATATTATGTCCAGTGTGGATAAATTGTCACATTATCCTTTTACTATTCAGATCCAAGGACAAATCCACCATCGTGTGGGAGCTCTTTTGCCGCAATTGAACGAGCATCATAAGTTCCTTCAGATTTATTTTCTTGGAAATTCAAATGAGGAACTCGATCAGCTTTGTGCTATTTTTCGTGCTATGAAACGTGAGATCATCGAACAATTGAAACAACTCCTACACGAACGCAATGCGTTGGTTAAAGTATTCAAAACTGCATTCGAAGCGATGCCTTCTGATCATTATAAGATTATTATCAGCGCAGACAAAAGACCAAGTGGTACCCATGCACGACAATTTAATGCTCCAACAATTGACTAGGTAGCGGTGCTAATTGCTGGCGAAAATGTTCAATCACGCGACATAGTCCTCAAGCGACGTGATAATGGACAGTTTCAACGCGTGATGGAGACCCACCGGTCATACGACGCATTACAATATCCGCTTATGTTTTGGGAAGGCGATGATGGCTACCATTTTCAAATTAAAATGGTAAGCCCACTCTTCGGTTAGTTCCTCAGTTTTCCGACATATCGTTTTCATCAACTATTAATGGGATTATCTTTCAGGGCATGACACAAATAAGAAAGTCAGCAGCATGAACTTCTACGCATATCGCTTCATGATTCGCCAGGATGTCGACAATCATCTGTTAAGATATCGCCGATTGTTTCAACAGTATTGCGTCGACATGTACGTTAAGATAGAAATAGAACGCCTAAATTTCATCCGATTAAATCAAAATAAATTGCGTTCGGAAGAATACATTAACTTAAGAGATGCCATACATTTGGATGGAGATGCAGCAGCAGCAAACATCGGCCGGTTGACTATTCTCCCAGCAACATATGTTGGAAGTCCGAGGCATATGCACGAATATGCGCAAGATGCAACGACATATGTGCGGCATTACGGACGCCCCGACTTATTCATAACATTCACCTGCAATCCAAAATGGCCAGAAATTACGCAACTCTTACTTTGCGGACAAACTTCGAGCGACCGCAACGACATCACTGCACGAGTTTTCAAACAAAAACTATTAATGATCATTGACTTCATCACGAAACACAATATTTTTGGACAGCCGCGTTGTTGGATGTATTCGGTGGAATGGCAGAAGCGCGGATTGCCGCATGCCCACATTCTGCTTTGGTTGACTGAGAAAATTCGACCAGACCAGGTCGATTCAATCATTAGCACCGAAATACCCAGTAAAGAAGCCGACCTGGAATTGTGTGAAGTCGTAACTACGCAGATGATTCATGGGCCTTGCGGAAATCACAATCCAGATTCACCTTGCATGGTCGCAAATAAATGTTCTAAGCGATATCTACATTCCCTACTGGCAGAGACAATCACTATCAACGATGGATACCCATTGTATAGGCGGCGATCACCAGATGACAATGGCAGAACAGTCGCAATGAAAGTGAAAGGGAAAGATGTCTTGGTGGACAACACTTGAATTGTTCCATATTGTCCTCTTCTCTCTAAAGTATTTAAAACGCACATAAACGTTGAATACTGCAATTCGGTGAAGTCCATCAAGTACGTTTGCAAGTACGTCAACAAAGGAAGTGACATGGCGGTTTTTGGTCTTGAGTGTCCAGATAAGAATGACGAAGTATCGTGCTATCAATTAGGGCGTTATGTGAGTTGAAATGAGGCAATTTCGAGAATATTTTCCTTTCCGATACACGAACGCCATCCGACCGTTCAACATTTGGCGGTTCACTTGGAGAATGGTCAGCGCGTATATTTCAGGGAAGAGAATGCAGCTCAGCGAGCTGAACAGGCACCAGCAACAACGTTAACGAGTTTCTTCTCCACCTGCGCAAGTGACCCGTTCGCTAGAACGCTGCTCTACTCGGAAATGCCTCGCTATTATATTTGGAATGCGTCGTTCAAAAAATTTTAACGTCGAAAACAAGGGCGAGCTGTTGCTGGATATGCGGATGTGTACTCAACTGATGCACTTGGTCGTATCTATACTGTTCATCCAAAAAATAACGACTGCTTCTATCTGCGATTGCTTTTGGTCAATGTGCCTGGTCCAACTTCGTACGAGAACCTGCGGACTGTTGATGGTGTGCTGTGTGCCACATTTAGAGAAGCCTGTCAGCGGATGAATTTGCTTGCCAACGACAATCAGATCAGTGGGACGCAACACTTGCCGATGCTACAGTTTCTGCGCCTGCGACTCAAATTCGTACATTGTTTGCCATTATCATCTCGACATGTTTTCCATCGAACCCCCTCATATTGTGGGACAAGTACAAGGACAACATGGCTGACGATATTTTGCATCGAGCTCGAAGAACAACATCAAATCCCGAACTTCAAATGAACGATGAGATCCGCAACGAGGCGCTGATATTGATCGAAGACATGTGTATGCTCATGTGCAGCAACCTATTGAGTAAACTGGGAATGCCAACCCCCAATCGCTCAATGAACGATGCATTTAATAGAGAATTGCAACGCGAGCGAGAATTCGATCAAGACGCTTTGACAGAATCAGTTCGCACCAATGTCCCACTGCTCAATCCCGAGCAAAAGAACGTGTACGACTCTTTGATGAAGGCGGTTGACGACGGTAATGGTGGCATATTTTTCCTGGATGCACCTGGTGGAACTGGCAAAACGTTTCTCCTTTCCTTGATTTTGGCTTCGATTCGGTCAAGATCCGACATCGCACTTGCGGTTGCCTCTTCTGGAATAGCGGCCACGTTGTTGGAAGGTGGTCGCACAGCACATTCAGCGTTAAAATTGCCACTAAATCTGCAGTTGAATGACGAACCAACATGCAATATTTCAAGAAATTCAGCTATGGCACAAGTGTTGAAAACTTGCAAAATTATCATCTGGGATGAATGCACAATGGCACACAAGCGAGCATTGGAGGCTTTTGATTGAACAATGAAAGATTAACGGAACAATGTGAGACGCTTTGGAGGAGCAATGATATTGCTAGCCGGTGATTTCCGTAAAATTTTACCAGTAATCCCGCGATCAACGCCTGCAGATGAACTCAACGCTTGCCTGAAATTATCTTATTTCTGGCGATACGTTAAGAAGCTGCAGTTGACGACGAACATGCGAGTTGCGTTGCAGAACGATCCATCAGCCAATGATTTTGCAAAACAACTGTTGGCAATTGGAAATGGTCAAATTACCGTTGATGCTGCAACTGGCCTGACTTCGTTCCCGCTGAATTTTTGTGAATTCACATCATCGAAGGAAGAGCTCATAAGTAAAGTGTTCCCTAACATCGGTCACAATTATTTAAACCACGATTGGCTCAGTGAACGTGCGATATTAGCTGCGAAAAATAAGGACGTCGATGATTTGAATTTCATCATTCAAAATAAAATCGCATTCGTTTTAATCGGTGGATCGCGTAATAAATGATGATGAAGCAACAAACTATCCAATTGAATTTTTGAATTCGTTGGATGTTCCTGGTCTACCACCACACAATTTGCAACTCAAAGTCAGCTCTCTCATCATAATGCTGCGAAATCTGAACCAACCAAAATTATGCAATGGAACTAGGTTGACAGTGAAGAAACTCATGAACAACGTCATCCAAGCAACAATAATCAAAGGCAAGCTCAAAGGCGAAGAAGTTCTCATTCCAAGAATTCCTATGATACAGAACGACTTGCCGTTCGAGTTAAAGCGGATTCAGTTTCCCGTTCGACCCACATTCGCCATGACAATTAACAAATCGCAAGGCCAATTGTTACAAGTGTGTGGCCTTAATCTTGAATTCCCTTGCTTTTCACATGGACAACTGTACGTGGCGTGTTCGCGTGTCGGAAAGCCATCTGCATTGTTTGTTTATGCACACAGCGTTGTTTATCACACAGCGTTGCAGTGACCTAATCATTTCTGTTTAAATAAAAGTAATTTTAATCAATTTAATATCAATTGTTTAATTCTTTCTTAAGAGAGGCTCGACTTTGGAAAGGGACATTTAATCAATTTAAGGCGGAACGAAGTTCGCCGGGTCAGCTAGTACAAATATATAAATTTGGAATTACAAATATACAGGGTGATTCACGAGCGTTGTGCCAAAAAGCTCGAGCGTGTAGCTTGAAATGAGACAAGAAAAAAATCGTTGTGGGAGGGGGGCATATTCCCCTCCGTTTAGCCGCGAGGGGCAATTTTCTGAAAAATTGACTTATTTTGAAAAATATTAAAAATCAACGTTTGCAACACCGTGTTATACCTTTTTGGAAAGCCAAAAACTCTTTCTTTCATTTCGTTTTTAAATTGAATTGTTTTAACGAATAGTTCAAAAAACATAAGTTTTCAAACTCAAAATTTTGAAAAAAAAATTAAAAAATAATTTAAAAACTAATTTTTTTCAAAATTTTAAGTAATTAAGTATAATTTTTTTTCTCAGAATTCAACGCTATTATTAATTTTTAATCCAACACTGAAAACCGTATGGCTCTACGACTTTTTGTTATCAAGGTATTCAAAAATAACCGAACCTACTTCTTCACAAAAACACGAAAAAATCTAAATGATCACTTGTGCCATCCCGTAAGGCTAGGTTTTCTTGTTTTTGTGAAGAAGTAGGTTCGGTTTTTGGCTTTCCAAAAAGGTATAACACGGTATTATAAACGAAGCCGTAGATTTTTAATATTTTTTTTTTTAGAAAATAAGTCAATTTTTCAGAAAATTGGCCCTCCTGGCTGAACGGGGGGGGGGGGGGAATAGATCCCCCCCTACGATACGATTTTTTTCTTGTCTCAAACTACTTATCTCTGTTTAAGGCCTCCTTTCTCCTATCTCCTTTTTTTTCTTCTCAATCTTTCACGTTTCGAATCTTGTTTCTTTTTACTTTTCAAAAATCCTCGATCAGTCTCAAAAAAAAAGTCTCCTCCTCGATTTTTTTCTCTTCGCCAAAATTCCTCGAAAAATCTTTCTTTCAAACTTTGTCTTCGCTTTCAAGGCTCTCGCAAGAGTGCCTTCCAAGCTAATTTTTAAGAACAACTTTCTTCCCTCGTCCATTCCAATCATTCACTCATACATACAACGACACAACACAACCATTCGTTTCGAGATCATCGGTCACGGCTTTCTGGAAGCATGACGCTCTCCTAGAAAACAACCGTGGTGGGATCTAGCAAAACATACTCACACGCACACAAACACGGTTTCAACAAGTTGTTGGATGTGTTTCCAAAACTTGCCCAAAACTTACTCTCACACACACAAACAACGTTTCGACAAGTTGGTGGATGTGTTTCCGAAACTTGTCGAAACATTATGGACGAGTTCAGACTATTTTCCAACTAAAACCATTTTCGAGAAAAATTGAAAAGAAATAAAATTGAGGAGAAGTCTGCACTAGGCTTTTTCTTATTTCCTACTCTACAACTATCGCGCGGGATTTGAAGCGTGAATTATTCAACAAACTATTTTCGGCGATACAGAGAGGAGCATTACTTTTAAATCAATCTCAAAATTCTACAAAACTAATCTTACACGCGTTAAAAACCCATTTTGTACATTAACCAAATTTACGTTACTTTAAGTTAAATACAATTACGTTAAGTTAAAATGAAAAGATATTAAAATTAAAAGATCATTATAAGAAGGTGTATAGTTGTTGTTGCTCATTTTATGTAAGTAAGAGTCCACCTGACTCGTTACTTCTTCGGCTCATCCGCCGGCTCTCTTGTCGTTTTAGAACGTTGTACTCGAACACCTGCTTTTGTTGCTTTTGCAAAATAAGGCTACACCACTGGTTGATGAGACCATGGTTGCCCTCAACTTCGCCAATATTTTGCAGCCACAATGAGAAAAAAGAATGGGGAACCGAAGTTAAATTTTTGTTGCGGTAAAAATTACCGTAACACTACTTAGTCAGCTGACGGCAAAAGCCAATGCTAATTGTGAACTATGTACATACACTTTGAAACTAAAAGAAAAATAAAATCACATATTACTACACTTCTTAGTCTGTGGAGCAAGAGCACGATGATAAAATTCTTTCTGATCAACAATAATTACTCCTTTTTGTATAAAATAAGCGAAGAAATTAAAATTTTTTGTTGAAAAGAAGTGTTTTTGAGTTTATTGACATTTTGTGTCCCGTTATTTCGTTAACAAAATTATCCATTCGAATGGAATTAAGTTGTATGTATAAGAATGTACATTATATTTTTAGCCAAAGAATAAGAACGCAGTTTTCATTTAAATACTTCCAAAAGAAGACCGACAAATCAGATCAAAATTATTTAAGGTAAGAGGCCAAATAAAGCCCTGTCCCTAATAAGGCCCACCAAACCGAACACACCGAAACGAACAAATAACTGGACTTTTTTTGCTTTGTATATGTGAACTCTGTCGAAAAGATCCCAGACAAAGCAAAAACAGCCAGCTGCGCGATTCATGTCGATACCTGAAGTTGAAAGAAGTTCGTTGGAGGATGACGATCATTAAAATTGTTAAAAAACGGATTTTTTTTAGAGAAATTCAACGAAGTATGTACATTTTTATCATTTTTATTAAAGAAACTAGCTGACCCGGCGAACTTCGTTCCGCCTTAAATTGACTAAATGTCCCTTTCGAAAGTCGAGCCTCTCTTAAGAAAGAATTAAACAATTATAAATTGATTAAAATTACTTTTATTTAAACATAAATGATTAGGTCACTGCAACGTTTTGTGATAAACAACGTTGTTTGTTTTTTTGTCCGGTGCATAAACAAACAATGCAGATGGCATTCCGACACGCGAACACGCCACGTACAGTTGTCCGTGTGAAAAGCAAGGGAATTCAAGATTAAGGCCACACACTTTCAAGGATTGGCCTTGCGATTTGTTAATTGTCATGGCGAATGCGGGTCGAGCGGAAAACTGAATCCGCTTAAACTCGAATGGCAAGTCGGTTTGTATCAAAGGAATTCTTGGAATGAGAACTTCTTCGCCTTTGAACTTGCCTTTGATTATTGTCGCTTGGATGATGTTGTTCATGAGTTTCTTCACTGTCAACTTAGTTCCATTATATAGTTTTGGTTGGTTCAGATTGCGCAGCATTATGATGACAGAGCCGACTTTGAGTTGCAAATTGTGTGGTGGTAGACCGGGAACATCCAACAAAATCAAAAATTCAATTGGATAGTTTGTTGCTTCGTCATCATTTGTTATGCGATCCACCGATTTGAACGAATGCAGTGGAGCTGCGATTTCATTTTGAATGATGAAATTCAAATCATCGACGTCCTTATTTTTCTCAGCTAATATCGCGCGTTCACTGAGCCAATCGTGGTTTAAATAATTAAGACCGATGTAAGGGAACACTTTGCTGATGAGTTCTTCCTTCTATGATGTGAATTCACAATTCAGCGGGAACGAAATCAGGCCAGTTGCAGCATAAACGTTAATTCAACCATTTATAATTGCCAATTGTTTTTTTGCAAAATCATCGGCTGATGGATCGTTCTGCAACGCAACTCGCATGTTTGTCGTCAACTGCAGCTTCTTTACGTATCGCCAGAAATACGATAATGTTAGGCAAGCGCTGAGTTCATCTGCAGGGGTTGATCGCGGGATTACTGGTAAAATTTTACGGAAATCACCGGCTAGCAATATCATTGCTCCTCCAAAGCGTCTCATATTGTTCCGTAGATCTTTCCTTGTTCGATCAAGAGCCTCCAATACTCTCTTGTGTGCCATTGTGCATTCATCCCAGATGATAATTTTGAAAGTTTTCAACACTTGTGCCATAGCAGAATTTCTTGAAATGTTGCATGTTGGTTCGTTATTCAACTGCAGATTCAGTGGCAATTTTAACGCTGAATGTGCAGTGCAACCACCTTCCACTAACGTGGCCGCTATTCGAGAAGAGGCAATCGCAAGCGCTATGTCGGATCTTGACCGAATTGAAGTAAAAATCAACGAAAGGAGAAACGTTTTGTGAGAAAGTGTTACGTCCCAATGATTGTCGTTGGCAAACAAATTCATCCGATGAAAGGCTTCTCTAAATGTGGCACACAGCACACCATCAACAGTTCGCAGGTTCTCGTACCAAGTTTGACCAGGCACATTGACCAAAAGCAATCGCAGATAGAAGCAGTCGTCATTTTTTGGATGAACAGCATAGATACGACCAAGCGCATAAGTTTAATACACATTCGCATATCCGGCAACAGCTTGCCCTTGTTTTCGACGTTGAAATTTCTTGTACAGCGCATTCCAAATATAATAGCGAGGCATTTCCAAGTAGAGTAGTTTTGGCGAAAGGGTCACTTTCACAGATTAAGAAGAAACTCGTTTGTTTTTGCAATTGAAAAAAAAAAATAAAAATAAAAAAAAAACCGGCTCCGTTGTGTGTTTACCTGTTTTAATACAAACCCAACAGCCGAATTAGGCGCGTACAAACAGACACCAATTCAAATGTATAGATGTAGATATGTACATAATTCATTTTTTTTTGTTTCTACTTACATTAGTCTCTTTTATTTATTTAGGTATTTATAGTATTAAATGTTTAGTTTTAGGATCTACTTTAATTACGTATCTGTGCGCACAATAGCAAATTTTAGATCAAAAAGAAATTTAAAATGGACGCCAAAATGTCAAAATGATGTTGGTGAAGGCTTCTGGCATTTTCGTTTAGCCGATAGCCACCAGGGAGGTAAATACTATGATAAAGAATGACAACCCGATTATACTTGGCCTGCATTAGGGTTGTTAACACTCCCCCTTGGTAATTCCAACCGTACACTAACATCTTTTTCCCCTATGAGGTCTAGAACAGCTAATTTCAAGGCTGGTCTTTCATAAACTCCACTTTGCGTTTGCACAAAGGCGCTTCGAACTTGGCCATCTTTTGAAATGACTGTTTGGATGACGCGCCCCTTGAGCCACCAGTTTCTTGGGCTCAGTGGTTCGACGATGAGAACAGTATCACCCTTTTCAATGGGCTTTGTTTAAGTGAACCATTTGGTTCGGCGAGTAATCGTTGGAAGATACTCCTTTACCCAGCGCTGCCAGAAACGTTCCCAATAATGCTACGATGTAAGCCAATTTTGTTTAGCTACTTTTGTGCCATTGTCGAATACTGCGGATGGTTTGCAGCCATTGGAGGACCCCAAAAGAAAGTGATTGGGAGTTAACGCTTCTTCGCTTTCGTCGTCGATAGGAATATAGGTCAGTGGACGTGAGTTCACTATGTTTTCAACCTCTATAAGCATACTCCGTAACAGCTCGTCCGAAGGATTTCTAGTTGGCATTATGGCATAGATTGAAGTTTTCACTGGCCTCACTAGCCTTTCTCAGCTGCCCCCCATATGTGGTTATCCCAGCGGAATGAAGGTCCATTTAGTATCTCTTGTTGTGAACGTTTCCATCAATTTTTTAGTGCCGACTTCTTTAAGCGCATCTCTAATTTCTCGCTCCGCACCATGTAAATTCGTTCCGTTATCGCTGAAGATCTTGATTGGAACGCCACGCCTTGCTGCAAAATTTCTGAGAGCGAAAATGCAGGAATCTGCCGATAATGAGTGTGCAATCTCAAGATGAACTGCTCTGGTTGTCAGACACGTAAGCAATACCCCCATCGTTTCTTGGTTCTTCGAAGAATACTCGCAGTCATAGGCCCAACGTAGTTGACTCCCACGAATGAGAAGGGTTGACAAAATGGTGCGACCCGTGCTGATGGAAGTTGTGCCATCATTGGAGGTTGTGGTTTGGCTCTAGTATTTTTGCAATCTTGGCAGTTTTTTCTAACAAACCTTAAGGCAGAGCTCATATGACCAATGTGAAATTTTTGACGGAGCTCATTTATCACTGTTTCGTGGTTTTGATGGTTGAAACAGACGTGAAGTTCCATGATGATAAGTTTGGTGATTGGATGATTCCTGGGGAGAATTATGGGTTTCCTAACGCATTTTCAGAGCGTGCTTCATTTGGCCAAAAACTTGGATGAGATTTAAGAAATTCTGGATCCGTAAACCAACGACTGGATTCCTTGAACTCGGGAACTCTCTGCCACTTCGTACCTTCATCAACAACATTCAGCTTAGTGGAGATCCATTTCCAATCGGATATTTCTGTGAAGTCGAGTATTTCACTTACCCGAAAGGCAACGAATGGTTTGTATCTGCGGTGATCAGATCGAATCCACCTTAAAACATTTTTTGAATCCGACCAGAAAAAACACTGCGAAATATTAATCGTGTGTGATTCCGTAATGACCGTCGCAAACCTTACGCCGAGCACTGCTGCCTGAAGTTCAAGTTTTGGGATCGTTAGGCTTTTTAGTGGAGCTACTCTTGTTTTGGCGCCAATCAGGATACAGTCTGTCTTATTGTCATTGGAAATTCTCAGGTATGCAATAGCGGCGAAGTCATTTTCGCTTGCATCCACGAAAACGTGATTCATAACACGAATCAGCATTGTTTCGGTATTTCGGGTAGGTATTGAATCCACTTCAACCATTTTTCATTTTCTGCGTCTTTGACCTCTTCGTCCCATCCGATATTGGACCGCCATATATCCTGCAGAAGAATTTTGGCGTACATAAGGAAATGTGCGAGGAGGCCTAATGGGTCGAAAATTGTCATCAGAATCCTTAGAACCTCTCGTTTCGTTGGGCGTCGGTGATCGGAAAGAATATCTGCTTGAGTTGCACTGGCGTTTATTTTGTAGGTGAAGAAGTCAGATGCAGTGCACCACCACATGCCTAGGACCTTTCCGGTTCCCATTTCCACATCAACAGCCAGATCCACTTGATTGGTAGGTTCAGATTTGTTGCGGTAAATTTTACCACAACAAGTTTTGCCAACCCATCTCAACTTTAATAACCTTTTTTACCACATTCCCTTCCTGTTGCGGCTCCAAAATGCTTTTAAGAGTACAGTAGAAACCTAGGCAATCAGCCGGAGGACTGCTCTTTAAGTATTTTGGAAAAGTAACCAATCTAGGTTCCATCAAAAGTGTTTGACATCAAAAAAAGATCACAATGATGTGTTTGTCCCTTTTTTATATTTTCTGCGCGAAGGTCTACAGAATTAAGATTTGTCTAGTTTATAAATCCCATCATTTTAGTTGGAAAATGGTTAGGATTCTTTCCAACAAGAACATTCTTCTCAAAGCAATTAATTTGGGCCGGTTGGGCTGGGACTTTGCGTTTAATTTCGTAGTTTTTCACTTACCTTTTTAAAATAAAAGAGTTGACTGTAGTAGGCTGAACACGTCCAATGAGCCAATGAGGATCATATGCTTAACGAATAGGATCGCGTGCAATGGATGTATCACTGCTCTCGGTCGCACCTCTCAGCCCTTAAGGGCGGGATGCTGCTGTATGACCGAGACAAGAACACCACCACGCAAAAGATCTGAAAGGGCGAAAAGGACAGGCCAAGCCTCCATTTTGGAGGTTGATTCAACTTTGGATTTTGTCAAAGAAAGGAAGATTTTTGGAGATTTTTAAATAAGAGAAGTGAAAAACTACAGATTTTTCGTTGAACGAATTGGAAATTAAAATTGTGACATTGAAAGGAGGAAACAAATTTGAGGATAACAAAAAGTCAGATTTTGCAGGCATTGAGAGGAATTTTCTTGTTGGCGGATTTTACAAAGCTAAGTATTTCTGTGTCTGGTTGTGTTCAGAGATTTTAGCTCGTCCATTGTTTGTTACATTTGTTTTAATTCGGTTTGTTTGTGACCCTGTGTGGGGCAAACAAATTTAGATTCTAGTAGGCCTTCGCTGATAGTTCGTCTGCTCCCAAGATTGTGTGACTCGTGACCTTCTTTTTACCTTCCATTACCATTGTGATTTTCCTTTGTGTCACCGGGACACAAAACATTGCTTATTTTTTTTTATTTTTGTCAAAACTTATTCTTAGTTTTAAGAAATAGCCTTCTGCTAACCTCGAAACATCTTTGTTCTATTTTTCTTGTTGTTGAAAAGACTCTGGGTTTTCGTCCAGGCCTTCTGCCAAGGTTTCCCAGACGAATCACTGCCCAAGCAATAAATAATTTAACTTCCCATTGAGAATAATAAATCTTGTGTTAATTTTATTAAGATTGAAGACCTACTTCATAATTGTATTGGTAAGGCAAACTACCATAAAAGTTTCCTGGCGCCCACTTTTATATAGGTACACTCCCGTACTCTATATACATATTAATTCAATTCGTTTCTTTTTATTAATCGAGCGCGATTAATAAAAGTGTTGTTCTTATCGAACCCACTCCCAGCTGAGCTAACGGGAGACAGTACTGTATTTGCTGTCTAGCTAGGGATATATTTTTTGTGATTGTTCTCTTTTTTTTATCAAACACACCGGTGTTTGACGTTTCACATTAGATTAAAGTTTTCCAAGTCGCTTTGCACATCGTCTCTGTGCATTCGTTTGTTATTTTTAGGGTTCCGTACCCAAAGGGTGAAAACGGAACCCTATTACTGAGACTTCGCTGTCCGTCTGTCCGTCTGTCCGCCCTTTACAAGGCTGTATCTCATGAACCGTAAGACTTAGACACTTGAAATTTGGACAGATGATGTATTATTGTGTTCCCTACAACAACAAATACTAAAAACTAAATAAAATAAAATATTTATGGTGGCTCCCATACAACAAACGTAATTTTTTGTTCGTTTTTGCTATGTTTGTCTGTCCATCACCAGGTTGTCTCTTTTCTTCTTTAGAAATTTCTTGAAGTCTGGAATTTACAAATATATCTGTCCCTGTTAGTTCTTCTTTTTGCTGATTTGCGACTTTTCCTTCACTCACACAAACAGCTTTACCTACATGTAAATTCCAGAAATTCTCTTAGAAGAAAAGAGGCAACCTATGTATGCTTTTAAAGCTAAGTTTTCTTCTATTCGTGTTCAAATTCGAATTCGAATAGAAAACAAAATAGAAAAAAAAAGAAATATCAAACAAAAAACAACAAGTCGGTATTAGATTCTCTCATAAAATAATATAAAATCAGGATTAATTGTTTTCAAACGTAAGTTCTTCTTTATTTTATTGTCATAAGAGGTGATTTGAGTGATTTCTAGAAATAATAAAAAAAAAAACTATGCTGAAAAAAAAACAGTGACAGTTTGTTTAGGAAAGATCGCGCCAAAACTGTTCTCGTTTGTGAGAGTGAGAAAAAGCTTTATCTGCATGTAAATTCCAGAAATTCGAATTCGAGTTCGAATAGAAAAAAAATAGAAAAAAAAACAAATGTCAAACAACAATCAGCAAGTCGGTATTAGATTCTCTCATAAAATAATATAAAATCAGGATTAATTATTTTCAAACGTAAGTACGCCTTTCTTCTTTATTTTATTGTAAAAAACACTATGCTGAGAAAAAAATTACTGAAATTTCTCAGTGAAATATTTGAGCAGGATTGGCAAAAGACATCTTGGTGACAGTTTGTTTAGGAAAAATCGCGCCAAAACTGTTCTCGTTTGTGAGAGTGAGAAAAAGCTTTATCTGCATGTAAATTCCAGAAATTCGAATTCGAGTTCGAATAGAAAAAAAATAGAAAAAAAAACAAATGTCAAACAACAATCAGCAAGTCGGTATTAGATTCTCTCATAAAATAATATAAAATCAGGATTAATTATTTTCAAACGTAAGTACGCCTTTCTTCTTTATTTTATTGTAAAAAACACTATGCTGAGAAAAAAATTACTGAAATTTCTCAGTGAAATATTTGAGCAAGATTGGCAAAAGACATCTTGGTGACAGTTTGTTTAGGAAAAATCGCGCTAAAACTGTTCTCGTTTGTGTGAGTAAGAAGCAGCTTTACCTACATGTAAATTCCAGAAACTCTTTTAGGAGAAAAGAGCCAACCTATGTATGCTTTTAAAGCTCAGTTTTCCTCTATTCGTGTTTGAATTCGAATTCGAATAGAAAACAAAATAAGAAAAAAACGAATGTCAAATAAAGAATAAGAAGTCAGTATTAGATTTTCTTACCGACCAAATTTTAAAATCTTAAAAATTAATCTAAATAATAATAACTTCTTATTATTCTATAATTCTATACATATAATTTCTTCTTGCTGCTTCTTCTTCTGCTGCTAATACTAAATCACTGAATTAATTATGAATTATTAAAACTACTGTTAGTCCTAAAATATTAAATTAAACTTACAAAAGAAGTACTGGGAGGTCTCGATCCGATTTTAAAGAAGTTATTATTATTTATACATATACATACATATTTATTTTTGAGACGTTAAAAATTAATTGCAAATTTAATAAGGACTTCTTGTTCTTTGTTTGACATTCGTTTTCTTTTCTATTTTGTTTTC
>OU696696.1:214730524-214905524 GCA_916050605.2 Platycheirus albimanus
TTGAGAAAATCGAGATTTTAAAATTAGAAGAGCCTTGAGGAGAATATCTTTGCTGGAAAATTTTTGAGAAAAGCTAAGTATTTCTGTGTCTGGTGGTGTCCAGAAATTTTAGCTTGTTAGTTGTTTGTTTAATTGGTTTTTAATTCGTTCTGTTTGTGACCCTATGTGGGGCAAACAAATTTATATAAAGTAGACCTTCGCTGAACATTCGTTTTCCTCCCAAGATTGTGGGACCCGTGACCTTTGTTTTTGACCTTATAACGTTCTTTACCATTGCGATCTTTCTTTGTGTCCATTTGACACACCCCTTTGTTTGCTTCTTTTTATTATTTGCGTCTATTTTATTTTCGAGAATTAGCCTTCTGCTAATCTCGAAAAACTATTGTTCTTGCTTTTTCTTTTTGTTGAAAAGACTCTGGGTTTTTATCCCGGTATTTGCCACGGTTTCCCAGACATTTAAATAAAAAGTTTAAATTCTCAATTCGAGAAATAAATCTAGCTTCTTTTTATTTCATTTATTTATTTTCATCAAATTATATTTTTTTTTGGTAAGGCAAACTACCATTAAAGTTTCCTGGCGCCCACCCTGTAACGTAAATTACGTATATTTACGTTCCACTCCACCTTCTATCGAACCTTCTTTTGATTCGATAATTTTTTTTATTCTTACATTAAAATATACCTACCCAACCCATTACGATTTTCCATCATACACGATCGCGTTGGTTATATTAGTTTTCTTTTTTTTTTATTCGACGAATCCCCCTTGCTGACTAGCCGGTGAAAATTGCATATCATTGCAGTTGTTGTTGCAATATTTCTTTTTATCAATTCTCTCTCTTTTAATTTGACACTTCGTTCTTCGTCATAAACGAAATTTCTTTGCGCGGTGCCGGTTGCACATTTGTTTACAATTGTTTTTCTTGTTTTGTTTTTAATAAATATTGGATTCGAAATAATCCAAAGTTACGCGGTTTATTTGTTTCGCCTTAATAATCTTTTCATCGTAAAGTAATTTAAATTCGGTTTTCCTAACTTAAATATTATTGCAACAATGAAACTGCCGAATCTAGCAGAAGGCTTGGATACATAAATTTATATCATAAGAGACGTGGTATCTTATATATATGGTCAAGCGATAACCACAAACAAGCTACTTAATGAAATTTTCAAGAAGCTATTCTTAAAACCTAACGGCATTGCGTTCGAAACGACGAAACAAACAACAACAAAAAAAAACTTTTTGCAATATCTCCAATATGGAAGCTAAAGTCAGATAATTTTCAAACCGAAATTGGGTAACGAATGTTCTTCAAAGAAGCAAAATAAAGAAATATTATTATTGATATAGGTAGTCTAACCGAAGAAAAATCAAATCCATCATCAATACAAAGGTCTGTTAAATGTATTCATCCCAAAGCAACGATAAATGTAATCAATATTCTCGATAAAAGTACCATATACAAGAGAAAACAATTCACCTTCTCGAGTATACTCGATTGAATAAATATTGTCAGTAATATAGTTTAAGAAATCAACATCAATATAGTAATTCAATACAACACAGCTATGGAGCTGTGAGGAAATATAGTTCACTTAACGACGTCTCAAAAGTGCACTTCTGGAACTCGCTGAAAGGAAATGGTTATGTATTAAGTTTACCTGCTCTATTACCAACACTATCTTTCAGACCAAATGATTTCGAATTATTGTTGCAACTTATTTTTGGTATTTGAATATTTTTAAAAGATTGTAGATACTTCGTTATTACGTTATCGGACTTTCCTCTAGGATTTACTTTTATTTTATTTATTTATAAAATATCGCGGATGTGACTGATTTCATCAATAAAAATCGCGGACGGATACTAGTAAGATAGTGTCTGCTTATTATCGACACTTGGAGTACAAAAAAGTTGTAAGAAATAATTTTCACAAGCACGGATGAACGTAAAGTAAGGTGCAGCAATAACCTGAAGGAGTGATTAACCAAGAGAGCGTAGAGTTTAAACGCTGACGCGGTTGGTCGCTACCGACACGAACGATGAAGTCTTGTGAAAACGAAAATGAAAAGCAGTGAGAAAAAAAAATTGATTTTTAAAAAAAGGTATGTCTTCAAAATCGAACGATATGCATTCCGAAGATGTTAATCACTTTATCAATCTTCACAACGAACTGGGAGCGAGGGCTCCAAACAAATCTTCACGCAAAGAATTCGATCTTAATATCGCAACAACCGAGTGTTTAAGATACCAGATTTTTACACGACAATGATTTACATGTAATTTCATTACACACTGTGCCTCACAACAAGAAAAGATAACTGTGATAAGGCCATGGATACATTCTAATAGTATATAATGGTAAGTAATAATGAATAACTTTGTATAAAATAGATATATAAGCAGTGGATGTTCGAGATTGTTCATATCACACCACCGTCCGTGATGACTGACGTCGTGGGTCTGCGTTTAACGCAGTATCTGTGACGTTATATGCACTCGCCACTATATAAACTGTAGAGCGCCTGAGCTCTTCTGCTCACAGGCAATATCGCAATTCACAAGAAGAAATACAAAATAAAGGTTTTGAGTGGTCTTATGATGCACATGAATAATATTATTACAATGGTATATAAATCAGGATCTGTTGCTTATAGATGAGGTGAGTATGGAGTGTATAAAGCTGCTCCCGCGATGTTTAAAGTGCTGTTCTGCCAACTGATGACGGCTTTTCGGACCGGCATCTGTGTCGAAGCACACGCCAGACGTCCCGTTGGATTCTCTCGACGATGTGTTGAGTAATCCCGCGATGTAGCCATCAGCCTGTCAAGGCTGTGTGTTGAACAGGTGCTGAGTTAGCATATAATGCGTTCCTTCCAGCTGGAGCTCGACTAGTGCGTCGATAGTTGTTCGCTTCGTTGCGCCGATCAGGCGTTATAAAATGTGGCAGAAAAGTGGTATTTCCATCAAACATGTAGAAGAAGGTGCTTCACGAAAAGGTTGTGATAACTGGCGAGCCGACTAGCGGATCAACATCCAGCTACCACGTGGATATAGTCGACCACACGCGGTAGGTAATAGTACACGTGCGTGCTTATCTCCAATTAATAAATGTGAGCACGGATCAATGCTTCCGTGTCCAACTCCGTCAATGAGTAAACGCTTCAAAGATTGCAGCTAGGCATGAGTGGCGTCGCCACATATATTTATATATACATAAAAGATGAATGAAACATGCGCTGGGCGCTGGCCCAGATATCCGGTCAGAATTTTCTTGACGGATACCAAAAAATAAGGTAAAAAAAATAATCCTGCAGCCTGGCCTATCTGTCTTGGTAAGTATGGGATTGTAGTCTTTCCATCTTGGGTCTAGTTGGAGATCCTAAAAAAAGTTGCCAAGGTTTTAATATGCCTTTTATAAGACGCTGCCAGAAATGTTCGCCAATACACTGCATCTAATGTAAATTGGCTTGGTGAACAATAAAAGAAGACACTTAAATTGATCCTGGTCTTAACTCGACCGTTTTCTAAAAGATTTTTCCAATTGTAGTCGCAATTGGACGGATTATCATCCGAGAAACCATAAAAAGAATCTTCACGAACAAAATGGGCGCGGTCGGCTGCTCAAAAAAATAATCTGCGGAGGAGAAGTTGTTCGGCTAGTGTCTGGCTTCCAAATGAAATCCACATTCAATAGCCTGGCACAGCTATCTATTTTCCAGGTAGCCGGTCGCCATGACACCTATCTCACTTCCTCCTTTCCAGTCATTGTTCCAATTTCATGTGACGATTCAGATTGGAAGGAACAGCGAATCTTAAGGGTTCGTATGCAGCGTACCACTTTAGGAGATTTGAAATCTTCCTGTCAATGTGTATGTCGGATGACATAAAGAGGATGTAAAATTGTCGTTTTAAAGTACTGTTCACAACAGTTGACGTAAGTCATACGGTATTTAAGATACGAATGGACAAAATCTCCGCTGCCGATAATACGTAAGTATAGCAGGTTTGCGAATTTTATTTGCAGAAAAAGGAACTAAGAAATGTTCGGATTGGGTATAAGTCGCTCATATAGGTTTTTAAGTCTTACTCTGATGTCAATTAGATTTCTATCTTAATATTTTCTTGAAAGACATGTTATAACAAGGCAAACTTCAGGTTCAAATAAATAAAAGGGAGCCATTTGTGCTAATGTCTCGGTCTCACAGAATGACATTCGCATGCATCTTCTAACTATATGAAATAATTCCACCTGACAGCTTCTGTCATGTGGTTTCTAGTACGAAACGGAATTAATGATTCCCTTAGGCCTGTTTCAAGTCACAAGTAGAGTGATAGAGATGTCATGTTGAAGCAATCAGGATCAAGGAAAGCTTTATGCTTTCGTAAGTTGTGACAAGTATTTGCTATTGCTTTACTTGTCAATTCACGCTCCTGAAGTTCCTACTTGGCTAGTAGATATCTCATCTCTATTTCTATAAGATGACGAATTGTGTGACTACGACTTAATTCTTTTCCTCTAAGAATTGTTTTTGGTCCGATAAAATGGGTAACACTATGGACGTTCCCTAATCTTTTAGGGCAACAACACTGGTAATAAGATGGCTGGGTGCTGTATGAATAGGGTAGACCCTGATTGGTATCAACATGGCGATGCCCAGCGTTGCAACTGTCTCATACGCATCAATTGTGCTTATTTTACCTCCAAGTGGTAGCCATCGGGTACTGGTCTTGTCCACCCGGACTTGACTTGCTGAACTTATAAGCGCGAGTGTTGATCACAGAAAAATAGCAACACTATAATTGCCCTGCCATAAAGCTCCTCTGTTTCTGTTGTTGGGTAGCAGTTTATTCTGTACGAACCCCTCAGAAAGCAAGCGAGCGGCGGATGAGCTTCCAATTAAGTGAACCAACGGCGACGCTTACAGACAATATGGTAGGCACCCCATTGAGCTACTTCGACATATTCGGAGCTCAGGTCTTTGGGTCCTTTCACTACTATTAGTCAGGGTAGTGAAGTAGAGAAGGTGGCGGATGAGCCCATATAGGACCAACGGTAGCTCTCACATCCCCGTAGTGGGTTACTGACTCTGGATTTCTCCAGCTCTTTTTGTCCAAGGAGAGCAGCATAGGGCCTGGTCCTCCAGGTTGGGGGTTGTGCGTCGGGGTAACTTCCCTACCACGTAAAAAACCTCTTGTTCCGAAACAACCAACTGCCTCGGATATGGATGACCCTACTGATGACGACCCTAGCAAACGAAACAAGGACAACGAATTTCGGTTCTGCACGTGGAATGTCCGGACCCTTAACAGACCACGTGCAGCCGAACAATTAGTGGAAGCCCTAGATGGTGTCAAAGCCGACATCACAGCCATCCAAGAAGTGCGATGGGATGGTGAAGGCACAAGGAGGATGAAAAACTGTGACATCTACTACGGCAAGTGCTACAGGACAAGGAAACAGCGGCTATTTGGATGCGGATTTGTGATAAGAGGAAGGCTTAGGCAAGAAGTCTTGGGGTTTCGTGGCATAAGCGAACGCATTGTCACAATCCGCATTAAATCCAAATTCAGCAACATCTCGCTGATCTGCGTCCACGCCCCCACGGAGGAAAAAGATGACACGACCAAAGAAGAATTCTACGATCTTCTCGAGAAGACGTATGATGAATGCCCGAAGTACGACACTAAGTTTATTCTTGGTGACTTCAACGCCAAAATCGGAAAGGAGGGTAACTTTGGCTCGACAGTCGGAAAGCATAGCCTGCACGACAACACTTCCGGTAACGGACACAGGCTAATCGACTTTGCTGCGGGGCGAAGTGTCATCTTAGCTAGCACATACTTCCCACACCTCAATATTCACTAGGGGACCTGGCGGTCTCCTGATCAAAATACCGTCAACCAAATTGATCACATTGCGATTGATAGCAGACATGCGTCCAGTGTCATGGATGTCCGCACTTTCCGAGGGGCCAACATAGACTCGGACCACTACCTTGTTGTAGCTAAAGTGCGAATGCGGATCTCCACCAGACCGCAGAACCGAACATCCACTGTGAGAAAGTTTGATGTTGCTAAGTTACAATCGCAAGAGACCGCCACAACCTTTGCCAATCATGTCTCCTCTTATCTCTTGACAAGCCCGGCGCCTGCGCCAAACCCAGAGGCCCAGTGGCAACATTGCAAAATGGCCATCAAAACCGCTGCCACGGATGTTTTGGGTTTCATTAGGCGACCACAACGAAACACCTGGTTTGATGATGAGTGCAGGCTCGCACACTTGGCCAAAGACGAAGCCTATCATGCAGTTCTGAATGCCAGAACTAGAGCTGCCAAGAGCGCTTTCCGTGCGGTGTACCAGTAAAAGAGGAAAGAGGAACATCGGCTTTTCAGAAGAAAAAAAGAGAACTGGAAAAACGAATGGTTGAATCTATTGAGGGTTGCTACGGCAGAAGCAATGTTCGAAAGTTCTACCAAAGGGTAAAGCATTCGTCCAAGGGTTACAAAGCCCGAGCGGAAGCATGTAGAGGCGAGGGTGGGAATGTCGTTGTAGATACACAGTCGGTGCTGAGAATTTGGAAAGAACACTTCTGCAGACTGTTAAACGGCGAAGACAACCAACTAATCGCTGTCAGGCAGAATAATCCATTCGATTTGGATGATGATGAACAAAATTTCCGTCCTCCCGACCAAGAAGAAGTTTGGATAGCAATATCTAAACTAAAGTCCAACAAGGCTGCTGGAGCTGATGGCCTTACGGCTGAACTCTTCAAAGCAGCGGGAGATGACTTGGTGAGGAGCATACACCAACTCATCTGTACAATCTGGTCGGATGAAAGTATGCCTGACGAATGGAACCTCAGCATTGTGTGCCCTATCTACAAGAAAGGAGATACTCTAAGCTGCGCCAACTACAGAGGTATAAGTCTCCTAAATGTCGCCTATAAAATCTTGTCGGCCGTTCTGTGTGAACGTCTGAACCCTTTCGCACGTGAACTGATTGGCCCCTATCAGTGTGGTTTCAGACCCGGTAAGTCAACCGTCGACCAAATTTTCACACTTCGGCAGATTTTGGAAAAGACCCAAGAATTCCAGATCGATACTCACCACCTCTTTATCGATTTTAAAGTCGCCTATGACAGCGTAAACAGGAACAAGCTATACAGAGCCATGTCACTTCTTGGCATCCCTGCTAAACTCGTTCGATTGTGCAGGATTACTATGGAGAACTCGCGCTGCTCCGTCAAGGTTGGTAAGAACACCACCGACTCATTTAATGTCGAGAAAGGCTTACGACAGGGTGACGCGCTGTCATGTAACCTCTTCAACATCATTCTTGAGGCAATCGTACGCAACTCGCATGTCAACACTAGCGGTATGATTTTTTTTAGATCCGTTCAATTACTTGGCTATGCTGATGATATTGACATTATTGGAAGAACGAAGCGCGCTGTCAGTGGAGCATTCGCAAGTATTGAAGTGGAAGCGGCTCGAATGGGTCTGGCTGTAAATGAAGATAAAACAAAGTATATGCTGTCCTCGGGTGAAGTAGATCATCACCGTAGGCTCGGACAAAACGTCACAATGGACAGATATAACTTTGAGGTTGTCAAGGACTTTGTCTATTTGGGTTCCACTATAACCTCTCAGAACAACATCAGTGAAGAGATCAGTCGAATAATCACTCTTGCCAATCGCTGTTTCTTCGGGCTAAGAAGGCATCTTAGTAGTAAAGCCCTCTCTCAAAGGACCAAGGAGACACTATACAAGACCCTTATCATCCCAGTCCTGCTGTATGGGGCAGAAGCGTGGACACTGACACAATCGGATGAATACAGGCTGGGGTGCTTTGAGAGAAAGATTCTTCGGGTGATATTCGGGCCGGTATGTATCAATGGAGTATGGAGGAGAAGATTTAATGACGAACTGTACGGGCTATACAGCGACATTGACTTGGTTAAGAAGCTGAAAATTCAGCGGCTTAGATGGCTGGGTCATGTGGAGCGTATGGACGAAAACGCTCCTGCCCGACGAGTCTTCAATTCCAACCCGGAGGGCCGATGCAGTTCTGGAAGACCCCATCTAAGGTGGCGCGATCAAGTGGTAAACGACCTCAACCAACTTGGTGTGCGCAACTGGAGGCCACTGGCTAGGGACCGGCCTAGCTGGCGAGGATTGTTGGTTGAGGCCGTGATCCACAATGGACTGTCTGCGCCACCTTAAGTAAGTAACAATGGTAATAAATCCAGTACCTGATCAGAACATACAAATGTGGTTTCAGGCTGACAAGTCGAGAAGACATTCGGCCGCATCGAATGCTTAGCTCAATTCGTTGCCTGACGTTTATCAATCACATTTTGTGATTCTGACACATTCAAAAAATGCGGATATTCCATGTACGCTTTCAATTCAGTATAATCACTTCGCCCGTAGTTTGAAGTGTGCACGAAGTATAAACTGCGCTAGTGTGAAATACATTTATCGTTCCATTGTGGCTTTCCACTAAAATCATTGGAACGATATCTTTTTGGAAAACTGTCGTGGCCTGGGGGAGTTGTGGAATCCAATTCGGACGTGGAGTCCATTTTGAAATTGGATTCTCTTTTGTGGAATCTGATTATGATGGATTCCTTCGGATATATTCCACCTGTTATGAATAACTATTCTACTCGTCGGTAGATGGCACCGGTGGCATCCAATTTGCCAGTGACTGGTAAGAAAGTTTTCCCTACACAATCAAAGGGTACGGAGTGTCGCTGCTATCTTCAGATTGCATTGTATGAAGCTTTTCGTAACGATGCTTTGAGGCGCTATATTGCGACATACTCAAACGGCATCTCAACAGTACTATTTACTATACCTTGGGTACAGTTCAACAGAACATGCGTACACTTTGAATCGGCGAACCCCTTTTTCGATGGATTAGAAGGTACCTTATGGACCGTTCAATTCGCTATCTGATATCCACAATATAAATGCTGGTGCGCCTCCGTTTTGCCTCCGACCTCTTCCTAATCTTTTCAATTACCAAATGATCTCTTGTCTAAAACTTCTAATCCCTTGATTGTTTTGCTAGCGACAGTACTCTCAGGTTTTCATATTCGTTTCCACATTCACACCCATATTCTTCGTATGTAGAACTGCAACGGCTGCGTATGATAACCTCATTTAAAGGCAAGGGGGAATTATCAACCGTAAGGAAATTAAATGTGTCGCTCAAGCATAACTTACTCCTATGCCATTATCAATGAGTAGCACTTGCATTGACGAAACCTATCAGCTTTGTGTTTTAGGAGCGGATCACAAATTTGAGTCGCCAAAAATGCTTCGGTTTCCTAAAATGGTGTAAAAAATCTTGTTGCTTTTCTGATCTGGCTACAATCTACAAGGCATTCATTCGCCCGAAAGTATGATTATAATTCCCATTATGTGGACAGTTGCTCCTGTTACACATTTAAGTCTCCTGGAATAGATTCAAAAGAGCCTTAAATCAATTGATAGATGAAAAGACTATTACGGATACAATTGTTCCACTTAAACACCGCCCTAATGTTTCATCTTGTTTTATCGCTACTTCTGTAGCCCGATATGTTCTTTCCCTTAAACAATTTCCTCGTAACACTCGCATCGCTAGGAAATCCCATCAATTTACCTTCGCTTGAAGTTAGTCAGACGTACCGTCAAGTATAGAGATTCTTTTTAGCCGCACTACACGAAGGTGGCACTTGGTGTACCTACATTATGTAGTCTGCCTGCAAAAAAGTAATTCCCCTTTATATTCTAGATCTATAAAACTTTTTTTGTTAAGCTAAAAATTGGAAAAGCCGGGTTTTAGGTAATCGCTTAAATAATAATAGCTATCGATCCCCTATGCCTTCCAGCTGTGCATAATTCGTATCAGGTTGGAGCCTGGTTGGAGCATCCACCCATGCTACATCTCCGTTTTTCCTAAGAAAAAGAAGTGTCAAACAGTTTTGACGTCTATGAAAAGCCCGACCTAGCTCATCAAGTGTCATGTTCAAATGGGAACACAAAAACTGTTATACCTTATATGGGATACGCTATCCAGTGTAATATAGAGATCAGTGGTTCACCCACGAACAAAGAGGATATATATAAAAAGTCCAATCTTTCCTACGTTCCATCCTCCACTAGCCTCAATTTTCGTGGTCTCTTCTGTATTGCTTTCATTGTAATTCATCTTCTTCTTCGAGTGGTTCCGAGTCGGATTTCTCCATCTACATCTTCTGAAAAAGAAAGGAAAACAAAACTAAAAATTCAGAAATCGTGTTCGAAGAGGCTTCTTAATGCAGAAGACACACGTAACATTGTTTAAGGAAGGGCTGCACTAGGGGGCGATTAATCTCAATGGAAAAGTGATCAATGTTTATTCTTTAGATTGCTATTTCAAAGCTCATCTGTTTAAAAATTAATAATGAATTTTTAAAATTGGTTTGAATATAAATTTTATTCTCGAAATTCAATAATGATGGATCATAAAGAATAAAATTAAAGCCGACACCAAAAACAAATTTGTTTAACATTTGCTTTAATAGAATAATTAAGGATATATGTAATACACAGGTATAAACAAGAGTAAGTGATTTGCCAAATAAATGTTAGATGGCGTTTCATTCGCTTGTCGAACTTAAGGTTTACTTCACACTAACACGTCCCATAAACTAAAGTTCGTCTCATCTAGTCCATCTTCAAGCCCACGTCCTCGATACAGGTCATCAGCTTCGGTTTGAATAAAGCTTTGGTTAAAGCGTCAGCACACATCCTTTTAGTTGGAATGTAGTTCACGATGATGTTTTTTTTAATTCTACATGGTGTCGAAGAAAATGGTACCCACAGCTACCTTATATGGCACATTTTTCATTTACTCGATGTCTTCTTGTTTGGTAGGACAACTTTCCTTAGATAGTTTTTGGTTTGGATCTGCGGGTGTAAGTACTGTTTTATAGTCAATCATGTTGAACCTCTCTAAAATTCCCTGGATATATAGCTCTTGGTCCAACCATATTTTCCCTTCCTGTCGATCTCTGGTAATCCTCATCCCAATCAAGAGTTTACCCTCTCCCAAATCTTTCATTTTAAATTTTTCTGCAAGTCTTTGTTTTTGTAATTTTAAGCAGCTGACTATCAATGGACAGAAGCATCATATCGTCGACATAAACTCTTAGGATTTAAAGTTTCCGTTATTTCGTTGAAAATAAACACATGGATCAGTTTTCGAAGCAATAACTGCATTTCCTTAAGAGTTTTGTCTAGCTTCTTGTACTCTAAGTCATACTGCTAGTGCACATAGAAAACGAATCGAAGTATATCGGTTAACAGGAGAGTAAGTATCATTATAATCAATTCCCTCTGTTTGCCTGCAACCTCTTACAACTAGGCTGGCTTTGAAGCGCTCGGTTTCACCTAAGATATTTCGTTTCACCTTAAAAACCATTCTTGTGTGCAAAACTTTTGTTCCTTTGGGCAGTTTTGTTAACTCAAATGTTTGATTTTCTATGAGTGACTGCTTCTCTTCTTCAAAAGCATTCTATCAAAAATCCTTCTCAGGTGTTTTGAGAGCTTCCTCCAATGTTATTGGATCTGCTGTTGACCCTTCCATCGCTAAGTAGGTTACGTAGTCATCCATCACCACGGGTTTTGGCATCCTTTTCGATCGCCCCGGGGGCAAAATTGTCTGTTGTTGAAGTTTGAACCGCATCTTCATCAACAATTTCAGGTACAAATAAGAGATCTGATGCTGCATCCTCATGCGTGTCTTCGGATACATTTTGGTTTTCTTCGTAGTCACTAGAAAAATCTTCCTCTATAACGCTTTCACTTTCTCTTTCTGACTCTTTGTTCATGTCTAGATGCATAGGCTGGTGGTATACATATGTTTTTAGTTGATTATCGAGATCCTTTTCACGTGCCTTTAACTCCTCGAAAAATACCACATATCGGCTGTAACTAATGATATTCGTTTTGGGATCAAGTAAACGGTATCCTTTTGTTTCAGACCCATAGCCCACAAAAATCTTTTCTTCGGCCTTCGAGTCCAATTTCTGTCTCCGTTCCTTAAGGACATGTGCAAAAGCTTTGCAGCCAAATACTTTGAGGTGATGTAAATTTGGTTTTTGTCCTGTCCACGCTTCTATCGGTATTTTCTTTTCTAGCACTGCAGTTGGAGATCTGTTCGTGAGATATGCTGCTGTTGCAACAGCCTCAGCCCAAAACGATTTTGGTAACTCCGCTCCAAAAAGCATTGCCTTCGCTCGGCCACGCTACGATTCCTGTTCCACTGCCCGGCATTTTACCTCTCAAATTCGTTTCAGACGCTGTTATGTGTGTAGATGCACATGAATCTACAACCCATGCATCCCTTGTAGCGCTTGATGAAATTAAGGCTAAGAATGTGCTTTCACCACGCTTCTGCCTTTCTCCTGGAACATATTTCGAAGTCTCGTCCTTCTTTTGCCGGTCAGGACATTTGTTGGCAAAATGGCCCTCCATGCCACATCTGAAACATTAAAGTGACTTCGTTTTAAACCTTGGTTGAGTTCCTTGAGTAAAATGCATTCGGTGTTTTAATGGGCTCCGTCCTTATCTCCTGAATTAACTTCGTTTTAATTTTATCAGCCGTGATGGCGATACCTGAACTTTCCAAACCCATGATCATAGGCTTGTACTCGTCCGGAAGACCTGCAAGGAGAAGAGTTCCACCCCACAGATATGAAACTGGTAAGTCAACTCCATTTAGAGTGTGTGCCGTGGTTATAATTATGTTCACATATTTCTCTACAGAACTACATTTTTCGAGAGCTGTTGTGACTAATTTTCTCAGCAAGCTGACTTTTCGCGTCAGCCAGAGTCCTGAAAAACAGATTCAAGTTTTTCCCATGCCTCCTTTGCCGTCGTGGTGTCCTGGACGTGAACATAATTTATGGGATCGAGCGATAATGTGATGGGGATCCTTGCTTTGATGTCTTTCTTTTTTGTCTGAAACATAATCCTTTTCACCTTCGACGCATCCCCATAGATCTTCATACTGCACGTAGGCCTGAATAGCAATTTTCCAAGTAAGATAATTTTCTCGGCCTCTTAGTCTGTCTACTGGCGGCAATCCATGTGCCGCTACACAATTCGCCATTTTGAATGAACAAACAAAATATTTTTTTTAATTCGACACTTCTCGAGTTTAATAGCAAAAACTACATAGCCAATCGAAAAAAAAATTTATATTTTAAACTTTATTTATTTTAATTTTTAAAAACTCAAAAAAGGGCCCATAACCTGAAGGATCATAAAGAATAAAATTAAAGCCGACACCAAAAACACATCTGTTTAACATTTGCTTTAATAGAATAATAAAGAATATTTGTAATACACAGGTATGAACAAGAGTAAGTGACTTGTCAAATAAATGTTATTACATTTATGAATACACCGCACGCCAATACCTGTATAAGTTGAAATTTCGTGATTGCGAAGGTGTACACGAGGATCCCAATTTTCCATGCTTAATTCCCATACGCGATTGAAAAATATGAAAGTTTCTACCAATTTTCGTTACCGGTGCAAGAAAAGTTGCAGCCACCCGAAAGTTTTTTTTTTACTTTCATTCAAATGCCCAACTGGCTCATGAAGAATAGTTTCCTAAACAGTTTGTTATACTGACATGCATAACAAATTCTGCGTTTGAAAGCAATTCCGATTGACTTTTATTTGTTTATTTCAACAATAAACCCCTAATTTTCAATGTGTGTGATTTGAAAACTGATCAAAAGCACATAAATTTTTTTTAAATAAAAATGCTTTCAGATATAAATTACTGTACACCAACATCCAACCCGACTGCCTCATGAGCAGCTTCTGGCAAGCAGGGCGCGTAACGGCAAATACAAAAGAGAATTTGATGAATCAACATAATATACGAATTTACTTGCTAGTCAGTAACTTAAATATAAAGACCATAATGCAGGTTTCAGTTTCTTTTGTTTAACTTTCATGAAGTTTTGTAAATAACTGCCTTAGTAGAATGGTGTAGCTGCAGCAGTAGTACGTTGCACTTACAATTTGAAGTTGAAGCTGCAGCGCAGAAAATAGCTGAGTTATAAGTCGACTCGACTATAACTTCATGAATGTGCTGCGCTACAAAACAACAACAAACGGAATGGCATAAACGATTATTGTTTGAATTCAGTGTTACATTCGATTTAATTTGTAAGTAGTTAGGCACTCATATTTTTTTTTTTGCGGGAGTCTCCAAGTTGCGTGGTTAAATGTGAGAACTAAAAGAGATTGTGTTAATTAAGACTTAAATCAATTTATTTTGTATTTATGATAAAACTTATATCACAACTTATATTATATTTTACGTGCTACGAGTTTCGGAAATAAAATTTCCATCTTCTGGCACTAACAGTGACCCTGAGGCCACACATGCCAGCTACTGGAAAAGCAGGTTGCTACATGTATTAAAAGTCAAATTCCTATTTGTGTTATTGCTGTGACGTAGGCTGCACAAGCAAGTTGCTAACAGCTGTTCGAAAATGTAAATAGTCTATTTCAATTTGACGTTTGGCGTTTTTTTGATTTAAAATTAAATTTTTCACATATTTTGTTATTTAAAATTTATTAATTTATTAATTTAAATGTTCAAAGAAGGTCCTTTTCAACGCCTTAATGCAGGAAGAGTTAACTATACTCGAAATGTCCATCCAGGTTCCAGGGATGATTCATACTTGTGCCTTTGATGCTTTGTAGAATTTGAAAAAAAATATAGATTGAAAGCTAAACACAGTAATCGCTTGAACTCGACACTATCAAGAAGTGCGGCGTCAACATCAGTGTACACCAGCTTACCAAGCAAAAGCAATGAAACTGCTGTACGAAGGATAAACATTGACTCATCCGAAAGTCCGTTACGTCTTCAATTTAATTTCCGTTCCATGGATTCAAGCACTTCCATTGATTCCACTGACAGAATTGTTCAAATGGTCCCAGAAATTCTTTCGCTAAGGGACTCGTCCCGAAAAACAAATAAAAACCCAGAACTAAACATAGCTCGTCATGGAGCAGAGGCTGCTGTACAAAGTATTGAGACGTGAGCAGTAACATGCAATGGTTCCTTCTAAAAACCCAGTTAGACTAGATTACGAAGAGACATTTTGCGGAGAATGGACCAAGAAGAAAGCTTAGACGACTTCGAAGTATCTTCGCAATTGTGTCCAAATGATTAAGCGCATTGTAGTAAAAACTTTCTCGCCAGTCACTGGCAAGAAGCATACGCCACTGGTGCCACCTACTCGCAAAACATTCATCTTACTCACAACGTGCTGAACGCACTCAATGGAATCCACTAAAGAAGATTCCACAAAAGGAATTAATTTCAAAATGGACTCCACGTCCAAATCAGATTCCACACAAATTTCCAGACCCTGGCAGCCTTCCAGAATGTTCTCGTTCCCAAGATTTCAGTGGAAAGCCACAATGGAACGATAAACGTATTTCGCACTAGTTCAGTTTATACTCCGTGCACACTCAAAATTACAGGCGTAGTGATTACACTGATTTGAAAGCATATGCTGAGATATCCGCGATATTGAATATGTCAGACCCGCAAAATGTGACAGATGGACGTCAGGCAGCAAATCGAGCAAAGCAGTCGATGCGGCCGAATGTTTTTCTCGACTTGTCAGCTCGAACTCATTTTTTTTACAGTGCCAGTCGGTTACCTATAGTTTGCAGAGTCATCTCTATAATATCCCGAACACAATGCAAATGCGACTCCATAACTGAAAAGACGGAAATCTGCATATAAAATTAAAATAAAAAAAACCCAAGTCATCAATTGCCACCATATAGGAAGATAATACTTGTAATTCCTTACATCATGTAAACGACATTCCTTCGAACCTAGGCTCAAGATATCAATAATTACTCGCTACGTCATATTGAAACTTATCATTAACCTGCTATAACACCAGTCTCAACAAGTCGATACATATGTCTTATGCATGACATATGTCAAATTGAACATGTCAGAAAACCCATTCCACATCCGAGAATTCACAAAACAAAATGCATCAATCTACATTTTCAATGAAGATAATTGTGCCACCTTGACAGTCCCACCGCTCTTGTGACGTTTTACAGCGACAGAAATAGTTTCCATATATTAATACCTGATGGTAATAACGATTAAAATCCTTTTATGTTTGCACTCGGTACGAGGCATAAATAAGTCATCTGGTATAATTCAATACGTCACAATAAGCGATTCCATCCAATTTGATCAATTTGACATACTTACATGCAAGTCATAAGTCATATTTGACAAAGTGAGCAGTGAGCATTACCCCTTAATGCCTCCTGCCACACGCCATCTATGTGGTCAACATAGAACCAGATCAAATACTGGAAAGAGGAAATATACTGGAAAACAGGGCGTTGGCTACCTGGAATGTGGTAGTGTGGATGGAAAAATTGTTCCTAGACTTCATTTTGAAGACACACTTTAACCAAAGAACAATACCAGAACAGTTCGTATAATAAAACAAAAAAAAAATGCAGTATTGCCGCGCCCATTTTTGTCTGGTAATTAGATTTTATCTAATTACTCAGGCACATAAGGATTTTTTTTCTACAAATAGTAGATTCAACTCAAAATTGAAGGTAAGGATTTCAACATTTATCAATCATCGTCGCAAATTGTTATATATTTGCTACCATGACTGGTGGGAATTAGTGACGCCCTAGACACATATATATTACAGAAATATAAATTTTTTTTATTGCATATTCCACGCCCGAATACTTCGAGTGGTGTAACTTTCTTGGGTTTTCATCTTGCCGTCAACCTCAGCACGCACGTGCGCCCTGGCAAGGGTAATCTTATAGATTTGTGTGTGCGATTGGGATACATTTACGAGCAAACGTCGAGCGTTGATCCGCTCGCCTGCTCGCCGACGTTTGCAGCAACACCAGCGACATATCCCTCGCTTTCTTCTACGTCGATGCCTCGTGGCATTTTTATACCACCCTCCACTCAGCATCAACGCCTATTGGAGGCACATCATTGACTATCCTCTGAGACGGGTACCCAGTCTCGATAAGGCTGTAGAGTGTAGACCCCAACGGCATAGGAAGGAATTTTTTTTCCAACAGTATACTGGACGCCTGGCGCGAGCTTGTAGACTCGGATGCCGGTCCCATAGTTCACCAGATCCTGCATCTATAATGATCCTGCATCGGTAATGTTCCTGCATCTCTAATGTTCCCGCAACTATAATGTTCCTGCAACTATAAAGTTTCCTGCATCTATAACATACAACAACTATACCTACCTACTGCTGAAGTATTTTATGTAATTATATATATCAATATAATACCACTCGGGACATACCAGGTAAAAGTTTGTACTTTAAAGTAAATTGTGTGTGCTATATTAAGAGCGAAGACAATATACCGCTCCACCAAAACCCACAGGCGGGTTAATAACGGCCTAAAGACGTACTTGGTAATCCAACGTACGAAGCGTTCGACCACGGACGGTGGTGTACGTAGACAATAGTTTTTTTTATCACTGATTTTTATTTTTCACTTGGTGAGAGGACTTGACGCCTCCTCCACCACCCACTGGCTGCTATATGTATATATATACTATATTTTATTAATATAAGAAAGATAAAGAAAATCTAATTGTGAATATTATTCAAGTGTGTGCAATTTAGACACAGAAAAATGCGTATTTGTTTATGGGAGAAGAGAATTCCCAACAGAAATCAGTTTGTTTTTATATTCAATTAATGTGATAAGATCGATTTCTTTTAAGAGAAGTAACTTAGTTCGCGATTATAGTCGAATATCGTTTCCGGAGCCCGTGCTTCATTTAATTATCGTGGAATATATTTGTTTTGAGAACAAGAACGCACAATCTTTGACTTTGTCTTTAGTCAAGTGTTTCGAACCATTGCCAGAAGCTGGATAAGCTATCGGCATCCCGATCTTATAATCCATTTGTTTGTTCTTTTTGTTATTACCTTTTTTTACACTTTTTCATTTTCACTTCGTCTTTACGACAACACAGTACCGCGTCGGTAGCCACCGCTTTTTTTTTGCATTTGACGTCGCGTCAACGTATTTCTTCACTCACTGCCTTTCGGCATTAACACTACTCGATCCTAACGTTTGTTTATCATATAGTCCTGTCGCGTTTTATACCAATTTTCGTTTACCAGGAGACATAAGAGCTATTGATATAGAATTCTTACCGCGCGAATATTGATTGTGTCCATCGCATCTGAGACAGATTTAGAATCGCATTAAAGATACAAGTCCACAATTTTCAAGGCAATATTCACAATTAACCACATAATATAGAGCAAGCCTTGAGTAGCAATCTATGCGAAGGATTGCCAAATATATATCAATTAATAGAGTAGATGACAATAATATTTGAATTTTAACTAATAATTCCACAGGTTGTTCCGGAAGTGCACTTCAGTTACAGCGTAATTGAATACTTTAACTGAAACTACCCCATTGGTAGTAGATAATACGACTTTAAATTATTGCATGTTTTTTTTTAAATATATTGACATTTTATCCTTATTTAATTTGATATATATATATTTTTACTCGAATGCTTGAACTGAATGCGAATTGTGTTCAGTCATGCATGGTACTTAACTATATTTGGGTTGATTTGTGTTCTTACGGGTTTATACTTCATCAAAATGCCTTTCCGCCTTTTTAATACTCACCTATAACAAGGATCCCAGTTCTCTGATTAATTTGTATACGTGTTTTGTGTTAATAGTCCAGGTGTATAATAGCAAAACACCTTCCGTCTGACGACTTTGAATTTTCCCTTTTTAGTTTGTCCGAACATCTCAGCGGTGAGATTTTAACGCCACGGTAAACCAAATTTTGTTTTAATTTTTTTTTGATTTTTAAACAAAATTACAGTCGGTCCGCGAATAGAATACGGATTATACAAGCGATTGAGTTTCTTCTTACGGTGGTAGGATTCTTAGAAAAAGGAACCGATCTCGTTTTTGCAATAAATGAATATAGCAAATTAGTTAGTACAACAGTAAATAATTACCGATGAAATTCAAACCTTAAATAAATAAAGAAGTAATTGTTAGGTATAATTAATCACTTTTAATCAAGGAGTATTTACATTCAAGTTCGATATTGTAGTAACTTAACGAATAGATTATACGTTGAAAAAGATTCAATACAATAATTCAACTTCTTCTTTTATTCTTATGTTAGATTTAAGATACTTTACAATAAATAAGGTCTCGTTTATAACGATTTTTGAATTCTTTGACTTTGAATTTACTCGTGTTTTGGATATTTTTCTTATGAAGATCCTCGTAGATTTACAGGATGATTGAGTAAGTTATCTCATATTTCTTCGCTCGGAACAAGGCGACGCACATGTAGCAATACTCAAAGGGAGTATTGTTTTTTGCAACGATGGTGTAGGAAAAGTCTAGTGTCATGATTAGGTACTAGGTTTGAGATAGGTTAGTGTGAGCAAGCAATCTTTTGCTTAGTCACTTAATTCTTATATTCAATTCTTGATAGTTTTGTCGACGTCGATTATGAGGGCCCTTAAGCATTTCAAAATTACATATTCGAACTCGCACACCATGAGTTCATTGGTCGGCAGGGAAAAATAGAGGTAACACCGGTCAAGTAGATCCCGGAGCAAGTGCCCACGGCCTGGCTGAGCTAGTCATGGCTATGGTACTGCCGGCCACCGCGACGGTTGATCTCGGCCATGGTTCTACGTTGTCGCATGCCGTTCTTACTAACTGTTCTCTACGGACAGCTAAGTAGAAAGGGGGCGTTGCCGGCATAGGATCGCTTCCGTCTCTTCAATACAGACACAGAGTTAGATAGCAATAACTAGCTTAATAAGCGCGACCTGGAGTGAAGTCTCCGGAAAGGCATACGGCGTTCTTATTATCGGCGTTTCAATACTAGTTATGAGTGAGGGATCTGATTAGAATCCATGGCTTCAGGTGTAGGCTACGATACGATACAGCTACAAGATGAACATCGAATGCTTGTAGCGGATAGGCGCGGACAGGCAGGTAACTTCTAGGCTGTTCCACGGTGCTTTGTGGTCAGCACCTATGGTACGCTGTCAGATGGTCCGTGCTTCTGTGATAGGGATGGATTGAGAAGTTGAAGGAGGGTAGGGGAGTAGGAAGAGCAGGAGGCCGTGTTGGCGAAGTGTAAGTATGTCTGATGCAGGGGTGCTAGATACACCGATACACGGACGGTTGACGTTGGAGATGCAGTGCCTTGGTATAGGAGTCAAGGGTATATGGGGTGCTTGTCTCTTCCTGCTTCCTCTACGGTTTGTGTTGTTGAGGAGGCTTTGGTTCAGATCTTGGGTATCCGTAGAATATTTGGGGGAAAGAGGTTCAGTGCTCGTTGGCAATTGCAAATCGAGGGTTTACTTTAAGGGAATGATAATTTTCCCTTTCTATAATTCTCGCGTCTCCTAGAAAATGTTTTTAATAATTATTACGTAACAGATGGCGCCCAACGTGGGGCCCGAATTAGTTGATGAAGACAAGATTTGAATTGATTTAAGTTAGGTCGATTCTAAGTGACGTTGCTGGAAATTAAGATTTCTTGAAATTTTAAGAATTTTTCAGTTTTGAGTTAAAGTTGTTTGTTATTGATCAGGTCTCTTAGGCAGAGGAACTCCATCGAGATAAGCGGCGTAGGCACTATTTTGTCCAGTGGTTTAGTGAATTCCTTCCTGAATCAGATGTTGCATTAGGCTTACCCACTTTGCTCTACCTCTTGTTACTTAAGTATGTCTTCGATCTCTGTCCGGATTGAGCTGTCGTTTGTTCGATTGTCAGTAGCAGAGATGTTGATATATCCAAAGGGTGAAGTCTGAGATTCCAGTCGTAGGAGAGTAGAATGAGCAGGTCTTCTGACCGGTGGTTGGAGCTTTTTGGCTCGCACGTCAGCTGCAGAAGCTGGTCACTCGCTCGAAAGCGACCCAATTTGTTTCAATTACAAATCAACTTACCTTTCTTTTAATTATTATACTACCCAGATTGTTTAGAAATTTTCAGTCGTTTTTGATAGATGTTAGGAATGATGGTACACGACGGGACATGAAGCGCTAACCGGTAGTTGGAGTTTTATACCCGATGTACGTCTGTAGTAATGTCAACCTTGTATACTTGACCAACTTTCCGTTTAAAAAAATTACCTTTTTTTTTACAATAGAATGCCGTAATGTAATAAGACCACACACACTAATAATTTTTTTCTTGATGAAAATAAATTTTTTTTATCGGTTATGTTGCAGAACCGATACATGTACACCTTGTTCCAATGAAGGGGAGGGTTACCATCTCCCGAGTCCTTTTATGAAATACAACCCTATATACATTTAGATATTTTTGAGTTACGTATACAGTTTAGTATTGATTTTTTTTTGAGTATTCCTTCAGTCAAGTTGAGACGTATCTTCTTGACGTGTAAGTTGAAATAGTGCCCGTGGTTAAGTCATTTGGGATAGAGCCCACCATTTAGTATTTTTGGGATAGAGCCCACCATTATTGAGTATAACGTAGATCAGAAAAGTTTAGGTTATTGAATACCAATTTAAATTTAGATTATTATTTAAGTATCGCAGTTTGAAGTATTGATACCCAGTTTGAATTTTCTTTGGATAGAGATAAACGTACACTTTAAGAATCTATTTAGATATACATTTTTACTTATCATCGAGATTTTGAAGACACTTTTGAAGTAATGTTTTTGATAGACAAACTATAAATACACCTTTAATATTAATCACCTTTTGATTTATATTATCGTTATAATTTTTTTTTTAATTAAAGTGACAAATATCCGTTAGAGGTTTTGCTCACGGTATATTTGAAATCTTTCATATCTTGACTTACCTTTTTACTGGCATCCGTTCGAGAATTTCTCACGGACTACTTGAATTTCTATTATCCACCGGATTTACGAATTTACATTGAATTGTATTAACAAATATCCGTTGGGGGATTCGCTCAGGGAATATTGGAAAATTTTTTTTATATACTCCGATTTGACCTTTTTATTGTTATATTTCTTGAGTAGTTTCCGTTCGAGGAATCTCTCACGGGCTACAATACCTTTTTTCGAACTCTTGAATTACGCGTCTGTTGTTATCGGTCCGTATATTTTCACGGTTGAATGAGCGACCCAGGTCGTAAGAGAGCTGTTAAGAGTACTTATGTTTCGAAGTACAAAAACTTTATAGTCATGGCTCCAGGGGCACCAAAACCCAAACCTGGTCGTAACCAGAATGATCTTGTAGACAATCAGTCCGATGATGGAGGCAATCAGGCCGAGGATAACACCATCGAGAGAAGTATCGAAGTAGACAATGATGAGTTAGAGTTGGCCGAAGAGCAGCTTCGCAAAGACGCAGCTGATCATTCAGCTTACATACAGCAGGTAGTTTCTGCTACCATTGATCTACATAGGGTCAATGATAGGCAATTTATGGCAGAGGAGTTAGCTAAGAGTCAAGCTCGTTTGCTTTTGCAAGTTGCACAGCTACTCCAAAACCGTACCGTTAAGCCTACCCAACCTGCTGTTTCTTCAAAGACACCTGCTCCTCCTACTGCTACTTCAACGCAGAATATCGCACGGCAGGTCAATCCAGCCCAACCCGGACACTACACGTGTCGTAAATCTCAATGTCCTTTCTGGTCCAACCACGTCCAGAAATTTTCAGTCCGCGTTTGTGCCAATCGACGAAGACTTAATAAATCGTACCACACCCAATTACGAGCCAGCTAGAGTGCCACCTTTGCCGGATGTTAATCCAGCCCAAATGCCTCTAGGCTCGAATCTAGACGAGTTCATGACGCGTTTAAACGCGTTCAACCTCAACGATACTCCCTCCACATCACCACATAGACCACCACCGTCAAATGTTACATTAGTGAACCGAAACCATCAGTTCCAGAAATGGGGTTTGAAATTCGATGGTAGGAACATGTCAGTTGACGACTTCCTGTTCCGCCTCGAATGCATTCGCTACAGTTACGGTGTACCGTGGGAGGAAATCAAAATGAATTTCTATCATTTCGTGTCAGGTTCCATAGAGTCATGGTAATGGGTGTACCTGAAAAGCAATAAGCACACTTCGTGGGAGGCCTTGAAAACTGCTTTGGTAGAGCAATACCGCAGTTTGGAGACTGACACAGAGCTCTTCAGAAAACTGTCAAATCGCAAGATGTTGAATGGTGAGTCTTTCAATGACTTCTATGATGCCATTCTGCACCTGAACTCTAATTAAAACGAATGTCCGTAGGCGTATGAGTGAACTATTGATCTAGCTTACGGCAGCTAGCCTATTATTGTCGAGCTATCGAGAAAGCTCAATCTCAATATGAGAACACGCGTCCGAGTTTCGTGCCAAGTGCACAACGTCCACCTGCAAGGCGATATGTTAACGAGATCGAGGAAGAGCCCTGTTAGGATCTAACTGTGGCATTGCCCACTACCCATATCGAAGCAATCCAGAGGGATCGTAATGTGCAGAAATGCTGGAATTGCCAAGTTCTTGGACATGGTTTTCGTGATTGTGCAAAACCGATAGACAATATATTTTGTTTCCGCTGTGGATTGGCTGATGCCTATAGCCCGACTTGTCCGAAGTGCTCAGCGGGAAACGGGAGGAGGAACAACCCAACAGCCGGGGGGGCTCGCTCCGACTAGACCTACCCGGAGTTCAAGTGTCCAAGCCGACAAAGCCTTTTAAACTTCCAAAAATCACGATTTTAAAACCACAGAAGAACAATAATGAATTATCAGATAATATTAACAATGATTGTAGAACAATCCCTATTTTAAGTAAAGAACCCAAACCAAATACAAATTTGAATTTTAAAGATAACTTACCAGAACCATTATACCGAAAACCATTCCATGAACGATTACGTAATTATATGGAAGTGCGTAACAGAATTGTCACTTTTCCAGAGTTGTCCAAACGGATACGACGAACAAGGGAGCGCTTCCATCGGAAGCGGACTACTTATCGTAACAATCGAATGACCCACGTCCTTATGTGACGGTTGGTTTATTTGGTGATAACTTCTTAGGTCTACTCGATTCAGGGGCAAGTATTAGTGGCTTAGGCACCGACATACTGCCCTATTTGAAGGAGAAAAATTTTACGATAAGGAAGGTAGAGACTACCGTGTCCACGGCCGATGGACACAAGCAATCCATAGTAGCAGTGGTCACTACGGTGATCCAGTACAAAGGAGTGACAAAAGATATCGATCTTTACATTGTACCATCTTGAAGCCAACGTCTATATTTGGACGTTGACTTTTGGCGAAAATTCCAGATCGCACCACATATAATTGCGGGTCTTTCAGGAATTACGACCGGTGGGACAGATGAGAGACCCACCAACCAAATAAAGTTGAATGATGAAGAGTCTAGGCGACTAGAAGCTGTTGTTCGTATATTTCCTTCTTTCACAGTCCATGGACTCGGGAAAACGAACCTAGTGCAGCATTATATAGACACGGGTGATGCCGTACCAATAAAGCAAAGGTACTATCCCGTTTTTCCGGCGATACAAACTCTCATGTACGCGGAATTGGACCTCATGCTTTAGTTGGGAGTCATCGAGGAAAGTTCCAGCGCATGGAGTTCCCCAGTGGTGCTTGTTCGCAAGCCTGGTAAGAACCGATTGTGTCTGGACTTTCGGAAGGTGAACTCCGTGACGAAGAAAGATGCTCGTCCAATTGCGCATATAGAGGGGCTGCTGGCACGTCTGACAGAGACGCGCTATATTTCTAGCGTGGATCTGAAGGATGCGTTTTGGCAGATAGCGCTGGAGCAAAGTTCGAGGGAAAAGACCGCTTTTACGGTACCTGGCCGACCACTGTACCAATTTAAGGTCATGCCCTTCAGTCTATGTAATGCGGCACAAAGTCTAAGCTACCTTATGAGTCGTGTAATCCCATCGGGATTACGAGATCAAGTCTTTGTGTACTTAGACGATCTATTGGTTGTGTCGAAGGATTTCGACGAACACCTAGAGACTCTGGAGATAGTCGGAAAGTGCTTGACGAATGCAGGTCTGACGATAAACGTCGAGAAGTCGAAGTTCTGTTTTGATGAGCTTCACTATCTCGGTTATAAGGTCGGTCAAGGTTGTCTGAAAGCTGATCCAGATAAGATTTCAGCGATTACTAGCTTCCCGTTACCAACCACAACTCTCCAAGTTCGCCGATTTCTCGGTATTGCAGGTTGGTATCGACGGTTTGTGAAGGATTTCAGCACCCTAGCCGCACCCTTGACCGAGACACTGAAAAGGGGAAAATCTTCAAGCTCAGTCCAGAAGCTATTGAAGCATTCCTGCAAATCAAACAGGCTTTGACTTCAGCGCCTGTACTAGTCAATCCAGACTTCTCCAAAGAATTCATCATTCTCTGCGACGCATCCGTAACTGGCGTCGTGAATGCTGCACAGAGAAACTATTCGGTGACAGAACGCGAATGCTAAGCAGCTTTTGAGGGTATCCAGAAGTTTAGATCCTACGTTGAGGGATACCATTTTCGTGTTATTACAGACCATTCCAGGTTGAAATGGCTGATGTTTATGAAAGACCCAACCGGAAGATTAGCGAGGTGGAGCATGTGACTCCAAGGCTTCGATTTTGTGGTAGAGCATAGAAAGGTGACATTGAATGTTGTGCCAGACGCTCTATCGAGAACATATGAAGACGATGAGTTGACAGTGTCAGCTTTCCTTTCATGCCTACCACGGATCGGAACCTCGGAGGTACTCCACATCGATCTTGAGGGTCCGTCCCTTAAATCCAAAGGTTATCTTGATCATCAGTCATATTAGGAAGGAAAAGGAAAGGTTACCTGACCTCAAAGTGTCGGAAGGGTATGTATACGAACGCACTAAACATGCGGTTGGTAATCCCTTGGCCGACGATCTGACTTGGAAGTTGTGGGTTCCTTCAGAGATGACGGAATCTCTGATCTCACTGGCTCACAATCCGCCGCGTGATTCGCATGGTGGGGTGGTGAAAACAATTTATAGGTTAAGAGACAGATTCTATTGGCCAGGTATGTTTACGCAGGTAAAATCATACGTAGACCGATGTGAGACGTGTAAGACTAGTAAAGCGGCCAACATGACATTGCGAGCAGAGATGGGAAACAGTTTTGAAGTAGACAGACCGTTTCAGCATTTATATGTTGACTTTCTCGGGCCGTATCCCAGGTCAAGATCTGGTAATGTTTACATCGCGATGGACGAAATTTTCTTGATTTACGGAGTGCCAGAGAGTATTCTCTCTGATAATGGCACGCAATTTGTTGGGAGGGAGTTCCAAAAACTCATTGATGTTTTCGGGGTCAAACACTACCAAACGGCAGTGTATGCTCCCCAGTCGAATGCTAGTGAACGAGTTTAATCGTTCTATCTTGGCGGCTATACGGTCGTATGTCAATCCTCGACAGACGGATTGGGATGCCCATCTGTCTTCGATCAGTAGTGCCCTGCGTACGACAGTGCATTCAACTCTTTCAATGTCCCCATACGAAGCCTTATTCGGGCAACGCATGATAGAGCACGGGCAGATTATCGTTTGTTGAGAGAGTTGGGTGGACTGAACTGTTCGGAGATAGATTGGCTTCCCAAATTCGCCAAGATGAACATCATTCATTCGTATCTGAAGGAAGCCTTGATAAAAACTCATGAGGCATATGAGAAAACTTACAACCTACGGAGTAGGAGTGTAACATTTAAAGTAGGTGTTGAGATCTATAAGAGAAATCATGTCTTAAGCGGCGCAACTAAGCATTTAAGTGTGAAGTTATGTCCCAAGTTCATTAAAGTTCGTGTGAGCCAAGTGGTTGGTAACAACTTGTATGAAGTGGAAGATAGGCGAGGAAAAAAGACCTAAAGAGATAGTTCTTTAAACCTTCTGATATACAACTACATCCCAGATTTACATATAAATAACCTTACTTTCTTTTTTTTCAATTGATTAAATCATAAATAAACAATCCTGATTTTCCCATAATTTTCAATTGACAAAGCTTTAGATAGATTTGCAGATGAGTTGTTCAAGTGTACTGAGGTATTCAAAGAGACACCTGTATTCTATAAAAAATGTTTGTATGCCCGGCTCTCAGCTGTGCATGAGACTCTTGGTTTAACCCTTCAATCTTTTTCTTCTATTTATTTCAGATAACAGATAGAGTACTCAAACAACGTCAAATTACACATCGTATAAAATTTTTTTTTTGTCTTCGACCGACTAGGCGTAAAAGAGTCGCAGAGTCATACCGATACGACGAGTGAGAGGACCAGAAGTACTAAATCCAATTTGCGAGAAGTTCTCCTTTTCTTGGAAATTAGACTAAGTGGACTTACTCGAAATTCCAAGTTTTGTAGTAAAAACTTTCTCGCCAGTCACTGGCAAGAACATCTTACTCACAACGTGCTGAACGCACTCAATGGAATCCACTAAAGAAGAATCCACAAAAGGAATCCAATTTCAAAATGGACTCCACGTCCAAATCAGATTCCACACAAATTTCCAGACCCTGGCAGCCTTCCAGAATGTTCTCGTTCCCAAGATTTCAGTGGAAAGCCACAATGGATAAACGTATTTCGCACTAGTTCAGTTTATACTCCGTGCACAATCAAAATTACAGGCGTAGTGATTGCACTGATTTGAAAGCATATGCTGAGATATCCGCGATATTGAATATGTCAGACCCGCAAACTGTGACAGATGGACGTCAGGCAGCAAATCGAGCAAAGCAGTCGATGCGGCCGAATGTTTTTCTCGACTTGTCAGCTCGAACCCATTTTTTTACAGTGTCAGTCGGTTACCTATAATTTTGCAGAGTCATCTCTATAATATCCCGAACACAATGCAAATGCGACTCCATAACTGAAAAGACGGAAATCTGCATATAAAATTAAAATAAAAAAACCCAAGTCATCAATTGCCACCATATAGGAAGATAATAGTTGTAATTCCTTACGTCATGTAAACGACATTCCTTCGAACCTAGGCTCAAGATATCAATAATTACTCGCTACGTCATATTGAAACTTATCATTAACCTGCTATTACACCAGTCTCAACAAGTCGATACATATGTCTTATACATGACCATATGTCAAATATGTCAAATATGTCAAATATGTCAAATTGAACATGTCAGAAAACCCATTCCACATCCGAGAATTCACAAAACAAAATGCATCAATCTACATTTTCAATGAAGATATTTGTGCCACCTTGGCAGTCCCACCGCTCTTGTGACGTTTTACAGTGACAGAAATAGTTTCCATACATTAATACCTGATGGTAATAACGATTAAAATCCTTTTATTTTTGCACTCGGTACGAGGCATAAGTACGTCATCCGGTATAATTCAATACGTCACAATAAGCGATTCCATCCAATTTGATCAATTTGACATACTTACATGCAAGTCATAATTCATATTTGACAAAGTGAGCAGTGAGCATTACCCCTTAATGCCTCCTGCCACACGCCATCTATGTGGTCAACATAGAACCAGATCAAATACTGGAAAGAGGAAATATACTGGAAAACAGGGTGTTGGCTACCTGGAATGTGGTAGTGTGAATAGAAAAATTGTTCCTAGACTTCATTTTGAAGACACACTTTAACCGAGGAACAACACCAGAACAGTTCGTATAATAAAACAAAAAAAACGCAGTAGTGCCGCACCCATTTTGGTCTGGTAATTAGATTTTATCTAATTACTCAGGCACATAAGGATTTTTTTTTCTACAAATAGTAGATTCAACTCAAAATTGAAGGTTAGGATTTCAACATTTATCAATCATCGTCGCAAATTGTTATATATTTGCTACCATGACTGGTGGGAATTAGTGACGCCTTATAGCAGACACGCTGACGCAATTTTTTTTGCTATTCCCTTAGGAATACCAACGTCCAATCAAGGAGGAATAGGGGGCCTAAATTCCAGAAATCCAAGCAGGGTGGGCGAGGCTGCGCATTTTTATAATATCTGGAGTAAAAATTTATGGAATTCCTATACCTAACAGGAATCTTCATTTATTGTCCTTCTGCCATTAATGCCCTGTGACACCCTAGACACATATATATTACAGAAATATAAATTTTTTTTTGCGTATTCCACGCCCGAATACTTCGAGTGGTGTAACTTTCTTGGGTTTTTCATCTTGCCGTCAACCTCAGCACGCACGTGCGCCCTGGCAAGGGTAATCTTATAGATTTGTGTGTGCGATTGGGATACATTTACGAGCAAACGTCGGGCGTTGATCCGCTCGCCGACGTTTGCAGCAACACCAGCGACATATCCCTCGCTTTCTTCTACGTCGATGCCTCGTGGCATTTTTTTACCACCCTCCACTCAGCATCAACGCCTATTGGAGGCACATCATTGACTATACTCTGAGACGGGTACCCAGTCTCGATAAGGCTGTACACCCCAACGGCATAGGAAGGAGTTTTTGTTCCAACAGTATACTGGACGCCTGGCACGAGCTTGTAGACTCGGATGCCGGTCCCATAGTTCACCAGATTCTGCATCTGTAATGATCCTGCATCGGTAATGTTCCTGCATCTCTAATGTTCCCGCAACTATAATTTTCCTGCAACTATAAAGTTTCCTGCATCTATAACATACAACAACTATACCTACCTGCTGCTGAAGTATTTTATGTAATTATAGATATCAATATAATACCACTCGGGACATACCAGGTAAAAGTTTGTACTTTAAATTAAATTGTGTGTGCTATTTTAAGAGCGAAGACAATATACCGCTCCACCAAAACCCACAGGCGGGTTAATAACGGCCTAAAGACATACTTGGTAATCCAACGTACGAAGCGTTCGACCACGGACGGTGGTGTACGTAGACAATAGTTTTTTTTATCACTGATTTTTATTTTTCACTTGGTGAGAGGACTTGACGCCACCACCCACTGGCTGCTATATGTATATATATACTATATTTTATTTATATAAGAAATTTAAAGAAAATCTAATTATGAATATTATTCAAGTGTGTGCAATTTACCACAGAAAAATGCGTATTTGTTTATGGGAGAAGAGAATTCCCAACAGAAATCAGTTTGTTTTTGTATTCAATTAATGTGATAAGATCGATTTCTTTTAAGAGAAGTAACTTAGTTCGCGATTATAGTCGAATATCGTTTCCGGAGCCCGTGCTTCATTTTATTATCGTGGAATATATTTGTTTTGAGAACAAGAACGCACAATCTTTGACTTCGTCTTTAGTCAAGTGTTTCGAACTATTGCCAGAAGCTGGATAAGCTATCGGCATCCCGATCTTATAATCCATTTGTTTGTTTTCTTTTTGTTATTACCTTTTTTTACACTCTTTCATTTTCACTTCGTCTTTACGACAACACAGTACCGCGTCGGTAGCGACCGCTTTTTTTTGCGTTTGACGTCGCGTCAACGTATTCCTTCACTCACTGCCTTTCGGCATTAACTTTACTCGATCCTAACGTTTGTTTATCATATAGTCCTGTCGCGTTGTATACCCATTTTCGTTTACCAGGAGGCATAAGAGCTATTGATATAGAATTCTTACCGCGCGAATGTTGATTGTGTCCATCGCATCTGAGACAGATTTAGAATCGCATTAAAGATACAAGTCCACAATTTTCAAGGCAATATTCACAATTAACCACATAACATAGAGCAAGCCTTGAGTAGCAATGTATGCAAAGGATTGCCAAATATATATCAATTAGTAGAGTAGATGACAATAATATTTGAATTTTAACTAATAATTCCACAGGTTGTTCCGGAAGTGCACTTCAGTTACAGCGTTATTGAATACTTTAACTGAAACTACCCCATTGGTTGTAGATAATACTTTAAATTATTGCATGTGTTTTTTAAATATATTGACATTTTATCCTTACTTAATTTGATATACATATATATATTTTTACTCGAATGCTTGAACTGAATGCGAATTGTGTTCAGCCATGCATGGTACTTAACTATATTTGGGATGATATTTGTGTTCTTACGGGTTTATACTTCATCAAAATCCCTTTCCGCCTTTTTAATACTCACCTATAACAAGGATCCCAGTTCTCAGATTAGTTTGTATACGTGTTTTGTGTTAATAGTCCAGGACCCCTGTTCTGTAACTTCGTCGATAACTTTCCGCATCGAAGAAATATGAAATGAAAAGTTATATCCATATCGATTCTGGAAATAATTCGGTTTCTGTAAGTCCATGCGATATTCGTAAATTCCAGCCTTTGTTTGACTGGAACTTCCAATGGAAGTCGGTATGTTAAGCTGTCACAAGACACTTAAAATCTAACCAACATTTTATATTAAGCGTTTTTCTTTGTTCATTCAGAAAAGAGCTTTGGATATTGTTCGAGTATGAATTTAATGAATGCATAAAAATGTTCTTTTATTTATTTTTTTTAAAAAGTTTTGGAAAAAAAAAATTTACCAATTTTTTTTTTTTTGATTTTCTTAGAACTGGCACTTTCTAGATCACGAATATGCATTTTTGAAGTCGCCTGGTCGCTTAGTTTAGCCGCAAGTCAAGTTTAAAGATGTCAACTTTGGTACCTCTAGCACGTCTAGCTTAGCCGCAAATCGCGTTTAAGGATAAAGGTCAATTTTTCATTATAATGCGATGCATTAATTGAAAGGTGGCACTTCCTAGATTACGAATATGCATTTTTTGAGTCGCTACTACGCTTAGTTTAGACGCAAATCTGAAAACATTTTTTTTTAAGTTTTGGAAAAAAAACTTTTTTACCAACTTTTTGTTAGATTTTTTAGAACTGGCACTTCCTAGATCACGAATATGCATTTTTGCCGTCGCTTGGTCGCTTAGTTTAGCCGCAAGTCTAGTTTAAAGGTGTCAACTTTGATGCCTCTAGCACGTCTAGCTTAGCCGCAAATCGCGTTTAAAGATAAAAGTCGATTTTTCATGTAATAGTAATAATTTTTTGATTTTTAAACAAAATTACAGTGGGTCTGCGATTAGAATACGGATTATACAAGCGATTGAGTTTCTTCTTACGGTAGTGGGATTCTTAGAAAAAGGAACCGATCTCGTATTTGCAATAAATAAATATAGCAAATTAGTTAGTAAGAACAACAGTAAATAATTACCGATGAAATTCAAACCTTAAATAAATAAAGAAGTAATTGATAGGTATAATTAATCACATTTAATTAAGGAGTATTTACATTCAAGTTCGATATTGTAGTAACTTAACGAATAGATTATACGTTGAAAAAGATTCATTACAATAATTCAACTTCTTCTTTTATTCTTATGTTAGATTTAAGATACTTTACAATAAATAAGGTCTCGTTTATAACGATTTTTGAATTCTTTGCCTATGAATTTACTTGTGTTTTGGATATTTTTCTTATGAAGATCCTCGTAGATTTACAGGATGATTGAGTAAGTTATCTATAGGGAGGGTGGTAACCCTCACACTTCTTCGCTCGGAACAAGGCGACGCACATGTAGCAATACTCATAGGGAGTATTGTTTTTTGCAACGATGGTGTAGTAAAAGTCTAGTGTCATGATTAGGTACTAGGTTTGAGATAGGTTAGTAATGTGAGCAAGCAATCTTTTGCTTGCTTGTTATTTTCGGAGCTACCCAACAATAATGTTGAGTCATGGGGACTCACAGGTCCGCGGTTAGCCAAGGTCGTAGGTGAGAGAGCTGATTTTCGCACACGAATTGGGTGGGTTGAGAGACCGAGGAGGATCGGTCAACACCTTTGATCCTCCCTCCCTGCAATATTAGTCACCTCCTCCACCTTCTGCATTACATCGTGGCAGCAGAATGGAAGGGAGTTAATTAAGTAGTCATGCAACCACGACCATCTATGGATTGCGTTCTTTCAAATACTTACGTGCTATGTTCGATAGGGAGGCATGATAATTCAATATCGATTCTCCTTTTTCCAAGCTATGTTTCACTCTTAGCTATTCGGAGGTGCGATCTCGAGTCACTTAATTCTTATATTCAATTCTTGATAGTTTTGTCGACGTCGATAATGAGGGCCCTTAAGCATTTCAAAATTACATATTCGAACTCGCACACCATGAGTTCATCGGTCGGCAGGGAAAAATAGAGGTAACACCGGTCAAGTAGATCCCGGCCTACGGCCTGGCTGAGCTAGTCATGGCTATGGTACTGCCGGCCACCGCGACGGTCGATTTCGGCCATGGTTCTACGTTGTCGCATGCCGTTCTTACTAACTGTTCTCTACGGACAGCTAAGGAGAAAGGTGGCGTTGCCGGCATAGGATAGCTTCCGTCCCTTCAATACAGAGTTAGATAGCAATAACTAGTTTAATAAGAGCGATCTGGAGTGAAGTCTCCGGAAAGGCATACGGCGTTCTTATTATCGGCGTTTCAATACTAGTTATGAGTGAGGGATCTGATTAGAATCCATGGCTTCAGGTGTAGGCTACGATACGATACAGCTACAAGATGAACATCGAATGCTTGTAGCGGATAGGCGCGGACATGTTGGCAGGTACCTTCTTCGCTGTTCCACGGTGCTTTGTGGTCAGCACCTATGGTACGCTGTCAGATGGTCCGTGCTTCTGTGATAGGGATGGATTGAGAAGTTGAAGGAGAGTAGGGGAGTAGGAAGAGCAGGAGACCGTGTTGGCGAAGAGTAAGTATGTCTGATGCAGGGGTGCTAGATGCACCGATACACGGACGGTTGACGTTGGAGATGCAGTGCCTTGGTATAGGAGTCAAGGGTATATGGGGTGCTTGTCTCTTCCTACTTCCTCTACGGTTTGTGTTGTTGAGGAGGCTTTGGTTCAGATCTTGGGTATCCGTAGGATATTTGGGGGAATGAGGTTCAGTGCTCGTTGGCAATTGCAAATCGAGGGTTAACTTTAAGGGAATGATAATTTTCCCTTTCTATAATTCTCGCGTTATTGCACTTTTTCCGCGACACGAACACGATACGGTAGGGGGGAGGGAAATAATTTTATATTAATATCGATTTATATTTATCGCGATCAATTTAATTATTATGAAACCAAAAAAAAAGAATACAACGCGAACCGACGGCGACACACGACAAAAATTTACCTATGATAAATAATGCTAATTCCAATCGACCACGAACGAATGACACGAAAAGAGAATACGAAAAAAAAGTGCAACTACAGCTTGATAAAATAGCTGTCACCACGACTGCTCAGCTGGGGTGGGTTCTGTGGAAGAATTTTTGGGTTTCTTTTGATAAACTTGATTGATTGAACAATCAAAATCGTTTATCAAAAGAAGGAAATATTCGCTTGCACAGTAGGGTGCAAAAAAAGCGGGCGCCAGCAATTTTTTTTCTAAAACCGAATTAGAAAATTCCAAAACTAATTATAGAAAGTAAGGAACCGAATAAATGGAATAAAAAGAAAGAGTTATGTTTAAAAATGTGATTATTTTATTGTTTTGGGAAACCATGGGACAGAAGATCCCTGGACTAAAACCCAAAAGTCTTTTCAAATAAAAGGTTTGAACAATTTTAATATGGCCGTTTGGCTCAAAGAAAATTTAACAAGTTATTGAAGCTAAATAAAATAAAAGCAAATAAAATCAACAGAAAAATGGGTTTTTAAGGAAAAAGAAAAACTAAAGCGCGTCCCGAAAGTAAGGTGGAAAACTCGAACACGAATTGGTTGAATATAAATATATAATTTGAAATTGCAAATATATATTTATGTTCAAAATCTATCACAAACTACTTATCTTGGTTGAATATCTCCTTTCTCTTATCTCCTGTTAAAATCCTCACGTCTCGAATCCCGATTTCCAAAAATGCTCCACCTAAAGTTTCTCTTCAACCAAAACAAAGATGTCTCCTCCTCAATTTTTTTTCTAATCCAAATTTCTCGATATTTCTTTCTTTTTCAAATTTTGTCTTCACGCTTGTAAGTCTCTCACCAGAGTGCCTTCCAAGCTAATTTGTATCAACAACTTTCTTCCCTCGTCCATTCCAATCATTCACTCATACATACAACGATACAACACAACCATTCGTTTCGAGATCATCGGTCACGGCTTTCTGGAAGCATGACGCTCTCCTAGAAAATTACCGTGGTGGGATCTAACGAAACATACTCACACGCACACAAACACGGTTTCAACAAGTTGTTGGATGTGTTTCCAAAACTTGCCAAAACTTACTCTCACGCACACAAACAACGTTTCGACAAGTTGTTGGATGTGTTTCCAAAACTTGTCGAAACATTATGGACGAGTTCAGACTTTTCCAACTAAAACTATTTCCGAGAAAAATTGAAAAGAAATAAAATTGAAGAGGAGTCTGAACTAGGCTTTTTCCTACTACTCTACAACTATCGCGCGGGATTCGAAGCGTGAATTATTTAATGAACTATTTTCGAAGATACAGAAAGGAGCGTTACTTTTAAATCAATTCTAAAATTCTACAAAACTAATCTTACACGCGTTAAAAACCCATTTTGTACATTTAACAAATTTATGTTATTTTACGTTAAAGTTAAAATTACGTTACGTTAATTAGAATTTTAAAATAAAATGATAATTGTAAAATGTTGTGGCTCATTTGATGTAAGTAAGAGTCCGCCTGACTCGTTACTTCTTCGGCTCACCCGCCGGCTCTCTTCTCATTTTATTACGTCGTACTCGAACACCTGCTTTCGTTGTGGTTGCAAAATAAGGCTAGGTACACCACTGGTTGATGAGACCATGGTTGCCCTCAACTTCGCCAATATTTTGCAACCACAACGAGAAAAAAGAAAAGGAGAAAAGAACGATTGAAGGGAAGTTTTTGTTGCGTTAAAATTTACCGTTACAAATTCCACCCTTACCTCCCAAGAAATGTGTTTACTTTTCAGGAAAAATAAACCATTTCTTCAGGCTCGTCCAGGATTGGAGGGTAAAAGTACAAGGTGAACATTACAACACAGGGTTACCATCATATTAAAAAAGAAAAATAGAAAAACAAAGAAAAAAAAATTAGTGGCACGAATTGAAAATATAAAATTGGACAATTTACCAAAAAAAAAAAAAAAAAAAAAACACAAAAAAAATTACGATTTAAAAGAAAGATTAAGGGACTTTTGACTAAGTGTCAATAAATGGCTTTAAATCCTTTACGTGGCACGTCCCTCGATCCTTCCCTTTATCGTCTATCAGGAGGTATGTCCAAGTTGACACCCTCCTACTGACCCTAAATGGACCAACAAATTTGGTCGCTAATTTAGCAGCAAAGTAATTTGCCGCATCGGACAGAGCATAATTCCTACGCCACACGAGATCACCAGGTTGAAACTGTATGTCTCTTCTCCTCAAATTATAAGTTTTAGCGGTCTTATTTCCCGCCGCTTCCAACTTCCTAGCTATCTCCTGTCTCAGTTTCTGAAACTGCCTAACGGTATCCCCTCTATCTTGGTCCCTATCACTATATCTTAGCCCTTCATCATGGCAACTAGTTACCATTTTCCTACCAAAATTAAAAAAATATGGCGAAACACCTAACACCTCATGTTGCGAAGTTCGGATAGCACAGGCCACTTTTGCCAATTGCATATCCCAACTTCGCTGGTTTTCGGAGACATACGCTCGGAGCGTAGTCTTAGTAATTTGGCTTATGCGCTCCACAGGATTCGCTTGCGGATGGTAATGCGCCGTATACCGAAGTTGTGACCCGTACGCTTCACTAAGCGTCTTCAGTTCCTTGCTACGGAACTGGGGACCGTTGTCACAGACGATCCACTTTGGAACACCGAAGAGAAGAAAAACGTTTTCTTCCAATTCTCGACAAACCGCTTTCGCCGTTGCGGACCGTAACGCGAACAACAGGGGAAATTTAATAAAATAATCGACGACCGTTAAAATATAAATAAAACCGCGCGACGACTTCGGAACTGGACCAACTAAGTCCACACAAATCATATCCCACGGTTGGGAATTTCCCACCCTCTCAGTCATAAGACCAGCTGGCCTCTCATTCACCAGTTTCACTTTTTGGCAAGTCTTACAACACCTAACATATTTCGTTATGTCACTCCTCATTTTAGGCCAGTAATACTTTTCTGCTACCCTAGCAAAAGTCTTTTTAACGCCCATGTGTCCTGACAGCGGAGCATCATGGCAATCATTTAAAATCTTTGCCCTATCACCTTTCCCTACAACTAATTTCCACTCCTCATTCTCGTTGTGAACAACAATATGGTTCACCCTAACATGTTTATAGAGCCGACCATCTTCAACTCGCCAGGATGGGTATTCTAACGGTCTCTTTTCTACCTGTGATTTCATTTTGATCACCCAAGGGTCCGAACCCGCTTCAGAGACACCGGCTACTTCGGGGACTCCTCGCGACAACATATCAGGAACGACATGTTCTTTGCCCTTTCGATGGATGATCTTGAAATCAAACTGTTGGAGCCGAATGGCCCAACGAGCTAACCTACCCTGCGGATCCTTAAGGTTGCTAAGCCAGATCAGTGAGTGATGATCAGTCACGACGGTAAACCGAACACCTTCGAGATACGGCCGTAACTTTTCGATCGCCCAAAGAACCGCTAAGCACTCTTTTTCGGTCGTAGAGTAGTTTCTTTCATTCCTATTCAATGACCGACTCAAATAACATATCGCCTTTTCCCCCTCTTCAAAATTCTGAGAAAGTACGGCCCCGATACCAAAATCTGACGCATCTGTCTGAACAACAAACGGCCGGGAAAAATCCGGACATGTCAAGATCGGTGCCGTAACCAAACACTCTTTGGCTTTCCTGAAACACTCCTCTCACTCTTGTGTCCATTCGAACTTCTTACCTTTCTTTAAGAGATCGGTAAGAGGCCTAACTAAAATTGCAAAATTTGGCACGAATCTTCGATACCAAGAAATAGTCCCTACAAAACTCCTTATTTCCTTCACGTTTTTCGGTGGAGGAATCCTCATCATGCTTTCCACTTTTTCCGGGTCTACATGAAGCCCGTTCCTATCAACTACATAACCTAGAAATTTCAAAGAAGGCCTACAGAAATTACACTTTTCCCTACCTACTTTTAAACCCGCCTCTCCTAACCTTTTAAAAACTTCTTTGAGAATTTCTAAGTGTTTCTTAAAAGAATCGGTGACAATGATAATGTCATCTAAGTACACAAAGACGAACGGTTCTAGATCGGGACCTAGAACGTCGTCAATAAACCTCTGCCATGTCGCTGGTGAATTATGGAGACCGAATGGCATCCTACAAAATTGAAAAAGACCCCTCTCTGGCACGGTAAAGGCTATGTACTTACGCGATTCTTCCTCCATTGGAATCTGTCAATAAGTAGATTTAATGTCTAATGAGGACAAATACTTCCCGTTTCGAAGCTTGTCCAAAATTGCCGAAATAAATGGAAGTGGATAAGCATCCCTATCAGTAACCTCATTTAATTTCCTATTGTCAACGCAGAACCGATAACTGCCGTCTTTCTTCTTAACGAGAAGAATCGGCGATGCCCAAGGACTCTTCGACTTCTCGATCACTCCAGCTCCCAACATCTCTTGGAGTACTTGATCGATATGTTTCTGAATCGCGGGCGAAACAGGGTAATATCGTTGTTTGATTGGTTCTGCGGACGTCCTTATCTTGTGCTCAACTAAGTTGGTGCACCCTAATCCCTCGCTCATTGATTTAAAAAGTTCTCCTAACACGTGTTCTAACTTCCTACTTTCAAAATCGTCCAAATCCGATTTTTCCCTAATCGCTACCATGTCTGTTACCGAGGCCACCATTTCCTGGCTCGAAAAACTCCACATACCAGATCTCAAATCCGGGACTATGCCCGATAGTGCCTTAAAGTCGGCACCCAAGATCAATTGGTGTGGGAGATTCGGTATAACCAGACATTCTATTAAAATGGATCTATTCTCAACCTCCACTGGTAGAGAAATAGACCCAGCTACTCCTACACCTGCCCCATCTGCTAACGCTACTGACCCAACACTACTCTTTTCTAATCTAAGTCCTAATTCTTTTAAAACTTTCCACCCGTCACCACCCACAATGGTGCGAGAGGCTCCTGAATCAAGAAGTCCCAAAAATTTTACTCCATAAACCCTAACTCCTAAATATGGTCTACTGTCCCTACCGCTTGCCGCTAAAGTGAAACTGAGGTGTACTTGTGGTACCAGTTGATCGCCAGCAGACGACCTAACTAACGCCGACGGGTCTCCTGTCCTGCTGTCACAAGAGCCCGTTCCCCATTTCCCGAACACCGCCTACAATCCCTACGATAAACACCTACAGCCCCGCAACCGAAACACTTCCTTTGCACAGAACAGTTTTGTGCCAAATGACCATCCCTGTTACAATTGTAACACCTAACTACCTGTTTTAAAAAAGTTCTCTGGGACTGGAGCAACAGCCGCAACTCGGTGTTGTCCAGACGAACTCGGTTGGTAACCACATTCTGGTTCCAACAAATGCCTACCTCTACTTGGTGGAATAAAACTATCTACATTTACCTTAAGGGTATCTAGTTCCCTACCTAAGAAAGCAAGTTCCTTAACCGTCTTTGGTTTGGCACTCGCTATCTGCACCTGATAAAACGGATCTACATTCTTCCTCAAAATAGAAATCATTCTTCCCTCTGACAAAGGTTCCGACAATCTTCGGAACAATGTCCTCATAGTTGCAAGATACGCGCCGAAAGTTTCATCCTTTCCCTGCGAACGCCGATTAATTTCTTCCAAAAGAAGATCATCGTAATTCGCAGGAAGGAACTCCGCTTTGAGTTCCTTGACGAGCTCTTGCCAATCTCCCAAATCTTCCCTAACCGTCCTATACCACATAAGGGCCCTACCCGACAAAAGCTCCGAAGCGGATTTGAAAAGGTGGGAGTCCGGAACATCGTTAGCCAGACGAAGTTCCTCCACTCTTTCCAGGAATGAATTCACTGATGCTCCATTAGAGTCACCAGTAAATTTCACCCCCCACTTCCCTACACGTTCGGTGCATTTCTGTTGAACGACCATTTGTTCATGAAAAGTGTCACCCCTATCAACCCTATGTCCTAATGGGACCCTAACATTAATACCACTGACTGAAGGACTACTGCCAAAACGACTTGGTTCAAGCAATGACTCTCCAGCCAGTCCTAACGCAGACCGCACACCACTTGGGGTCTGACCAACTTGTACCTGAAGTTGGGTTTGCATTTTAACCGGAGTCTTTTCCTTCTCAAACTCTTCTTCCCTATCGCTATTCTCACTATCACCAGTGAGATCTCCTAATAAACATAAAACTTTATTACAAAGTGAGCTGATGGCATCTTCTTCGTCTTCTGCTTCACAAGGAGTCCTAGCTAACCTACCTATACACCATTCAATCTTTGTTACAATCTTAATGTACTCCGAAGACTTTGGATTCTTCGGAGGTACATTAAGAAGGCCCCTAATCTCTCCTCGATTTTAGCTTCTATAGCATCCTTATCCTCCTCATAGGTGAACGGGTACACCACGCTAACCTCCATCGAGTTTCTCTTAACGAGCAACCTCCATGATCTCAATGCCTTTCGCATCTCATCAACCGAACCTACTTTTAAACCCCTGACCTTCATCTCATAGGCCAGTTCGTCCTGTGCTAATCTTCCTATATTCATCTTTATTCAATAAAAAAATAATTAATAGCACACACGAGAAAAATTATTTAAAATAAAAAAAAACTTGTCAACCCTGAACGATTTATGTAAAAAAAAATTGAGTAACTACACTTAATTTCGTTCAAAACAAGAAACTCTAAATACTTAACTCGACCGATGTTATAAAAAAAAACTCTATTTAAATTTCCACGAGAAATTTTACATGTACACAGATGGCAACCGTAAGCACGAATCAATTCTTACAATAACCAAAGCAAAAAAAATTAACTGCCAACAATAAACTATAGCCCCGAAAAATTATATTTCTTCTAAGAACAATTACTATATATCCTATTACTAAAAAAAAACTCAAGCGAAAGTTTCTCGATTTTCAGACCAAAACAAAGGTATCGCGAAATATCCCATGAGAGAAAAAAAAACTCTATCAACTATCGCTTAAAGAACTCAATTTGATTTCCACTCAAACACGAAAATAAATATCACTATTTATGTAAGTAGGTATCCCACGCGAGAAAAAAAAACAATTATCTAACAAAACAAAAAAAAACTCTAAACAAGGTACCTATATGAACACAAACAAAATTAATAAAATAAAATAGAGATCAAAAAATATGTATATAAAACAAAAGACACCACAGAATTAAAAAAAACGAGTTTACAGCACTAACAAAATAAATAAAAAAAATATCACCAAAACTCCTTGCTGCTACTACTGCTTCTTTTGCTGGATGCCCTTTTCGCTGCTCCTCCTTTTGTTCACAACAATTTTGTTTCCCCGAGAAAACTACACCAATAAAAAAAAATGAATTAGAAACAAATCAAAAGATTGACAAGAAAAAAAACACCACACACAACAATGAAAAACTCTTCCACTTTGGGCCCTTAACGTTGGGCACCACTTTATTGCACTTTTTCCGCGACACGAACACGATACGGTAGGGGGGAAGGAAATAATTTTATATTAATATCGATTTATATTTATCGCGATCAATTTAATTATTATGAAAACAAAAAAAAAGAATTCAACGCGAACCGACGGCGACACACGACAAGAATTTACTAATGATAAATAATGCTAATTCCGATCGACCACGAACGAATGACACGAAAATAGAATACGAAAAAAAAAGTGCAACTACAGCTTGATAAAATAGCTGTCACCACGACTGCTCAGCTGGGTTGGGTTCTGTGGAAGAATGTTTGGGTTTCTTTTGATAAACTTGATTGATTGAACAATCAAAATCGTTAATCAAAAGAAGGAAATATCGCTTGCACAGTAGGGTGCAAAAAAAGCGGGCGCCAGGAATTTTTTTTCTAAAACCGAATTAGAAAATTCCAAAACTAATTATAGAAAGTAAAGAACCGAACAAATGGAATAAAAAGAAAGAGTTATATTTAAAAATGTAATTATTTTATTGTTTTGGGAAACCATGGGACAGAAGATCCCTGGACTAAAACCCAAAAGTCTTTTCAAATAAAAGGTTTGAACAATTTTAATATGGCCGTTTGGCTCAAAGAAAATTTAACAAGTTATTGAAGCTAAATAAAATAAAAGCAAATAAAATCAACAGAAAAATGGGTTTTTAACGAAAAAAAAAAAAATAAAGCGCGTCCCGAAAGTAAGGTGGAAAACTCGAACACGAATTCGTTGAATATAAATATATAATTTGAAATTGCAAATATATATTTATGTTCAAAATCTATCACAAACTACTTATCTTGGTTATCTCCTTTCTCTTATCTCCTGTTAAAATCCTCACGTCTCGAATCCCGATTTCCAAAAATGCTCCACCTAAAGTTTCTATCCAACCAAAACAAAGATGTCTCCTCCTCGATTTTTTTTCTCCTCCAAATTTCTCGATATTTCTTTCTTTTTCAAATTTTGTCTTCGCGCTTGTAAGTCTCTCACCAGAGTGCCTTCCAAGCTAATTTGTATCAACAACTTTCTTCCCTCGTCCCTTCCAATCATTCACTCACATGCAACGATACAACACAACCATTCGTTTCGAGATCATCGGTCACGGCTTTCTGGAAGCACGACGCTCTCCTAGAAAATTACCGTGGTGGGATCTAACGAAACATACTCACACGCACACAAACACGGTTTCAACAAGTTGTTGGATGTGTTTACAAAACTTGCCAAAACTTACTCTCACGCACACAAACAACGTTTCGACAAGTTGTTGGAGGTGTTTCCAAAACTTGTCGAAACATTATGGACGAGTTCAGACTTTTCCAACTAAAACTATTTCCGAGAAAAATTGAAAAGAAATAAAATTGAAGAGGAGTCTGAACTAGGCTTTTTCCTACTACTCTACAACTATCACGCGGGATTCGAAGCGTGAATTATTTAATGAACTATTTTCGAAGATACAGAAAGGAGCGTTACTTTTAAATCAATTCTAAAATTCTACAAAACTACTCTTACACGCGTTAAAATTCCATTTTGTACATTTAACAAATCTATGTTATTTTACGTTAAAGTTAAAATTACGTTACGTTAGTTAGAATTTTAAAATAAAATGATAATTGTAAAATGTTGTGGCTCATTTGATGTAAATAAGAGTCCGCGTGACTCGTTACTTCTTCGGCTCATCCGCCGGCTCTCTTCTCGTTTTATTACGTCGTACTCGAACACCTGCTTTCGTTGTGGTTGCAAAATAAGGCTAGGTACACCACTTGTTGATGAGACCATGGTTGCCCTCAACTTCGCCAATATTTTGCAGCCACAACGATAAAAAAGAAAAGTAGAAAAGAACGACCGAAGGGAAGTTTTTGTTGCGGTAAAATTTTTTACGTCTTGGTACTTTTCTAAATCATTTAGTTGCGGACAAGTAAATCAGTCCCACAATGGAATGATTACTTTAAATACGTCTCCAATTTATTGATTAAGTCTTTACTTGATTTAGTGAGTTACTAACTTAAAGTGGCGCAGACAGTCCATTGTGGACCACGGCCTCAACCAACAATCCTCGCCAGCTAGGCCGGTCCCTAGCCAGTGGCCTCCAGTTGCGCACACCAATTTGGTTGAGGTCGTTTACCACTTGATCGCGCCACCTTAGATGGGGTCTTCCAGAACTGCGTCGGCCCTCCGGGTTGGAATTGAAGACTCGTCGGGCAGGAGCGTTTTTGTCCATACGCTCCACATGGCCCAGCCATCTAAGCCGCTGAATTTTCAGCTTCTTAACCAAGTCAATGTCGCTGTATAGCCCGTACAGTTCGTCATTGAATCTTCTCCTCCATACTCCATTGATACATACAGGCCCGAATATCACCCGAAGAATCTTTCTCTCAAAGCACCCCAGCCTGTATTCATCCGATTGTGTCAGTGTCCACGCTTCTGCCCCATACAGCAAGACTGGGATGATAAGGGTCTTGTATAGTGTCTCCTTGGTCCTTTGAGAGAGGGCTTTACTACTAAGATGCCTTCTTAGCCCGAAGAAACAGCGATTGGCAAGAGTGATTCTTCGACTGATCTCTTCACTGATGTTGTTCTGAGAGGTTATAGTGGAACCCAAATAGACAAAGCCCTTGACAACCTCAGTTATATTTGTCCATTGTGACGTTTTCTCCGAGCCTACGGTGATGATCTACTTCACCCGAGGACAGCATATACTTTGTTTTATCTTCATTTACAGCCAGACCCATTCGAGCCGCTTTAGTGAGTTCCTTGAGTAAAATGCCCTCAGTGTTTTAATGGGCTCCGTCCTTATCTCCTGAATTAACTTCTTTTTAATTTTATCAGCCGTGATGGCGATACCTGAACTTTCCAAACCCATGATCATAGGCTTGTACTCGGCCGCAAGACCTGCAAGGAGAAGAGTTCCACACCACAGGTATGAAACTGGTAAGCCAACTCCATTTAGAGTGTGTGCCGTGGTTATAATTATGTTCACATATTCCTCTACAGAACTACATTTTTCGAGAGCTGTTGTGACTAATTTTCTCAGCAAGCTAACTTTTCGCGTCAGCCAGAGTCCTGAAAAACAGATTCAAGTTTTCCCCATGCCTCCTTTGCCGTCGTGGTGTCCTGGACGTGAACATAATTTATGGCATCGAGCGATAATGTGATGGGGGTCCTTGCTTTGGTGTCTTTCTTTTTTTGTCTGAAACATAATCCTTTTCACCTTCGACGCATCCCCATAGATCTTCATACTGCACGTAGGCCTGAATAGCAATTTTCCAAGTAGGATAATTCTCTCGGCCTCTTAGTCTGTCTACTGGCGGCAATCCATGTGCCGCTAAAGAATTCGCCATTTTGAATGAGCGAACAAAATATTTTTTTTAATTCGACGCTTCTCGAGTTTAATAGCAAAAACTATCTAGCGAATCGAAAAAAAAAACTTTATATTTTAAACTTTATTTATTTTAATTTTTAAAAACGCAAAAAAGGGCCCATAACCTGAAGGATCATTAAGAACAAAATTAAAGCCGACACCAAAAACACATCTGTTTAACATTTGCTTTAATAGAATAATAAAGAATATTTATAATACACAGGTATGAGTAAGTGATTTGTCAAATAAATGTTAGATGGCGTTTCATTCGCTTGGCGAACTTAAGGTTTACTTCACACTAACAAATAATGGCGGGCTATTACATTTATGAATAGACCGCACGCCAATATCTCTATAAGTTGTAATTTCGTGATTGTGAAGGTTTACACGAGGATCCAGATTTTCCATGCTTAATTCCCATACGCGAATGAAAAATATGAAAGTTTCTACCAAATTTTCGTTACAGGTGCAAGAAAAGTTGCAAGCCACCTGATAGTTTTTTTTTTATTTTCATTCAATTGCCCAACTGGCTCATGAAGAATAGTCTCCTAAACAGTTTGTTACACTTACATGCATAACAGATTGTGCGTTTGAAAGCAATTCTGATTGACTTTTATTTGTTTATTTCAACAATTGACCCCTAATTTTCAATGTGTGTGATTTGAAGACTGATCAAAAGCACATAGATTTTTCTTTAAATAAAAAATGCTTTCAGATATAAATTACTGTACACCAACATCCAACCCGACTGCCTCATGAGCAGCTTCTGGCAAGCAAGGCGCGTAACGGCAAATACAAAAGAGAATTTGATGAATCAACATAATATACAAATTTACTTGCTAGTCAGTAACTTTAATATAATGACCATAATGCAGGTTTAAGTTTTTTTTGTCTTACTTTCATGAAGTTTTGTAAATAACTACCTTAGTACAATGGTGTAGCTGCAGCAGTAGTATGTTGCACTTACAATTTGAAGTTGCAGCTGCAGCGCAGAAGTAGCTGAAGTACAAGTCGACTCGACTATAACTTCATGAATGTGCTGCGCTACAAAACAACAACAAACGGAATGGCATAAACGATTTTTGTTTGAATTCAGTGTTACATTCGATTTAATTTGTAAGTAGTTAGGCACTCATATTTTTTTTTTTGTGGGAGTCTCCAAGTTGCGTGGTTAAATGTGAGAAATAAAAGAGATTGTGTTAATTAAGACTTAAACAATTTATTTTGTATTTATTACAAAACTTATATCACAACTTATATTATATTTTACGTGCTACGAGTTTCGGAAATAAAATTTCCATCTTCTGGCACTAACCCTGAGGCCACACATGCCAGCTTCTTGCAAGCAGGTTGCTATATGTATTAACTGTCAAATTCCTATCTGTGTTATTGCTGTGACGGAGGCTGCACAAGCAAGTTGCTAACGGCTGTTTGAAAATGTCAATTTTCTATTTCAATTTGACATTTGGCGCTTTTTTGATTTAAAATTAAATTTTTCACATATTTTGTTATTTAAAATTTATCTAAGTTTATTATATTGAAATGCCTTGTTCTAATTGTACAAAGAAGGTCCTTTTCAACGCCTTAGTGCAGGAAGAGTTAAGTATATTCGAAATGTCCATCCAGGTTCCAATTTAAGATCTATAGCAAATCTGAAGGAGAAAATAAAGTTGAAGTTTTTTATTCACACACTGATTAAAAATTGAAACAAAAGTTTTATTTAGGATTACGAAGTCGAACAAAATAAAGGAATTCTTTTCAATTTTTTACTTGTCTAAATCATTTAGTTGCGGACAAGTAAATCAGTCCCACAATTGAATGATTACTTTAAATACGTCTCCACTTTATTGATTAAGTCTTAACTTGATTTAGTGATTGGTTTGGTAAGTTTCCAACCCATTGACTTAAAGCAGCAGCAATTATAGCTCCAAGTGGGTTGTTTAGATTATACGAATTTTTCCCTTGTGAATTAATTCAGAATGCTTTAAGATTTGACATATCCAACTTTCCAAGTTTCCTGTTGTGTATAATTTGATGATATGCCGCTGAATAAATTATTGATGGCAGCCATTCCATTCATATTATTATTGTTTGAGATGTTTCCCCAGTCATTTAAACCTCCACCGTTCATGTTATTTCCAAAACCATTGTTGTTCTGATTGCCCCGTCCGTAGCGATCTTGACCATTAAAGTTGTTATTGTTATTTTCATTAATGTTATTGTTACGCATTTTTGGAGGTTTTGGGGCTGCACTCGAAACAAAAACAGTATGACCATTAACGTTATGATCTCGGCCGCATAACGACTGTGCCACATCTGGCTCCAGAAAAGTGACAAATTAAAATGATCTGAAAGGTTTCGGAATGAAGACATCAGTTGTATTCCTCGGGAGTGATTTTTTCATTGCAACGACGAACGAAAATTTTAGAAGGAATTTGAGACAACAATCCATTCTTGGAGTTGGGTACTTTAACTTCACAATTTTGCCATCGATTGTATGTGGACTAGTTAAGACACATTTTTGAGCCCCCAAGTCAGAAAATCGCACGAAGCCATACCCTTTAGATATTCCAGATTCTTTGTTTGTTTTAATTTGAGTCATTTCCACATCTCTAAACTTTGCAAAGTGATCACGCAACATTTCTTCCGTTAAGAGGCCTTTTCATGAATGTGGGAACTATTTGTAGAACCCATTCATAATCCAAGGCTCAACCCATTGTGGATTCCAAATAAGGAATCCACAAAACTCAAAAAAATCACCCTTTTCTTGAAGTGTAGCTGTAGGTATTAGTGTATCGAAGAACTTGTTTTTTGTCGTCTTTCCGTGTATCTATCCATGTTTGGATTTGTGTATATACAAATAATGTATTTCGTTTATTGTTGTTGCGTTTGGTATTCGATATGGGTTAAGTGTAGTTGTTGTTGTTGGGTGCAGCCTGCCGCGTGCAGGTACCTAAAGAGATTTATAATGTGAAGATGGAAAAATTTCAGAATAAAAGAATTTTGTACTTTTCGTATTAGACATCTGAAATTGGTTTGGGTGAAAACCAAAATTATTGAAATGTGACAGCGTTTTACTAAAAATTATTTAGTTAAAAAACAATGGTAACATATATATACCTTTTTGTAAAGCAAAACATTTCTTCTTTTATTTTATTTTTAAATAAAGTTGTTTCAGTAAAAAGTGAACTCATTATAAAAAAAAAATTCAAACTTTTTTTTAAAATGTAACGTAATTAAGTACCTACTTATCTATTTTTTTGTTTCCAAAATTCAATGCTCTTATTATTTTAAAGTCTAAAACAGGAAACCAGCTGTTTTTGTACTTTTTGCGAAAATCAAAAATGACGAATACGAGTTTTTTTTTTTTAAGAAAAACTTTTCTTTAAGTTTTTGTGACAATTTTAAAGAATAAGAGGATTAACCTTCGTTTTATTGTTTTTATATATCCAAGAACTTACAAGTATATACAACAAAATAACAAATAACTGGATTAATAATAATGTGTGCTACCTAAAGATATATAATTTCTTTTCTTGTAATGTATTTATCTTTAGGTAACACATATTTTGTATTTAAGTTAAAAAACAGGTAGGACCCGTCGAAGCGGCGCCGTCGAATACAATAGCAAAAAAAATTCATATAGGTCGTCAATTTACAGGTGTTATGAAAAAAGGGTAGAATAGGAATAATGGCTACATGAAATTTAGCCCCAATGAAAAATGGCCCCAAGAAGTTGTATGGGAAACAAAAACAACAAAAATCGATGAAATTTTGTGGGATTGGCGTATTTTTTCATTTATTATTATTGGGGCCTTTTTTCAATTAAAATTTTGGGGCCAAATTTCATAATGAAAAATGGCCCCAATATTTTCAAACTTAAAATAATGAAAAATGGCCCCAATTTAAAATTGGAAATATAGCCCCAAACGAAATGAAAAAAAACCCCAAACAAATCTGTTGAATAAGAAACTCTTAAATTGAAAATGAAAAATGGCCCCAATAATTTGTATGCAAACAGCGACAACAAATTTGGGGCCTTTTTTATTTATTTAGAAAATGAAACGAGTTTCTTGAACGATTTTTAATTAAAAAATTCGCGCGATTTTTTTAATTATTATCGTTCAAGAAATTCGTTTCATTTTCTAAATAAATAATCGTACAAGAATTTTTAAATTACTAATCGTACGAGAAAATCTCGCTACTTTTGAAATCAATCGCACGATGTTTTTGTACGATTATTTATTTAGAAAATGGGTGTGGATTTTTCTATAAATAATGGTACAGGTGGCAAATACTAATCGAATTGTTTTTTTTTTGTTTCACTATTTTTTAGATATTTCCAATTTTTTTTCATTTTGATGGAGAAAAAAACAAAGCAATCGGGTGATTTTTTATAATGAAAAATCACCCCAAAGTTTAAAATGAAAAAACGCCCCAATGTATGAAAAATCACCCTAAACCGTCGAAATAAAAAACAATTGTTGTTGTTGCTTTGTGTATATATTTTTGGGGCCATTTTTCATTTTCACTTCGATTTTTTTTCAAATTTTGGGGCTTTCTTTCATAAACTTTGGGGTAATTTTTCCATTTAAAATTGGGGCCACTTTTAATTATGAAAAAAGGCCCCATTTTTGGGGCCATTTTTCATTTTTTGTTTTGGCCATTTTTCATTGGGGCCAAATTTCATGTAGCCAGGAATCATCACCATTTTATTGTAGTCAAAAATAAACGAACCTACTTCTTCACAAAAACAAGAAAATCTAGCCTTACGGGATGGCACAAGTGATCTTTAGACAATTTTTTTCGTGTTTTTGTGAAGAAGTAGGTTTAGTTATTTTTCAATAGCTTGGCAAAAAAAAATCATAGAAGCGTACAGTTTTCAGTGTTGGATTGAGAGTTAATGGGAGCATTGAATTTTGAGAATAAAAATAATACTTAATTACGTAAAATTTTGAAAAAATTAGTTTTAAAATTATTTTTTTTAATTTTTTTTCAAAATTTTGAGTTTGAAAATTAGTATTTTGAAAACGGTTCAATAGAAGAACTTTGTTTAAAATTACGATAAATAAGTAAATTTTTGGCTTTACAAAAAGGTATAGCATGGGTTTGTAAGAGTTACCGTTATTTTTAAATAATTTTTTTTCAAATTAAGGTCATGTTTTTTAGAAAATTGCCCCTCCCGGCTAAACGGAGGGGAATAGACCCCCCCTCCCACACGAATTTTTTCTAATCTCAACCCATCCTACACGCTCTAGCTTTTTGGCACAACGCTCGTGAATCACCCTGTATATAAAAATGCAAAATGCATGCAAAATGTTAAACTCAGGATTTATTCATAAAACTCATAACTCATATTACATTTTCCATCCTTCAAATAATAATTTTCAGATTATTTTATTCACATCACCTTTCATTATTTTTCCCATAAATATTCAAGTTCAATGTCTTTATTTTTGCTGAAGTAACAAAACAGAATTATAAAAACCCTTGTAAATTGTTCACAATTGTTCATTGTATAAAAAAAAGTATCTTACGCCGAAGCTCTGCCTAAATTTGAAATCCTTTTATTTTGAAACACTTTAGGTACTGATTAAAAATTCAAAGAACAAATATTCAATTGAAAAAAAGTTAAAAGAAAAAATAACAACAAAAGTTGTTGCTCCCTAAAAATATATAATTTGCAGTGTAGTTTTGCACTAAAAATTATATATAGTGTCGATTTTATCGAACAAAAGTGCGTCTTAGAAGAGTATCTAACTGATGAGCCCACCGTTAATGTTTGAGCGAAACGCACACAGGCCACGGACTTTGTATTTTATATTTTTTATAAACTATAGGTACTGTTTGGAATTATGTATTGTATTTTTTTTTTACAAAACAGGGCCTTACAGCTTTATTAATTTTTACCTACGAATGAAATGCTTCCACCCATAATATACCAAACAAATATGTTGCGAGTCTAGGTTTGGCCACAGGGGCATCTTTTGGTGTTGGAGAAGAGCTGCGGTACCGCTTGCTCTTGCTCGGCTAAGCTCGAAGGATTGGGTGTGGTTGTGCCCTTCTCCAAACGCCACCTCGCAACAATGGCGCCCAACGAAACGAACGGCTTTCAGATCCATTGGGACTTCAAGGAGATGATTTTTGTTTGAAGGTCATCCCCTTGGACTCACAATAATCTGCTCTTAATTTGTTTCACATTTTTTTTATATTTCCTGATCCTTTAAGCACAAACTTGGAGACCGTTAAAGCTCTTTGGGAAGTGGAAGATTGAGTTTTGCCATCCGTTCTAACTAGTCTAGAACCAGTAGATTTAGTGAGGTAGAACGAAGTCATCCATCAAACAAAGAGCGGGGTAGAGGTTCGATTCAGAACACTTACAGTTTACCGTGTTGTAAGGCACAGTCAAACTCATAGTGTGGCGTAAGTGGGAAGTTTCGTATTCTGCTCGTGTGGAGGATTTGCTCTATTTCCTAGCCAACCACCTTTTAGGTTTCAAAATCAGAAAGTTCGATGTGGTGGGAATTCAAGAGCTAATCCGAAGCACTCGTTGGGTCTCAAAAGCACCAACTACAGTCTTGACAGACTTATTTACAACATTACTACAACACTTTACAATTCACGAAACGTAACGGAACAAGACAAAATTATAAATATTACCCATAATTCTTCGTTCATCGTTTGGATACTCAGTCAGAAAACCAACCTCACACACCTTGAGTATTAAATTATTTTTGAGAATTCAAACGAAACTTTTCATTTTTAATTAAATTTAAAAGCATAGTTAAAATTTTAACTTCTTTTATTGGATTTTTGTTTACTTTTTTGTAAGATTCTTTTATCAAACCTTTTTTTTTTGAATATTTAGTAATTTTTTTTTATTTTTGAATTAATTTTTTTTGCTTTTACCTTTTTTATTTTTTTTTATATTTTTTGGAATATTATTTCATTAATCTAAGTTTTAAAACCTACTATTTTTTTTTATTAATATATCGTTTTGAATTAATCTTTTATCAGTTTTTTTTTACTATCTCATAATTTTTTTTTTGAATTCAACAACTTATTATTCCTTTTTCTGCAGATTCAATTGGTTTTCAACTGAATTTAAAATTTTGTTGTGAATTTTTTTTTAACTTTTTCCTTTTTTTTTTTTTTTTTTGAATTCTATTTTGAAAAAAATTATCATTCAATTCAGAGTATAGATATATAATTTTTGTTTGAAACAATCTTTTCTTCAACAAACAATCTTTTATCATTAAATTTTTCTTTAATTTTTTTTTTTTGAATTCTACATTTTAGTTTTAATTTTAAAAGCAAATTAGAAAGAATTTAAAATTTTTTTTGATTTTTGAAGAATTTTTTTTTTAATTTAATTGAAAAAAAAAAAGAATGAAGTCTTCGAGGGGTGCAGGTAGAAAATCTACGCTGTCCAACCGAGGCAGAGGCACTACGCGAAGGCGATTTACGCGACTTGCTCTTGCCACCGGTACTGCTACAAGTCCACCACCATTAGACTCGGAAATGAATCAAAGCCAATTGCTTAACCCTTTTGATGATCTGTTAGAACAAAGTCTAGAGGGCCTTAGGAATCCTAGTGGGGGTGTAGATCCAGAGGGGGCAGCAGCCTCATTGCCAGGGCCAAGTTATCAACCTGGGATTGCGGAGAGAATGGCTAGGGAAGCAGTGTTTCCAACGGGAGGAGAAGAAAGAGAGACTAGGGAATCGGTCAACAGATTAACCCAAGCCCTACGACGTGAAAGTTTATTATTAGAACAACCAGAAGAGGAAGAAAAATCAGAAAGAGATAGAGAGAGGGAAGAATATGAAATAACCATGGGAGGAGAAAATTTAAAGAAGGTTATTGATAGTGCGATTTCTCGCTCAATAAACGAGACTCACAGCAAGACGATGCTTCTTCTTGCCGAACAAACCAAAAATATGGCAAAAATGCACTCAATGGTAGCAACGGTGACGGAAAATATGACTACCATGAACGATCGGCTACGAACAGTAGAGAGTTCAACGCGTGCCCTTTATGAGAATCAAAAGCGAAGGGAGGAGGTGATTTTGGTCGACCCTGAAATAAGTCCACCTCGCGTTATTCCTCCATCAATAAACCAATCTCATGGCTATTCACAGAGATCAACAAGTGAATATGGGAAACGCGTTGATATACACAAATGGGGAGTGAAATTTGACGGTTCTTCAAGGAACATGACTGTCGAAAGTTTCATTTTTCGGGTCGAAACTTTGCAAAAGAAAAGTGGTGCCAGGAGCTGCTGAAAAGTGGTACTGGCAGTTCATGGAAGAAAACCAGGGCGATGAATTTTTAAACCTGTATGACCTCAAATCGGAACTGGTAAGACATTTTCGGAGTTCAAAAAGTGACCATGAGATTCTTCAGGAAATAATGAACAGGCGTCAGCAACCAAATGAAACATTTGACGCATTCTTTGAAGAAGTAAGAGGTCTCACTTTACAAATGAAGACCCGACCAAGTGAGAAAGATTTAATAGCGATGGTGCGGAAAAATCTCAAAGATTAAGTTTCGACGCCGATCTTCGGATGCCAAATTAAGGATATCCGAGATCTAAGAGATGAATGCAGACGAGCTGAAGAACACTTACTAACGAGAGAATACAAATTTAAAAAGCATGTGAACGAAATTGAAGACCACGAGTTGTCACTCAAGAGGCTACAATTGACGGATTCGGAAGAGGAACATGAAGCACATATTGCTGCAGTACAACACAACCGTACAGACAAACTTACAACTAATACAAAAACAGATAGACGAAACGCTACTTACAAAAACGGGGAACGAGACAAAAGGACAGAACTTACAAAGGACAAAAACTTACACTCAGCAACATGTGCATCAACTTTCCACGCGCTGACTTGTTTCAGTTGTGGAAAAGGAAACCTGTTCTTCAATTGCGCGTCATGTCAGGGAAACCTGAAAGTCGGCAGTGTTCCCGGGTCCACTCCACCGGCGAAAACGACAATCCCGGACAATCAGAGCCTGCAAAAATAAAAATTTTAAAGAGAGAACATGAAGAAAAAAATACTTACCCAAAAACACCTGTGCAATATAAAAGTCTTCATCAACGGATGATAGACTATGATGAGGCAAGAAGAAGAATTTTCAATGAGGAAATCGCCTGTGAAGAGTTTCAGAGTAGCAGAAATTTTAGAAAAATAGCTAAGTTGAGAGAAAAATCTGCAATATTTAGAAATAGAAAAAATAAAATAGAAGCTTCAATATTAACTATAAATGACGATAATAGACCCTACGCAAAGGTAGCAGTAAATGGAGAAGAAATGGTAGGTCTATTAGATAGTGGAGCTTCAGTTAGCTGTATGGGGAAAGATGCAATAGTTTTTTTTACAGAAACATAACATTCCAATCATAAAAATGAGGTTAGACATAAAAACAGCAGATGGTAAAAATCAACAGATAAGCGGGAGAATTAAGACTGACATCTCATGGGGCGGCAATTCCAAAGAGATGGAACTATACATCGTTCCTAGCATGCAACAACAACTCTATTTGGGAGTTGACTTTTGGAGGACGTTTAAAGTTGCTCCAAACATAATCAGTGCTCTTGACAATCTATCACCGGCGGAAGGGCAGGAGTCTGATCCTTTGCGAAAGCTTTCTCCAGAACAAACGGATGAGTTGGAGCGAGTCAAGCAGACATTCCCATCGTGGGCATTGCTAGGATTGGGTAAGACTTCGGTCGAAGAGCATGTCATTGAGATGGACGACGACACCATTCCCATCAAACAACGGCATTACCCGATTTCACCTGTGGTACAAAAGTTAATGTATGCTGAGCTTGACAGGGTGCTCGAACTGGGAGTCATAGAGGAAAGCAATAGTGCGTACAGCTCTCCCGTTGTTCTGGTGCGGAAGCCAGGCAAAAACAGACTTTGCTTGGATTCGAGAAAAATAAACGCTGCGACAAAGAAATTTGCGTATCCACTTCCTCACATTGAAGGTATTTTGAGTCGGCTACACGATACACACTTCATATCAAGTATCGATTTAAAGGACGCTTTTTGGCAGATACCTCTGGAGATCAAATCTAGAGAGAAGACAGCTTTCACAGTCCCTGGGAGGCCATTGTATCAGTTCACGGTTATGCCATTCGGACTGTGCAATGCAGCCCAGAGAATGTGTAAGCTGATGGACAAAGTCATTCCCGCTCGTTTGAGAGAGAGTGTCTTTGTTTACCTGGATGATCTCTTGATTTGTTCTCCAGACTTTGAAACCCACATGAGCGTTCTCAAAGAGGTTGCCAGATGTTTGCGTGAAGCGGGACTGACGATTAACGTCGAAAAAAGCAAATTCAGTTTTAAAGAGATCAAGTACTTGGGCTATTTCGTCGGTGATGGTTGTCTGAGGACTGACCCAGAAAAAGTTTCAGCGGTAAAGGACTTCCCTGTGCCAAAAACCCCTAAACAACTTCGTCGGTTCTTAGGTATGACAGGATGGTATAGGCGCTTTATTCCAAATTTTGCGTCTATATCAGCCCCAATGACTGACTGCCTGAAAAAAGGAAAAGATTTCGAAATGTCTACAGAAGCCTTAACGGCTTTTGAAGAACTGAAAAATATGCTGGTAACAGCACCCATCTTGTCCAATCCTGACTTTACTCGACATTTTTACTTACAGTGCGACGCATCAACTACTGGTGTAGGGAGCGTTCTTTTTCAAATGGACGACGAGAAAAACGAACGACCGATAGCATTTATGTCCCAGAAGCTTAATTCCGCACAACGGAATTACAGTGTGACGGAACTTGAATGCTATGCGGCCGTTTTGTCAGTAAAGAAGTTCCGAGCCTACATCGAAGGTTTACCTTTCACTATAATAACTGACCACGCAAGCCTTAAATGGCTAATGAGCCAGAAAGACTTGAGTGGTAGGTTAGCTCGTTGGAGTTTTAAACCACAAGGGTTTGATTTCAACATCGAGCATAGGAAAGGCACCCTCAATGTAGTCCCGGATACTCTCTCACGAGTACATATGGACGAGATCGATACCGGAACACAGGAAGTTGACTTCAATTCACCACATTTTTCATCTGAAGAGTATGTTGAATTGAAGAAGACAATAGAAGAGAACAAAGACATACTTCCCGACACATGCGTCTCGGACGGATTTGTGTACAAAAGAACTGACAGACGAACTGGGGACCCTATTCAAGAGGAAACTGGAAACTTTGGGTACCGAGGGAGTTGTGTAGGGGTCTTTTGGCAACAGCACACGATTCTTTTACAGCCGGTCATGGAGGGATGCATAAAACTTTGGCAAAACTTCGCCAAAGGTATTTCTGGCCAAATATGACCATCCAAGTTAAGGATTATGTACAAAACTGTGATATTTGCAAATGTAATAAACCAATGAACTCGATTTCAAGGCCACCCATGGGACAACAGACAATAACAGAACGACCTTTTCAACGACTATACATCGACTTTTTAGGACCTTACCCACGAACGAAGAACGGACATACACACATTTTCATTGCCTTAGACCACTTTAGCAAATATGTTTTCTTAAAGCCAATAAAAAGAGCAACAGCAGCTGAGGTAGTTAAATATCTTGAAGAGAGTGTATTTCACATGTTCGGTGTACCTGAGTACATCCATTCCGACAACGGAAAACAATTTGTTTCAGAATTGTTTTCCAGCTTTTTAAACAAATATGGCGTTAAACACATACGCACGGCCTTTTACTCACCTCAAGCCAATGCATCAGAGCGTGTAAACAGGTCAGTATTAGCGAAAATTCGGTCCTATATCGATAGTGACCAGCGTAATTGGGATATGCATGTAAGCAACACAGCTTTCTCTATTCGAAGCGTGTTACATGATGCCATCAAGTTAGAACCATACTATGCCGTTTTCGGAACACAAATGGTTCAACACGGAAAAACTTATGAGCTTTTAAGAAAATTAGATATGCTCAAAGATACAGATATCGAAATAGTAGATAAATCAGACAAACAAGCTTTGTTAAGAAAGCAAATATTTGAAAATTTAAATTTAGCACATCAACGATCTACTAAGATATATAATACGAGAAGTAAGAACGTTTCTTACAAAGTAGGGCAGCTTGTATATCGAAGAAACTTTAAACAAAGTAAGCTACTGGACAAATACAACGCCAAACTAGGACCTAAGTTCATTAAAGCAATTGTCCTGAGAACAGTAGGAAATTCTCTCTACGAATTGGGGAATTTGAAGGGTGAAAAAGTGGGAGTTTACCATGCGAAAGATATCCACATTTAATGACGCACTCAAGCTGCTGTTGCTCAATAAGTAAACTGTGATATATATGTAGTCTCATGTTCGGTTATCATAAATGATTTAATATTTATTTAAGTATAATTCTGTGATATAGTTTAAGGTTTTATTTATTTTATTTTAATTATTTTATACTGTGATCTAGTTTAAAGTTACTCAAAGAGATTCTTATATATTTAATTATTTATCTATTTATTTATTAGCTTTACTGTGATATAGTTTAAGGATATAGATATATGTTTTTATTTATTTACGTGTCCGTTCGTTATATAGAGAATTATTTATTTATTATTATTTATTTACATAGCCTTATTTAATATTAATTGATTTATTTCATCTATTTATTTCCCACGTATTTAGGTATAATATTTGTCTGTCACAGAGTTTTTTTTATTATTTATTTTAACGATTTATCTTTATATATAGGTATTTATTTTATCCATGAGACTGATAGACGTAAGGTTAGAGAGATAGAGACTTAGTAGGTCAACTATTTGAGTTAAGGGAAGCCAGGTGATAAATAATATCAAAATATACCTATCTAGATTCTCTAATTTGTAATTTCCTTTAAAACTCTAGTAAGCTAATCATTTCCATGACTATTACCTCTAAAAATGCCCGACTAGAAATCCTAAAGACGACTCAGGGCGTGGGACGTACCACACGTTGAGAACGGCTGATAAACGGCTTTACTAGTCAGTGAAAAACTCACAAATAATAAAACTAATTATTGATCCACTGCATTTTTACGAGGCCGGTTTACTCACGACCACTCATAAACCGTCGTCGAGCTTGTTGCGCAGGCGATCAATCGGTTAAACTTTAGATACAAAAAATTCATACTACAGATACATTACCCGTGTCGGGGATTTGCAAATAAGGTGGTATCTGTCGTTACAATTTGGGGTGGTTGTATGATTCTTTTCATAGCCCCAGGTTCATACATCCATATCCAAATACGCAATAATAATGTCTACTGACCTGAAAAGAAAAAAAGAAAAAAAAGATAAATTAAAAATGATTTTTGGAAAGAGAATTGCCACCTGAGTCTGTCACATGAACTACCCTTCAAAGAAGTTAGCTTCAAAGACATTCCCAGATGACAAAAATCACTTATCTGTGGATTTATAGATGCTATATGATAAGTTATGTTGACCATAGGACGTAAGACTAAAAGTAATAAAGATAAATATAATTTAATTAAGAGATATAATAAGTTTACTAAAGATATAAAAACCTACCAGCTCTCAAAAGATGCAATGCAGATTGCACTATGTAGGTTGGGGTGTAGTGTAAGTCCAGGTGTAAATTCGTTTACATAAATTGTCTTAGTTATTGTTTTTATATTTTTGTTTGTTCAAGTTCAATAAGTTTTACATTATTAAGCACTAATTTTAAACAAACGAAAAATAAAATCGCGACACGAGGAAACTTTGTTTACATTTTTTATTTTTATGAACTGAGAAACGTCAAACCCTCTCAAGTTTTGACAGTTTACAGACTCGCCGCGAATAAAGTGGAAAAAAAAGAAAGAAAGAAGATTGATGGCGTCGACCCAAATTCGCCCCGGAAGTGATAAGGTTTTGTCGTCCGTTGGGTTTGAGTGTGCCAAAAGTTTATTAAAAAAAATGTTGGATTTGTGCAATAATAGTAATTTTAGGTATTTATATTAGTATTTATTCTGTTGTTACGTGATGATATTAAATTATTAGGTATTATTTCCAAGTTTTGACTATCGTAACTCGAATTCGCTCCGCAACATTCGGAGTAAGCGTAGGCCTGAACCCTCACACATAATATGTACAGTACATACACAGACCTGACTATGATTTTTAAAACAATAGTATTAGTAACTGGGGAAGTTGAACTTGAACTTGAAATTTTAGATCTGCAAAGAAAATCTGAAAAGGAAATGGCAAAAGATCTTTGACCATTTAGGAATTGTATTCGAGATTTTTAGAAGAAAGTAGCAGCTGACTTAATCGTATAGTGGCACCTGAACTAGTGGTTTCAAGAAAAAAAAAATTATTGAACAGTTTACTGTGCGGATTTTTTTTTTACTTATAAAAAGTACCTATATGTGAAAAATCGTGGTCATATGCTGATTAATTAAAATTTAGTTAATTTATACACACAAGAGGTGAGAAATAAGATTTTTTTATTAGAAGAAGAAAATTAAGTTCAAATTAAATCATACCTATAGATGTTATAAAAAAAAAAAAAAAACTTAGAATTATTTTTTTTTTGTTATTTTTGAGTTTTAGTAATTTTTGAATTTTTTTTTTGTTAAAAGGAAAGAAAATTGTGAAAGATTTTTTTTTTATTTAAGTAAAGTTAAATTAAAGATAAAGAAAAGAAAGAAGAGAGTTAAAGTGGTTAAAGTGAGTGTAAGATCCAAATTTTTTTTAACTATGCAGAATATATGTGTAAAAGTGTATATTTGCAATTAAATTTGAACTACTGGATAAAGCAATTCAACGAATGAATGCTGGAACGTGCTGCCGGCAGGACTCCGAGGGACATTTCAATGTAAGTGACTTTTTAACATTTATTTAAATATATTCTCAAATTATAATATACAAATACTTACACATATATACCTATATATATATATATATACCCATAAAATTTGGTTTGAGGGAAGGCATTAAGAACTCCCTAGTCCTTTGAAATAAGACCATTTTGCCCTCATCTTATTTTTTTTTCTCATTTATTTTAAATTTTTTTAATATTCTTATTAATTTTCTTTCTTTGTTTACTGATAAATATATTGAACTATGATTTCTTAGTTTTAAGTTATGTCAATAATAAATTTTGACCCAAAATTTCAACTGAATTAGTTTTTAGATTTAAAAAAAATGGAGTGCTTAGTTTTTTATCAAGGGTGTGTGAGGCGGGCTCGGCTGGGCCAGCGATGAACGTAAGATGACTTCGACGTGACCTACGCCATCCCTTACGAAGACTTCAACAATGACTTACTTACATACATAGATACTTACCTTACCAACTTACTTACCTACAAATTAAGATACTTACTTACCTACATACATACTTCATTACAATTACGTACTTACATATCTACATACTCACATAACAACACATGCATTCATAACAATTTTACTTTGCTTTACGTACCTACTACTACTTACTTACATATAAGATTGTAGTTGGGGGAAGTTGACATCAGGGGTCATCTCCAAACTTCTGGCCACGGAGATGACAATGGTTGTATCTTTGATACAAGGGTGGGGTAGGCCAATCTTCTGCCAACAACATCTGACAGGGCTTTTGGCGGCTCGGCGAACCATTGTGTTGGTGAGACAGTGGGGTCGATGATGGATTTTGGGTGGAAAATATAAAATAAAATTACTTATTCTTAGGCTTAGTATAGGATTAGACAGGTTTAGATTATATCTCCAATGATATAAAAAAAATTATAATATTAAGGGTTTAGCGTTTAGATTAGATTTAGAACTTCGATTTTTTTTATATTTTACCCACCAGGGTTGACACCATCCTTTTACCAATGCAGTGGCATAGGTAACTAAGTCTGTGCAATTCCTTCACTTCCTTTTCCAGATCCTTATTCCAACTCCTATTTTCACTTTTCCTTTCCCATCCTTATTCGGTACGAGATTAATTTTGTTTGCTGAGTAGGTGGCGTTTGGAGAAGGGCACAACCACACCCAATCCTTCGAGCTTAGCCGAGCAAGAGCAAGCGAACCGCAGCTCTTCTCCAACACCAAAAGATGCCCCTGTGGCCAAACCTAGACTCGCAACAAATACTTATCCTAACAAACCAAATTTAGGGAAAGTAATTTCATTTTACACTTTTTTCGCAAATCTTGAAATCTTATTTCGAATAAGAAAAACCACATTACCACCGAAATCATAAAATAACACAATCAAATAAAATAAACACACACAATTCCTAGAACCAGTTCATAAAAATAACCAAACAAAATAGTCACAAAACACGTACCACACAAACACATGTAAGTAGCCATTTACATACATTTAATATATCTACCACATTGCATGGATTTCGTATACCTAACCTACCGTACTGTCTGCTGCCAAATTGAATCTATCCTATTGATTTTTTTTATTTTCCTCACTCTAGTGGCCACTTTGAGAAAGAATACAATCCACTGATTTGTGTCTGAACTAAAATTGTGAAATATTGTTTTCTGCTGAGTTGTTTAAAATGTATTGTTTTATATAAAATATATGTAAATTGATTTATTCTAGTGATTGAATTTTAATTTGGAAATAACAATTTGTTTTTATGCGTCATTTCAGGAGAGAAATTCAAATAATAAATGTCTGAAAATCCAAATTAAAACTGAGTATTCTTACAGTTTTTCAAATCAATGTAATTCTTAAATCTTTCAGTATTTTGAAATAATTTTTCCAACAATTTAAAGATCCTTTTATTAACTTTAAAATAAAATTAAATTTGATCAAATCCAACAAGTGGTTGTTGTAAAAAGTTGCGAACCGATAAGCAGTTTCAGCTAAAATTTGAAAATACATCAATACATTTATTTAATTATTTTGGGTTATATTCCAAATATCAAAAAAAAAATTTCATAGTTTTAAAGATAATAAATAGTACTTACATTTGCCGTTTAAATTTTTTTAAAACAAGCTCAAATGACTTCACAAAACTGCAAACCATATAGTCATTTTTAAGAACTTTCATCAAATATAGGGAAAGGCCTCTTAAACCAAGCACGATCAAATCTGTGCACTTTTGTTCGATACGCTTTATTTTTGCTGCAGAACTACCCAAATTGCCAATCATTTTACGCTTGGTTTCTTGTGGAAAGACAAAAAAATATATTTGGTTTCCCCATCCATCAACGGGGCATGGTGGAAAGAATTTTCCTTCACTGAACCGCACTCCACGCACAACGTTTGTGTCAACATTACGATATTTAAGTCCACAAGCTCCAGTGCGTGTGATTGTAATAGATGACCATCTTTTTCGATTGGTAACTCCATAGGATCTGCTCCTTCTTCGTCAGCAACTCATACAAAATCTTTTGATATAATTGTATCTTGGACAGCTTCTGCAGTCTCTATTTTGAATTCTTCTTCTTCACAATACTTTTTTATTGAATTTTTAAGAATTGGTTTTAATGGTTTTTCTTGAACAATTTCTGCCTCAGTTTCTGTAATTTCCGTATCGCTTTCAACTGAAATTCTGTGTAATGGGGTATCAGTGATAATCTCTTTCTTGACGGTGTTTTTGTTACTGGCTGGCTTTGCTGTGGCTGATTTAGTCCTTCTTGAGGGTGTTGAAGGAGTTAGTAAGATACCCGCTGAACTGGCTCTTGATGATTTAATTCTGTCAGCTATTGCGCTTTTGTCGTTTTTTTCACAAAGGGTTTTATGGTTCTTTCTTTATAATTTTTAATATAATATACACAGCTGGTCAAAAAAATAGGTGTGATCAAATTTTTTCGCACCACTGTTGTCTTTGATGCAAAATAACTGTTTTTTGATCGCAGGCCTTACAAAAAGTTCTTGTTTTAAGAAAAAACTGTTATTCTGTTGACACTGCTGCTGAGCTTACTGCATTTTGTGTGTGTTATGTTGAGCTGTTCTATTTTCTTTGTTGCATTAGGATTTGGTGTTTTTAAGAAGTTGGTCATTAAAATAGGTGTTCTCCAAATAAACCCACAGTTTATATCTTTGTTATTTCAAAAAAATACTAAATTTCAAGGTAACCTCTTGTTAATAATTTTATTATCCATAAATGATAGTTGTTAAGAAATAAAATAATAAATAATAGTTTATTAGACTTTTAGTATGGGTAGAAACGTCCACTGTTCGGCGGAAGAAAGACGGGTAGTTTTACAGCTAAGAAATGAAGGTAAGACTTACAAATTTACAGCAGAAGCTCTAGGAAGATCACAAAATTTTGTGACAAATGCACTCAAGGCCAGATTAGTGCGCGAAAATCGTGGGAGGCCGAAAAAAACAGCAGTCACCACTGATCGCCGTGTCCTCCTTTTGGCTAAATCTAAACCTTTTGCTTCGTCAAGGACAATAGAAGCACAAATCAATAATGAAGTCAGTGCCTTCTCAATACGCAGAAGGCTTCAGAGCTTCAACCTACCAGGAAGAGTTGCCAGGAAAGTTCCTTTACTAAGAGCAAATAATATAAGGTCCCGAAAAGAATTTGCCTTAAACCATAGAAGTTGGAACGGACCTGAAGGAGCAAAAAAATGGCGAAATATCCTCTGGAGTGACGAAACAAAAATTAATTTGTTCTCATCAGATTCGGGGCGTAATGTCAGGTGACCAAAAGGAAAGGACTACCACCCTCGCTATACCCGGAAAACAATCAAACACGGGGAGGAAATATTATGGTCTGGTTCCGTTTTTTCTAGTATGGTGTGGCCCTATTTCCTATATTCCGTATTAGTTACATCTTGACCAAATAAGGTTATAGGGATATTTTGGAAGATATCATGCTTCTATTTGCCGAAGAAAACATGACTCTCCGATTGATTTTTCTGCAGGATATAACGATCAGAAACATATGGCAAATCTTGTGAAAGAGTGGTATCGAGAGAAAGAAGTTTCAATTGTTTCATGGCCAAGTCAATCCCAGATCTCAACCCGATTGAGAACTTGAGGAATGAGCTTAAGCGGAAACTAGGATGCCAATATTTTCCAAACTGGAACCGATTGTGGGATGCTGTTCAGAGTGAATGGTATTCTATACCCCAAAAAAGATACCAAAAGTTTGTAGAGTTAATACCACGCTGACTTTAAAAAGTTTTGGATAACAATGTCGTATACTAGGGTTATAAGAGAATGGTAAACGAAAATTCTTATAAAATACAACAAATTTTGCATTCAAACTATCATTATTCATAATTTTGGAAGACACACCTATTTGCGCAAATGTCTACACCGTCGGTTTTATTGTATAAAATTTATAATTACTTAATTTAAAAGCTTTAAATATTAATATTTCATTAAGTATTGATAGTCCAATGAAAACTAATATTAAAATAATATTTAAATAAACTAAACATATTAAAAAATGAAGTTTATATAAAAAAAAATAATTGCACCTATTTTTTTGACCAGCTGTGTATACCACATATAAATATATTTCACAACCACAAAAATATCACAAATTTTATTATGCGATATTCCCAGCTAACAGCAATGAATCAAATTTAAAATACAAGAATTCTTTTTCACTGCATTCAATCAGCACTCATTGAAATTCTTTTATAGGGTTTTCACACCGAGCTGAAAGCACGGTTTTCGTTGAAAACCCCCAAAACCTGAACGAAAACACAAGTTTTAGCATACATTTTTGAAACACAAGTTTTCGAAAACAATTAGTTTTATATAAAACCTCTCGAAAACTTGTTGGAATACAGAGTAAACACCCCTAAGTTTGTTGCGCTTCTTTCAGAACACGCCTAAGTTTGCTGTGATTCTTTCAGAACACACCTTAGTTTCTTGTAATTCTTTCCAAACACGCCTAAAAAACGCATAAACGTCAAACAAAAAAATTCAATCATAGAGATTTTAAGAAAACGGCAATATACTTCTCTCCCTCTCGCTCCGAGGCGTCAAAGTCAAATGAGAAATAATACTTTGAAGGAAAACAATTAAATTCTCTATTGAGTTTAGTTTGGCGGAATATTTATTATAATTCAATTTAAAGTGTTGTTATCATTAAAATCCCCTGAAATCAGATTTTTAATAATCAAAAATATATTTCTTTGTGTAAAAAAACTTTACTTTGTTCAAAACGTGCCTCCAAGTGTGCAAAACAAATACTTTTATATCGGAGCAATTCGCGCTAAAATGTTTAAGAAGAAATACCAAGTTTAGTTTTAGAACAATACTAACTAGTGTTTTAACAATAAAATAATAATAAAAAAGTGGTCCTGCAATATGCCGACAAATTGCTGTGTACACGGCTGTAATAGCAATGCAATCACGAACAAAGAATCAAACTTCTAAGCTGCGATTGAAACGTTGGTTGGCAGCAATCAATAGAAAAAAATTAAATGCAAAAGTAGCACGAATTTGTTCCAAGCATTTTATACCAATCAGAATTGTATTGAACAAATAAATTGGAAATACAAAATTACTTTTACAGGTAAAAGTGCTCGACTCAGCGATGTCTATAATCCGGATTGGGTCCGTGCTCTAAATTTGGGATACCAAAAAAGGACGAATACCTCATCAATTCTAATGCAAGGACGTCGTGAAAGGGCTATCAGAAGAGCTGAAAACAAACCTCCAAATCTAACAAACGTAGAAATTGTAAATGATTTGTTGGTTTCTTAGAGTAATTAAAAAACATTTTTTAGTTATAGATGAAATTGATCATACAAATGGCAACAGCAACCTTATTATTGCCTTGGAACCGGCACAAAATGCACATAATGTAGTTGTTTGGAACCAATGCTTAACGCTGTAGGGAAAACTTCCTCGCCAGTCACTGGCAAATTGAATGCCACCGGTGCCATCTACCGACGAGTAGATTAGTTATTCATAACTGGCTGAAATCATCCGAAGGAATCCATCATTATCAGATTCCACAAAAGAGAATCCAATTTCAAAATGGACTCCACGTCCGAATTGGATTCCACAACTTCCCCAGGCCACATAACAGTTTTCCAAAAGACATCGTTCCAAAAATTTTAGTATAAGGCCACAATGGAAGGATAAATGTATTTCGCACTGGTTCAGTTTATGCTCCGTGCACACTTCAAATTACGGGCTAAGCGATTATACTAATTTGAAAGCATACATAGAATACCAGCATTTTTGAATGTGTCAGAATCACAAAATGTGACAGATAGACGTCAGGCAACGATTTGAGCTAAGCATCCGATGCGGCCGAATGTCAACTCGACTTGTCAGCCTGAAACCACATCTATCTGTTCTGACCAGGTATTCGAGTTATCACCATTGGTGTTGCCCAAAAAGAGTAGGTATTTTCGCTAGTGTAATCCATTGTAATGGACAAAATACAATTCCCAGACGAAAAGAATTAAGGCGTAGTCACACGGATCGTCATGCTATAGAAAAAGTGTTGAGATATCCACTAGCTAAGTAGGAATTTCATGAGCGCGAAATAACAAATAATATAGTAGAGAATATTTGTCACAACTCATGAAAATATAAAGTTATTGTTGATCCTGGCTATTTCAACATGACATCCGTACTACTCTACAGGCGACTTGTGATTGGCCTAATGGAAATTATTAATTCCGTTTTGTGCTAGAAAATACTTGACAGATGTTGTCATGTGTATTTCCCTCACATAAGTAGGGCGATGCTTATTAATGTTCTCCAGTGTGACCGAGACCTAAGCACAAACAATTCTTTTTATTCATTTAAATCTGACCTTTACAATATTGAAACATATTTATTGAGACAGTATCCAAGCAAAAATCTAGTTTGATAACATATCTAGATTTGGAACCCATAGTAGTGACGTACACTCAATTTAGACTCACTCGAAGTTTGTTATGGTTGTTACCTAGTCCTTTTTTTTTTGCAAATAAATTAGCTAACTTGCTATACTTACGCGTCATCGGCAGCTGAAATTTCATTCATTCCTATACAATATTCTTTACGACTTACGTCAACTGTTATAACAGTACGTCGAATCAAAATTTTACATCCTTTTTATGTCATCTGACATACACATTGACAGAAAGAGTTCACTTTTTCCGAAGCGGACCAGTGAACACTTACCCTTAAAATTCGCTGCTTCTTCCAATTCGAATCGTCACCTGAAATGGAACGATGACTGGAAAGGAGGAAATGAGATAAGTGTCATGGTGTCCGGCTACCTGGAAAATAGATAGTCGTGCTCGTGCTAGACTATGGGAATTTGGATTTCATTTAGAAGCCAGACGTAGACCAAGCAACACCTCCACGGCAGAATTTTCTGTGGCAGCCGACCGCACCCATTTTGTCGGCTTGGATTTTTTTTTTTTAAGTTTCTTTAAAAGAATAATCCTGAGGTACCGACAATAGGAATTATTACTCCAACAACATTTTAATAAACATTCTTTAAGGTGAGTAGTACATTCTATTGATTGTTGAAACCAAAAGGCACTAGATGCTTTGGTTCTAAGAACAATGGTGAGCGTCACATGGCAGGCATGCTGATTCTTTTCATTGTTTCCCTATTATAGGATCATCACTTCCATACTGGATGAGGAGACACTGGTCAGATACCCAGTAGGATAGGCAGGTGAGGCTGCGGAATTTTCACCCCTTTTTTTTAAGGAATTCACTCGATTGCGAGTATATAAATTTTTTTTTGTATGTATGGGCCAACGTCCAAAGGCATCCGATACATATACTTGAGAGAATAAATGTGGCGAAGTCACCCATCCATCGAAAAGGTCCAAGTTTATTATCAATTGGACAAGGACGGAATCGGAAGCGATCATTCGTGCACACATCTAATTGTTGTGGAAAGCACAAGCTTCAATACAAGCCACTGATAGGCTGATTCATACTTGTGTGGTAGCCGGACGTTGATCCGCACGCGGCTCGTCGGCTATCACCACCACTCCTTGAGGCATCCACTTGTATATCATCGATGGAAATCGGCCTCTGTCTCAATTCATAACGCCCTACCGGCGCAACGGGAAAGACAGTCAGCGATATCTCCCGGTAATCTCTGTGGGAGATTCCATCGCTTTTCGTTGTCATCATTACAATCGACTCATATACACACCCAGCAACGATAGGCTGATGAACATAACCTAACATTCGGTTCGTCGAGGGAGCATACCAGGACGTCTGGCGTGTGATATTTCACAGATGCCAGTCCTACAATTTACATCGGAAATATATTCAACAGATGCAGTACCATTGGATTAGGCGTCTCAACACAACACTCAACTCGACCAGCTGCAGCAGATCCTGAATTATATGTATATAAAGAATAAGATTTATATTTGTGCACCATATATCCAGGTAAAACCTTCTTTGATTTATTTTATCTGTTTTGTGAATTCGTTCGGGAGCATTAGAGCTCACACAGAAGCATTTTGGCAAAGTCAAGAACGCCTTTTTCTTCACGCCAAAGGCTGACACACGACGCTCTAAGTCACGGACAGCGCTGCAGCTGAAAAAAAAATCTGTGTGCCAACTTTTATTCAGTTGGGTGCCACAGAGTGCCAAGCTATTAAATCCAAGTAAAAACATAAGCGAGAGCTACAGTACGTTTGCAAAGAACTGTTGGATACCCTATTCCCTATATTTTTGTATGTGTATGCGTCTGCCTTCCGAAACCAGCCGATGTTTCAGTTTCAGAAACAAAATTCTTCTTTAGCAGACAGAAAACAATTCAATAACAGTAATTTTGTGTGGTGTGATGTTCAATTAGTGCTAACACAATAAAAAAAAGCGTGCGCCACGCCCAAAGTTAAAACTTTTTATTGCCAAGGCAATTGGTATTAGCTCAGTGACACTCAATTTTATTCATGCAGATCGATTTGAACAAAACAAGACACAATTTAAATTTTTAAAAATTAGATTTTGAATGGAAATAGCGATTATGGGTGTTTTTAACAATTCTTGGACCACACTCTGCTACGTAGCCAAGGAATATAAATCTAAGTGTTTATCTTTTTTCTTCAAAACTGCGACCGATAGTTAAGAAACGTTAAAAAATTAATGCATTATATATACGACTTTTGACAAAAATGGCCCTTAAAAGTGGGCGTGTCCTAAAAATTTGAAGCACTAACTGAGCTTTGATCATTAGTCAGTATTAAGGCATATGTGTAAAACTTCAGCGGAATCGAGTAGTTTTTAAACGATCTTACCTGAACAAAGGTATTTTATCAAAATCACGCCTTAAGAAGTGGGCGTATTGAAAAAATTTACACAAGAAAATGTAGAAATATATTTTTCATATAACGAACGGAAGGAAAAAAGGTTTAAATTAAATATTGGTAGTACCTTAAATTTTTAAAACTATGTTTTTCGTTCTTTCATGAAAAGTGGGAGTAAGACACGCCCAAAATTCAAAAATTTCTTTTCATACACAAACTTTTTAGTTTCTACTAAGAGACGCAAAATTTTGGCTTACAGATTCATTATAAATACAGTTTATCTACAAAAACAATTTTTTTATAAATTCTAGTGAAAAGTGGGCGTTAGCCAACCCCAAAATCAATTTTTTTGATTTCATACACAAGATGTTTATGTGCAAGTAATACCCACAAAATTTAATGTTTTTCGCTTTAATATAACAATTGTTATTTTATAAAAACAATATTGATGGTTTTGTATGAAAAATGGGTGTCAGCCACGCCCAAACTAAAATATTTTTATTTTATTGGAAGAACGTTTACCTAAAGCTTCCGTGTGCAAAATTTTAGCGTTATGCTTTTATCGTAACTGTACAAAAAACATAATTTAATTTTACCACATTGAGGTTGTTCAACAAAAATGGCGATTGTGGGCGTGTTTGTGGGCGAATTTTGCCGGTTCAAGAACTTAGCCTTACTCTTGAACCAAAGATTATATATACCGAATTTCAGATTTCTAGCTCAAAAATTGCGACCTCTAGAGAGTATACATACGGACGGGCGGACGGACGGACGGACGGACATGGCTTAATCGACTAGGCTTTTGATTCTGAGTCAGAATAAATATACTTTTCTATACCTACCGTTTTATTTCTCTATGCTACAAACTCCACACCAAATACAATATACCCATTCTATGGAATAGGGTATAAAAATCTTATGTTCAAACAAGAACAATTAATATTTCTTATTAATAACAAGCTGTCCTGGCAGATTTTCGAGTATGTACATTTATGGGAATTTGTAGTTTGCATCTGAAAAATAATGTTTAAAAAATTCAAAATACCCGTTTCCAACATACCTATTTCAAAAGGAAACATTTTTTTTATAAAAAAAAATTATTAAAAATGAAAAAAAAATCAATTTGAGAATTTTGAAATGCCATATAAATTATAAGTTATAAATAACTTATTGTTTTCGAAATTTTATTGAAATCGGATTTATAGTTACTTGATTTAAAAATTCTAGTTCCATAAGAGGTATCATTATAAGGCAAATTCTGAAAAATATTTTCCAGCCAAAAAATAGACTATTCTAAAAAAATAGCATTCTGAAAGTTTTATCAAAATCGTTAGAGCGGTTTTTGATCAAATCAAACTTTTTGTTTAGGATTGCATGGCAGGTACCGTTATTTTTGGACTTATAGCAAAAATAAAAAAAGACCTCGCTAGAGAATTTCAAATAAATACTAAATACCAAATTTGAAGCAAATCGGCCCATACCTTCAGGCTCTAGAGGTGCGAACAGACGGACAGACAGACGGACGGAATTTCCAGACTCACTTTTTTCGACTTATAGTACCTATAATCGCAAGTAAAAATCACCCTATATACACAGCTTGTTAAAAAAATCATTATTGGACACAACTTCTGACATTTCTTCGAACGTACAAGTGCCAGTGTTGTAAGCAATCATTGTAGTAGATTTTTTAGGGGTTTACGAAAAGAAGTAACAAATGTGAAAAAGTTGGTTCAATTTTTAATATTTGTTATGAATTTGTTACTTAAATGTATGATATTTAATTTAAATAAAAAGAAGTGCCAAATTTTAAATTTTTGAGTGCCAATGGGTGCCACAGTGCCAAACTCATTTGATAGTGCCAGTTTGGCACTAAAGTGCCTGTTTCTGCAGCGCTGGTAACGGACGGTGGCATTTCGAGTCCTTGTGTGAGGAATCACATGAAGGCGTATTCTCACATACTATTTACTTACCATATTTCAAAGTGCCAATTTACTTTTATCTTAATGAATAATTTTAAGACAATATTTAGTGGTGTATTTTATATTGTATCTTGGTGTTCCTAAAATTGTGGTTCGAATTCTTTCGCGTGTAATATAATCGTGTAAATTCGGTACAGACTTTCGGATGTCATAGTGTTAAGATCGGCTTCCTTACCTATAGATTCCATCGGAGCATGTACTCCCGGTTCGTCAGTATATCCATTAAAGTGATTACCAGTTTCCAAGAACAATTTCGTTCGCTTTTGAAGATGAATTCTTTAATGACTATTAAATTTTTTTTTTGAATTTTATTTTTCGTTCTCACTCGATCGTCAAGATTTTTACTAGTTTCGCGTCGGTAGCGACCAACCGCGTCGGTGTCTTATGCCGCTTTCACTTGGTTAATCACTCCTTCGGCTTTCAGCTATTTTATTTCACGTCCGCTCGCATTTTCTTTGCAAAATTATCGTTACAATCGTTGTACATCCAAAGTGTCAATCGAGTTAAGACACTTTATCAATTACGACTCTCCGTCCGCAATCTTATTTTTTGTTTTCTTAATGAATAAATCCGTCATATACACGATCCTAAGAACGAAATCCTAAAAAGATCCCAACAACGTCCAAACGGGGTATCTACAATGTTTTGAAAATATTCCAAATACCAGATACTGTTGGTTAGTCGAAGTTAATTGATTGAAGAATAGTGTTGGTAATAAAGTAGCTTTCCTTAATAAATAACCATTCTTTTACAGCAGGTTCCAGAAGTGCACTTTTGAAACAACGCTAAGTGGACCATACTATCCTTACTGCCCCATTGGCAGTGTTGTACTTAAATCACTATATTGACTTTGATTATTTTTAACTATATTACTGACAATATTTAAGCAATCGAATATACTTGAGAAGGCGAATTGTTTTCTCTTGTATATGGTATTTTGTTTGGAAATTGATTTCGTTTATTGGTATGTTTGGGTAGAATACCTTAACAGATCCCCAGTTGTTTGTGGTGCAGACATATTTGTAATTAGATAATTTGTTGAGAAAAACCAGTGATTTAATTTGTGAATACAGATTAATTTATTTGAACTTCCTTAGTCTTCGAAATGAAAAGTAAAAGAGAGAGAGAAAATGGTTTTACATTTTAAGTTTGACAGTAGAAAGACAATTCATGAAGTTGACAGCTGTCAGTTAGGGTGTAATCACATTTGATTCTTACACCATCAACACCCCCGCTCAAATTCATAATTGCCAAACTTTCAAATATTATAATATATAAGTTACACATTACATTACGTCAGAAAACTTTGAATAAAAAAAACTTATTTGCTTAAGTTCATTATACAAATCAGACATTATTTCTCAAAGGCCATACCCATGTTGGTGAAATGTTTATAGTGTGTTGTTGCTGGTAGCTGCTTCGTAAATGCGTCGGCTATCATATCTTCAGACTTGAGAAACTTGACGTTGACTATCTTTTCAGCTACTGCTTCCCGGATGTAGTGGTAGCGAACATCGATATGTTTGGTTCTTCCTTGGTTCGACTGATCATCTGCTACGTGCTTTGCGCTTTGGCTGTCGCAGAATATATCAATATGTCCATCATGTAGTTTGAGCTCGATTAAGATGTTTCGGAAATATACTGCATCCTTTGTAACTGATGATAATGTTATATATTCGGCCTCAGTGCTTGATGTAGCCACTATTCTCTGTTTCCGAGATCCCCAGTGAACAGCTCCACCTGCATATAGAAAGACAAAACCGGATTGAGATTTTCTGTCATTGGTGTCGGCGGCCCAATTAGAGTCCGAAAAGGCTTGGAACTGTTGATTTGTTTTTCGATACACGATAGCAGCTGTTTTGGTTCCAATCAGGTATCGTATGACGTTATACGCTGCAGTCAAATGTTGATGTCTCGGATCTTATACGTGTTGTGATAGTATATTCACAATGAATGAGATGTCCGGTCTGCTGAAATTGGATAGATAGAGTAATCGTCAGATTAGTTTTCTATACATAGTATTCTCAACTTTCTCGTCTTCACCTTTAATAGTTGGTTCTTTTTGGATATTGAGTTTGACTTGTGAAGGTAGACGCGACGGTTTCGCTTCATCTAAGTTGTATGACTTTATTAGACTGTTGATGTAGCCCAATTGTATAATGCTCGTCTTTCCGTTTTCCTGCATGATTTCGAGACCCACGCATGACTTTAATTTACCCAAATCACGAATATCAAACTCCTTCGATAGTGTGGAATAAACCAGTGAGTACTCTTCGTAATCGTTTGTAGCTAAAAGATCAACGTAAACAGTTGTGATTGTGATACTTTTTTGTATAATTTTGTGGTAAATGCATTTATCGTATGATGATTGTACGAATCCGATATCCTTTAAAGTTTTGTCAAGCTTAAAGTTCCATTGGCGGCCTGACTGTTTAAGACCGTATATTGCCTTCTTTAACATGCACACCTTGTTCGGAGCGTCCTCCTCGAAAATATCCGGTTGTTCCATAAAGATGACGGTGTCTAACTCGCTGTTGAGATATGCAGCGGAAACGTCAAGATGATGAAGTGTCAGGTTATGTTCCGTTGCGATTGCCAGTGTGAGCCAAATAGAATGGATGCTGGCTACAGGAGAGTATGTGTCGGTATAGTCAATCCCTTGGATCTGGTCAAATCCTTTAGCCACTAGTCTGGCTTTTCTCCGCTCCACTGTCCCATCTGCAAGATATTTAGTCTTAAACACCCATTTTGATTTAATTACCTTCCTATCAGTTGGCCTGTCCACCAACACCCAGGTTCCATTCCGAATTAGCGAATCGTACTCGTTCTGCATAGCCGTGTACCACTCGTCTCTGTTTTCGCTGTTTTCCAGCTGCTTCACGTTTACAGGGTCAATTATTCCATCGCTGTTAATTTGTTCATCGTTGTTTGCAATTTGTTCTACAGTATCCACTGAATTGTTGTCTTTAGTCTGTTCCTTCAAACGTTTCCGATCTCCATTCATCGAAATTTGACTGTTCAGTGGTTCAAGGTTGAACACATAAAAGTTTGACAAAGCTCCTTCCGCATTTCCGATGTCATTCGCCTCTTCTTCCAAGAATCGAACATCCCTGCTTCTGATGACTATGCGTGTACCAGGTTTCCAAAGTCGGTATGTGCCATGCTCATTGCTGTACCCAACGACTACATGTGCGTTGCTTTTCGATTCAAATTTTCCGAGGTTTGTCCCCTTGCCCAGGACATATGTTTTGTCCCAATGCACTTGAACGATGACACATCTGGTTTCTTTCCTGTCCACAGCTCCTCTGGTGTAATTTGGCCGTTTATTTTCGTTGGACATCTGTTGCGGATAAAGGCTTCTGTACAAATTAGTTCTGCCCATAAAGTATCTGGTAACTTTGCTTCCAGCTTCAAACACCTCGCCATTTCCACTAGGGTTCTGTTGGCCCTTTCTGCTATACCATTTTGTTGTGGCGTGTATGGTGCGGAAAGTTCATGGTCGATTCCATTTAGTTGCAAAAATTCTTCGAATTTTGAACTTACATATTCCGTCCCATTGTCGGTTCTTAGCGATTTTATCGATTCTCCTGTTTGCTTTTCTGCATATGCTTTGAAGATTTTAAAAGTGTCTAAAGCATCGCTCTTTTTTTGCATAAAATATACAAACATGCGTCGAGAATAATCGTCTATGAACGTTATAAAATATACTGCTTTACTTAAAGATTGAGTGCGCATGGGACCACACAAATCGGAGTGTATTAACTCCAGTTTCTTATTCGTTCTCTTATTTTTGCAGACTCGAAAAGGTTTGATCGATTGTTTTGCACAAATGCATGAGACACAATTGCTTTTATCGGTTTTAAATTGTAATGGTAAACCAGTGACCATTCCAGTTGACTGAAGTTGCTTTAATGATGCAATGTTCAGGTGGCCCATTCTTCGGTGCCACAAGCTCAACGAATCGTTGTTTTCACATGTAACTAAGCCTCTGTGATTCCCAGAAACGATATAAAAAACCATGCTTTTGATGAGCTGTGATAAGCAATGTACCAGTTTGGCTATATAATTTTGCCTGATCGCCTTCGAATACAACTTTGAAGTTGTTACCTGTCGCTTTGCTAACCGAGATTAGGTTTTCATTTAAATTGGGTGTGTACAGTGTGTTGAACAGTTTAATCTCCTTTCCAACATTGCTTAGATGCGGTGGCAATACTGCGGTTCCAATTCCTGTAATTTTCACTTGTTGTCCATTAGCTAACGTCACATAGGCATTCTTTTTGCACATATCAAGACTTTCAAACAAAGATTTCATTGAGCACATATGCGAAGTAGCTCCGGAATCAAGCCACCAGGTCATGTGATCAGTAAACACCTTAAGTGCAGACTCTGTTGTCACTGTAAAACCATATTCCGCTATATCTGTGGTACTCGACTGTGCTGATTTTGCTTTTTCTTTATTTTGAAAACAGTCTTTTGCCATGTGACCTTTTTTGCCACATACTCTGCAGTTGAATGGAAAGGAACTACTTTTGTTGTTGTAATGTGTGTTTTTTCTTGTTTTGTTTTTCCATTTACTGTACAACGCTGTGCTTGGTTGTCCATTTGTTTCTTTTTTCCTGTCGCTTACTTCCAAGAGTCTTGTGCATACAACGTCAATCTCCGGGTATTTGCTCTGGGCGTCGAATGCGGCTTGGACATCCTTGTAGTCATCAGACAGCCCATCAAGGAGTACAACCACTAACAAATCCTTGTCGAGTGTAGCTTCCATTTCCTGCAATTTGTTGACGGTCATCTTAAATTCACGAATGAATTCGTCCATGCTTTGGTTCATGTCCATCTTCGTATTGATGAGGCGCCTGAATTCCTCTGCCTTTTGTCTAGGTCCTTTGCGATCGTAGGTGGAACATAGGAAGTCCCAAATCTCTTTGGATAGTTTTTTATCTTTTACAAGCGCAACAATACTTGGGTCAATTGCTAAGAGCAGCTCCGCCCTTGCATCTATGTCTTAGAAGAGTATGAACGGCATCTAACTGATGAGCCCACAGTTCATACTTGAGCGAAACGCACAACAAGGCCACGGAACTTTTTTATTTAAATTTCAAATTTAAGTTAATGCTCGAATGAAATTAAATGCGACAATTTTTGTTGTTGTATTTCTTTTTCATCTTTCAATTTGTATTTTCATTTTGAATAATATTTTCATCAATATTTGGCCACGAGCATGCAATTTTTTAGGGGTTTGCTGGATATAAGGCTCCCTAAAAATATATAATTCACAGTGCAGTTTTGCACTAAAAATTATATATTGTTTCGATTTTATCGAACAGTGTTGTGTGTCTTAGAAGAGTATGAACGGCATCTAACTGATGAGCCCACCGTTCATACTTGGGCGAAACGCACAACAAGGCCACGGAACTTTTTTATTTAAATTTCAAATTTAAGTTAATGCTCGAATGAAATTAAATGCGACAATTTTTGTTGTTGTATTTCTTTTTCATCTTTCAATTTGTATTTTCATTTTGAATAATATTTTCATGTAGACGTTTCATTATGAGTCACAGCAACCACGAAATTCTATGGTTAGCTTGCATATTGATACTTACGTTCGTGTTCTTTGAGTGTTCATAATTGGTTCAGGGTTTCTCTCTTTCAGTTTATATTCACATAATCTATATTAAGAGGTGCATCGTCGAGTCACTTTTGCTTTCTATCAATTCATTGAGTGTAATCTTCAAAGGTTGTGAGGGCCTGTAAGCATTAGAACATTAATATTCGAACTCGACCATCAGAGTTCAACGGTCGGCGGTGAAAAATAAGAGGTAACACCGGTGTGTAGATCCCGAAGCAAGTACCCATGGCCTGGCTGAGCTAATCGTGGCTATGGTACTGCCGGCCACCGCGACGGTCGATCTTGACCACGACCCTGCGTTGTCGCATGCCGTTCTTGCCGACTATTCCTTTCGAATAGTAGGTAAGAAAGGGGGCGTTGCCGACATAGGGTTGCTTCCATCCCATTCACGCAAAACAGGTAACAGTAGCTAGACATGAGGGTGCAAACTGGAGTGGTTTCTCTGGGAAGGTTTATGAAGTTTTCAGAAGTAGCATTACTGGTCTAGATACGTTATGGGGATTTAAGTAGGGTCCTTGGTTTACAGGTGTAGGCTACAGTGTGAAGCGGCTGCGAGCAGAACATCTAGAACTAGCAGCGGATAGGCGTGAACATGCTATCAGATACCCTCTAGGCTGTTCTACGGGATTTTGTAGTCAGTACCTATGGTAGGTTGATAGATGGTTCTCGCGTCTGTAATGAGGATGGGTAGTGAATTTGAGGAATGGGGGAGGAGTAGGGAGAGCTAGAGGCCATGTTAGCAATGTGTAAGTATGTCTATTATTAGGATGCTAAATACACCGGGACACGGTCCGTTGATGATGTTGATGCCGTTCCTTGGTATAGGAGTCAAGGTTGTGTAGTGTAGCTTGTCTCTTCTTGCTTCCTCTTTGGCTTGCGTTGTTGATGGGCATTGGTTTGGATTTTTGATACCCATAGGGTATTTAGGTAAAGGGGTTTGGTGTTCGTCGACGATTTAACAATTCTTCTAAATTTTCATTCTTCTAAAATTTCATTTAATTATTACGTTACAACGCTAATCCACTGCTGGCACAGACATTCCTTTGCAACTAGCAGACATTATATTGAAATGCCAGCACAAACATTTGCACCCAATCTTCCGACGCATTACGATAGGTTAGTTTGTTCTTCAATATTACCTCTGTTCGCGTACCCAAATGAAACAGTTTGCATTCGATTTCATACGTTTACATTAACACAAAAAGCGTTCGCGTACTGAGAGATGAACGAAAGATGAACGAAAGAAAATAACAGCTGTTTTATTCTTTCGTTCATTTATTTGCAAGTTTTTGCCCACTGAAATTTCATCTGGTAAAAACTTGAACTCTGTCAAAATCGAATGACGTAAACATTTGTTGTTGCAGATGACCCTTACCGCGAAGAGCTAACCAATCAAAAAATTCGAATTTGACGTTTTTCAAGTTTTTACACAAAAAGCGTTCGTGTACTTTTCGGTAAGTGAGAGAGATTTTTCTCTCATTTGAGAAATTTTGACAGTTTTCATTTTTTGGCACAAAACGTACGCGAACAGAGGTATAATGTGTCACTTCCAAGCAACTGTCAGCATATTGTGCCAGTTCCAAGCAATGATAAGGTGTCTGTTGGCATTTGTATGATCAATTTCATCTATAAGTATATAATATATAAAATAAAAAAGCAATATTTTAGAATAAGAAATATTGTCCACCCATATACATGCTTTTTTTTTTACTTCCTCTGAGAAACCAACAAACCATTACAATTTCTACGTTTGGCAGACTTGAATGTTTGTTTTCAGCTCTTTTGATAGCCCTTACACGACGCCTTGGTATTAAAATTGATAAGGTATTGACCCTTTTTTATCATCCCAAATTTAGGGAAGGGACCAAATCCGGATTATGGACATCGCTGAGTCGAGCACTTTTACCTGTTAAAGTAATTTTTTTATTTCCAATTTATTTGTTCAATACAATTCTGATCTGATTGATATAAAATGCCTGGAACAAACTCGTGCTACTTTTGCATTTTTTTTTTTTTATTGATTGCTGCCTAGCAACGTTTCGATCCGGCTTAGAATAAATGTTTACATTTTGAGGAGTGGTTCGAAACTCTTGGTAAAGGAAAGGAACGCTCTTCTTTGTTTGTGATTGCATTGCTATTACAGCCGTGCACACAGCAGTTTGTCGGCATATTATAGGCACATTTTTTTATTATTATTTTATTGTTAAAAACCTAGTTATTATTGTTTTAAAACTTAACTATTTTTTCTTTGAAATTTTGGTGCTTCCATTTAAAAGTATTTGTTTTGCACACTTCGAGGCAGATTTTAAACAAAGTAAAGTTTTTTTACACACAGAATTATATTTTTGATTCTTTAAAATCTAATTTCAAGCGATTTTAATAAAAATAACACTATAATTTGAATTAATAAGCAGAGAAGGAATATTCCACCAAACTAAACTCAACAAAGAAATCAATTGTTTTCCTTCAAAGTAGCTAGCTGTCAACTTTTTTCTTGATTTGACATTTCTCTTTGACGTATTCGCATACTTCTCTATAGCAGCCGAAAATGTTTTCATTTCAAAATTTGATAGTCAGTTGTTGTAAAAATGAAGTGAAATGTCAAACGAAAACTTGAAAAATCCGGTGTGAATGATTTTCAGGTTTTCGTAAACTTTTAGCCGAAAACCGGGTTTTCGGCTCGGTGTGAAAACACTATTAATTAATATTTCAAAAATTAAGAATTTGATATAGCTTAAGTTCATAGTTTTTTGTTGATTAATAGCGAGTTTCATTCAAATTTGGAAGAACTGTTCTCAAAATCTAGAATTGCCCTCTTGAATGAAACTTGTTTTGGGTATCCATGTCCATTTGAATTTGACTTTTTGTCATTTGATTTTTGTCTTTTGTCATTGGAAGAAGTAAAAGTATTAATAATAATAATAATAATAGTAATAGTAGTTATAGTATTTAATTGATAGGTAATTTGATAATTAAACTACATTTATTAAGTCCTTCGTTCATAATTTGTTTATTTTTGTTTTATTTATCACAGACTGGCACAATTTCACAACAAACAACACAAAATAACAAATTATTTCTCATATGACGTTTGACAGAAAAGTATTCAGATCGATTCTCCCAACCCATCAGAGATGCATTCTTTCGTGTTGAGAATCGATCTAGAATTGCACTTTTTGAATGAATGAAACTCTCAAAAGTGAAAAAGATCAAAACTTTTGACAGAAAGAGCATTTTTTTCGTGAATGAAACTCGCTATAAGGTTGTAAAACTGCTGCTGCACTGACGTTTAAAAAGCCTCGTTTCCGAACTGTATATTTTTGAAACTGTCTACCATTTTTGAATGTAAACTACCCAAAAATGACATAATTATACACATAATTGATAGTACAGGAACGAGGCTATAAAACTTGCAGGAAATGTCAAATCAACCGGCAGAGCTACTGGCAACAAAACCGTCTTGCCAGTTGGTCGGCAAGTTGCCAAAGTTTGCCTGTGTGAGTGGAACCCCAGGTTAAGTCCTAATCCTAGGTCTAAGTACGTTTATGAATAGCTTAAACTCCAGGTTTGGTTGATCACAACTTAGCAGCAGTTTAAGATACGTCTATGAATACAGCCCTATGAGTGTATAGCAACTGTCTTACCAGTAGCTGGCTTGTGTGGCGTCCGGGTAAATAACTAAAATTAATCAAGAATCTATCTATTCTTGATTAATTTTAGTTAATTAGTGCCAAAATATGGAAATGTAATTTCCGAAACGCGTAGCATCTAAAATATAATATCAATTGTGATATTACTTTTATGATAAATAAATAATAAATTGATTTAAGTTTTAATTAACATAACCTCTTTTATTTCTCATAGTCATATTTTTGTTTGTCTACAGTCCCTTGTTAGGTTTTTCTGATAAATTTTCAGTAGTATCAAAAACAATTTTTTGATTTCTCTTGTTAATATAGTGTGTGAACAAAAATATAATACGTAATTAAAAAATTAAAACTATTATCTCGAAATATTGTAATGCAATACTTCGAAGTGTTATCTCAACTTAATAATTCCAGTGTGTACAATCTTGTCGCGGAAATTGGTGCGGTAGGAGCAGTGAATCGGATTTTTGTTTATTTATGCGTTTTTTACGCACGCATGTTTAACAAAAAGACACCGATGACAGCTGTAGCTTGTTGGCAAAATCAAAAGAAGGCGAACAAAGAGGATATACAGGGTGATTCACGAACGTTGTGCCAAAAAGCTTGAGCGTGTAGGTTGAGTTGAGACAAGAAAAAAATCGTATGGGAGAGGGGATCTATTCCCCCCCGTTTAGCCAGGAGGGGCAATTTTCTGAAAAGTTGACTTATTTTGTAAAAAAAAATATTAAAAATCAACGGCTTCGTTTACAACACCGTGTTATACCTTTTTGGAAAGCCAAAAACTTCTTCTTTCATTTTGCTTTTAAATTAAATTGTTTTAACGAATAGTTTAAAAAATATAAATTTTCAAACTCAAAATTTTGAAAAAAAAAATTTGAAAAAATAATTTTAAAACTATTTTTTTTCAAAATTTTACGTAATTAAGTATAATTTTTGTTTTCAGAATTCAATGCTCCCATTAATCTTTAATCCAACACTGAAAACCGTATGGCTCTACGACTTTTTGTTGCCAAGGTAAATAAAAATAAAAAAAAAACCTACTTCTTCACAAAAACAAGAAAATCTAGCCTTACGGGATGGCACAAGTGATCATTTAGCCAATTTTTTCGTGTTTTTGTGCAGAAGTAGGTTCGGTTATTTTTGAATACCTTGGCAACAAAAAGTAGAGCCATACGCTTTTCAGCGGTGGATTAAAGATTAATGGGAGCATTAAATTCTGAGAACAAAAATTATACTTTAAAAAATTATATTTTTTCAAATTTTTTTTTCAAAATTTTGAGTTTGAAAATTTATATTTTTTAAACTATTCGTTGAAACAATTTAATTTAAATACAAAATGAAAGAAGAAGTTTTTGGCTTTCCAAAAAGGTATAACACGGTGTTGTAAACGAAGCAGTTGATTTTTAATATTTTTTTTTACAAAATAAGTCAATTTTTCAGAAAATTGCCCCTCCCGGCTAAACGGGGGGGGGGGGGGGAATAGACCCCCCTCCCATACGATTTTTTTCTTGTCTCAATTCAACCAACACGCTCTAGCTTTTTGGCACAACGCTCGTGAATCACCCTGTATATCACTGAGGACCTAAAGGAGAATGAAATCTTTCTTACGTATCACCCTCCGACACCCATTTCCGGTTTTTTTTTATTATTTGAAAGCGTGTCTGTGAATAAATGCAAGAACAACAACACAAAATCATATCATACCAACTGTGCGTGTGGTCGAGTTTTTACGCACACATTCGCAGATGGTATGACTTATCTGTCAAATCAGCTTGTAGGCAAAATCCCATTTCCAGCCTACATTAAACTCCCTTTCATATATCCTTTCTGATATATATTAAGAGTCCCATCTTGTGCCTACTTTTGATTTTTGATTTGATTTGATTTTTATTGAGTCTTTTTGCAATTTTACATTTATGGATACAAATCTTAATTCTATGATACTTTTAACACTGCGGCTATAATGTACTGCCTGCTTTATCAATTATTTTGAGTGCCTCTTGGCTGACAGTTGCTGTTAACTAATTCTGCTCATGCTCAGGAACAATTTATCTTTTGAGAGTGACGTTTGTCACATAATATGTTACATATATACATATATATACAATACTTAAGACTAGCGGAGCGAGAAACAAGTACCTATACACAGTATAATTCGTAATCGCACTCGAAAAAACGAGAACACCAGATTATGATGTCTGTAATAGAAATCGTACATTGTTTTGTTGACAGCGACTACGCTGTTTTGTTAGGTATATAATCACAGATATTGTCTTTTGCTATCTTAAAGATAGGGTAATATACATTAGATTTTATGAAAATATATAAAGGTACATTGAGCCTTTGTGTTCGGAATGTAAAAGAAATACATTAATTATTTATATTATATAGAAAGAGGAAAAAAAAGACCTTAAGGAAAGTTAATTCTTAGAAACAAAACAATAGCTAAACTTGGAATAAATTTCATTTTAACTAATTAATAGGTACAAGTCAAGTGAATAAGAATTAATATTTATAAAATAAATAAATTTATAATGTGTTAGTTTTAATCTATTAGATTATTAAGCAAGATATAATTATAATTTAAGGCAGGTACTGTCCTCAAGAAGTGTAGCTGCTGCGAAGGCTCGTCCCAAGATCTCCCATAGGAAAGTGAACCGTGATTCTACTACCCTGCACTCTCTCATGTTAGTGCGTTCTAAGGGTTAGCCGCGATTATGGCCCGGGTTGTCCTTAAGGTATAACAGGATAGGGTTGCAGTTGGGTGTTGATGGAACCTCCCATTGGAGTATGTAACGTAAAAATATTAGAAAATAAAAGAAAAATTCATAATTTCTAACAGACACCAGACCTCTTCACTGAACATCCTATGGATATCCAAGTTCCAAACCAATGCCCATCAACAACACAAATTGGAGAAGAAGCAGGAAGAGACAAGCACCCCGTCCGTGTATCGGTGTACCTAGCACCCCTATATTAGACATACTTACACTTCGCTAACACGGCCTCCTGCTCTTCCTACTCCCCTCCCATTCTTCAAATTTCCTATCTATCCCCATCACAGAAGCGAGAACTATCCACCAGCCTAACATAGGTACTGACTACAAAGTCCCGTAGAACAGCCTAGAGGGTACCTGATATCATGTTCACGACTATCAGCTGCAAGTACTAGATGTTCTGCTTGCAGCTGCTATATACTGTAGCCTACACCTGAAAACCAAGGACCCTGCTTATATCCCCACAACCGTACCTAGACTAGTAATGCTATCTCTGAAATCCTCATACAAATTACCGGAGACTCCACTTCAGTTTGCACCTATACGTCTAGCTACCGTTACCTGATTCCGCGTGAATGGGATGGAAGCAACCCTATGCCGGCAACCCGCCCTTTCTCGCCAACTACTCGGTGAGAATAGTCGGTAAGAACGGCATGCGACAACGCAGGGTCGTGGTTGAGATCGACCGTCACGGTGGCCGGCAGTACCCTAGCCACGATTAGCTCAGCCAGGCCGTGGGCACTTGCTCCGGGATCTACACAACCGGTGTTACCTCTTATTTTTCCCTGCCGACCGTTGAACCCAAGATGTTCGAGTTCGAATAATAATTTGTATGTGCTTAAGGGCCCTCCTCATAACTTTCAAAGAAAAGATTAATTTGAATTGAATTAAAAGAAAGTGTGATTCAACAATGCACCTCCTATAGATTTATGAGTAGACATAGTATACAAGGAGAAAAATCCTGACTTAATTACTGTACCTACCCAAAGAACGCGACACGTAAGTATTATATATAAAAAAAAGCGAACCAAAGATCTTCGTGGTTGAAATGGCCAGTTTCTAACATCCAGACATGCAGCTGCCACGATGAAGTGCAGCATGTCGATGAAGAGGTGTCTAACCTTGAGGGGAGGGAGGATCGAAGATGTCGATTGATCCCCCTGGTCTCTCAACCCACCCAATTCGATACCAAAAACCAACTCTCTTGGCATCGACCTTGGTTGCCCATGGACCTATGAGTCCCCACGACTCAATAATTTTGTTGGGCAACCCCTTAAAATGAAAAGGAAGCAAAAGAATATTGCCTGCTTACATCTTCACACTATCTATACTCGGTACCTAACATCAGAAACTAAACTGTACTCCCATGTCGTACCAATACTACATCGACCACATACTATCTATACATCACCTTATTCCGTTCCAAAGGGGTTCGAGGGTTACCACCCTCCCTTTGATTAATTTACCCTATCATCCTGAAATGCTTTTTCCTTTCAAGAAATTCAAAATTCAAGCAAAAACCAAGAAAAGAAAATCAATTACACGATTTTTTTTTTGTAAACGTTATAAAAAGTCATTGGATGTATTACTATATATCTTACAACTAACAAAGGGTATCTTTTCTTAATGATACTTAATATCTTATTAAATCTTAACTTTATCAGATTTTACTTTAATAATATCCTATCGAAATCACTAATGGATGTAGTACTGAATGTTGGTTATATCAAATAACAAAAAGATTTTCATTAATATCATGTAACTAAGTGTTTTATCGCACGTAAAAGGCTTAACCAATGATATTTTCTAAGTGCATAAGGAACTGGTTAATAATCTATTAAGATGTTTTATGATTCAGTGATAATAAATTTCAAGTGATTATAAATAAAAAAAATAAAAAGAATACAAATAAAAGAAAAACATAAAGTGCAAATGTAAACGAACGCTATTCGATTCTCGGAATAAATCTGAATTATAGAAATTTATAACAGTAATCTTCTACAGCGGCGTTCGCGTTATGTAGCTATTACCATTGAATTATACTGCACGATAAAATTTTACTTGTATTCCCGTCGATACTCAATCTAATAATGGTATATAAAATAATTTCACGGGACAACTAATGATAATCCTTGCTCTATTTGCTAGGATGTTCCGACAAAAAGGGTGAAAACAATCGAAAACGCATAGACAGAAGGGACCTGCTCAAGATAATCTCTCAAAGCAGAGACAAAAAAATAAAAATTTTATATCAAAATATCATGCAAATACCCTATACGAATGAATACAATTCGCATTCACCGTATATTCGATAAAGTCAATTTAAATGTCAATAATAGATTATGTTTGAAAAAAGTATATAGTGTAAAGGTAAGTAAAAATTTTAGATTAGCCAATATTCTACCAATCAAGTAGAGTAAGTTTTGGATTCATCTTGAAGTGCACTCCAATATTACCTGGAAATGATTAGAAAAATATATTTTCAAAGCTAAATAAGACCACTACCATTGACATTTAGCGAACTGGCTGTTGCCATATCGTATTCGCTACGCTGGGTATTGATATGATCTGTTCTTGTTCATACAACGTATTGTATATTCTGATATAATATTTCAAAAATTTATTTATTTCATGTCCCAAATATAATGGACACAATCATCGACACGTAGACAAACGATACACGATACTAAACGTTCAAAGACAAAAAGGCATTATGAGTAACTAAATTGTTAACTCGAGTGATAATCAAAAGAAAAAGCTAGTATGTAAGCCGGAAGTTGACCAGCAGTGAAAAAAAAATAGAAAAAAAGTTTAAATACGCGGCGTTGAATCAAAACGCGATTGGTCGCTACCGACGCAGAAGTAAAAAAAAAAGTGTCTTAGAGACCGAGTGAGTAAAAACTTAAGTAAATCTTCAAAAGTGATCGACAAATTCGTAGCCAGAATTATGTATATGGTCAAGTACCGCTTGACACATCAATAAATAAAAAAAAAACTTACTTAAATGTCGGAGGGTAAGAATACTCAAAGCGGCATATTCTATGACCTCGGAACTATGAGATTAACTGCTGGAACACAATAGAAAAACGCAACCGGAACCGCAGCCGCAGCCGCAGCCGCAACCGTATCGCATGCCGTACGTACCTAATTAGAAGTGCCCACAATGGAGTTGTACGTACTCCACCTTTTTTTACAATTTCCACTGAAAAACATACATATATATGCATATAATAGATGATAAAACATGTATCGCATCATGTATAGTCTTTTTTATACATTTGTACCCTGACCTAATTTCTAAAAGGATTTTATTAGCACGTTGCTCTTTTTTTTGTATGGAATGTCAAAAATACGCACGTATTTATTAAAAGTTGGCGCCGTTTGCGGCTGCGTTTGCGGATCCGTCTCGTTGTGTTCACAACATTGAATTCGTGTGTGTTCAATATTTTGACATGCGATACGGCTGCGTTCTCGGATCCGACTCCGGCTCCATTGTGTTCCAGCAGTAACGAGGCCTCTCACGAAATTGCATGCATGGCATACAAAATTAAGAAAGAGATTCGAGAATCGAGTATTTTTTTCTTTTTTAATAGATTGAGAGAAAGAGTGAGAGAGAGGGAAAGATAGAGGGAGCGAGAGATCAGGAGCCTTTTATTTATATGCATAACTACTGGAACACAATAGAAAAACGCAGCCTTAACCGTATCGCATGCCGTACGTACCTAGTTAGAAGTGCCCACAATGGAGTCGTACGTACTCCACGTTTTTTTTTACAATTTCCGCTGAGAAACATACATAATAATGCATATAAAAGATGATAAAACATATAATGTCGCATCATGTATATTCTTTTCTATAAATTTGTAATTACTAAACGGATTTTATTAGCACTTTGCTCTTTTTTTTTATGGAATGTCAAAAATACGCACGTATTTATTACAAGTTGGCCAACTCGTCCGTCGCCGTTTGCGACTGCGTTTGCGGATCCGTCTCGTTGTGTTCACAACATTGAATTCGTGTGTATTCAATATTTTGACATTGCGATACGGATGCGATTGCGGATCCGGCTCCGGCTCCATTGTGTTCCAGCAGTTACAATGAATACAATACAAAAAAGACCATGAAAATTGGGGCTAGTGGAGGATGGAACGTAGGAAAGATAGAGAAGTATGCGAATACGTCAAAGAGAAATGTCAAATCAAACAAAAGTTGACAGCTAGCTACTTTGAAGGAAAACAATTGATTTCTCTGTTGAGTTTAGTTTGGTGGAATATTCCTTCTCTGCTTAATAATTCAAATTAAAGTGTTATTTTTATTAAAATCGCTTGAAATAAGATTTTAAATAATCGAAAATATAATTCTGTGTGTAAAAAAACTTTACTTTGATTAAAACGTGCCTCGAAGTGTGCAAAACAAATATTTTTAAATGGAAGCACCAAAATTTCAAAGAAGAAATAGTTTAGTTTTAAAACAATAATAACTAGGTTTTTAACAATAAAATAATAATAAAAAAGTGTGCCTATAATATGCTGACAAATCGCTGTGTGCACGGCTGTAATAGCAATGCAATCACAAACAAAGAAGAGCGTTCCTTTCCTTTACCAAGAGTTTCGAACCACTCCTCAAAATGTAAACATTTATTCTAAGCCGGATCGAAACGTTGCTAGGCAGCAATCAATAAAAAAAATAAATGCAAAAGTAGCACGAGTTTGTTCCAAGCATTTTATATCAATCAGATCGAGATCAAAATTGTATTGAACAAATAAATTGGAAATAAAAAAATTACTTTAACAGGTAAAAGTGCTCGACTCAGGTCCCTTCCCTTAATTTGGGATAGTAAAAAAGGACCATAATACCTTATCAGTTTTAATACCAAGACGTCGTGTAAGGGCTATCAAAAGAGCTGAAAACAAACATTCAAGTCTACCAAACGTAGAAATTGTAATGGTTTGTTGATTTCTCAGAGTAAGTAGAAAAAAAAAACATGTAGGTATATGGGTGGACAATATTTCTTATTCTAGAATGTTGCTTTTTTATTTTATATATTACATACTTATAGATTAAATAGAGAACTCTCTCTATGACCACAGATCCACTTGGCTGAGACAGAGAAACATTTGGGTTGTGATGGACTTTCGCATCCGGTTCGCACGCACGCCTTTGACTAGCTCATAAGGGTCGTGCATTCTTGCTCAGGGATCGACAACGTTGTTACCTCTATTAACCAGTGCCAACCTACTGAAGTTTTAGATGTTTGAAAACTCAGAAAAACTAATTTAAATATTCTTTGCTGGGGCCTGATCAACAAACGCTGAGAAATAATGTCTTGAAAGTATAATTGAGTTGGAAGGCCTACTCAACCTAGAATGTATATTGTAAAAGACTTCTTAGAGAACCGCACGAATAGCGAGCCGTTATGCAAAAAGTATCCTTAGAGGTTTGAGGATAAAGCGCTAGGGCTCAGTCAGCTTATCAAGCGCAAACAACTAATGAAACCACTGACTAGAGGGAGTAGGTCAACACCTACTCACACTCTTATAAACAGGGAAGGAGGAGAAGATGTTATGATTACCTCCCTCTGGCTTCTGTACCCACCCATGAGGAAATGCTCCATCAACTCGGAACCAACTTCCACCATTGACCCACGGTGCCAAGTGATCACAAAAGTATGACACGATAAAAATATTTAGGGTCCCCATATATAGAAAAAAGATGACAAGATAAAGACTTGTCTACACCATCACACTATAACCGAAATATCAACCTATTCGTTATCCGAATACTCGACCTATAAACCACACTACATCTCACTACAAAATGATATGTTATTCCATTATCCACTTACACTTGAGGTATGTTCACCCCTCCCAACGTACTTACTTAAATACCATTGTATCTAAACAATATTCCTGAAAAGTCCAAAGAGAAAAACCGCTTAGACAAGCGACAGCATAAATAACACTATAAAGTTTCTTTATCAAAACGTTATGAACTGAATTATTTTATTAAATTTTTCTTAACACTATTGTATTTCTTATCGATGTCTAAAATTATTCAAAAACTAAATCGGAAGATTTATAAATCCTAATCTAATTTAATATCAACTAATTATTCATTATCAAGTTATCATCAAGATCTTAAAATGAAAGTAAGATAAGGTGAAAAATGTCTTGTCGACAAATTGTGTTTATGTTAACTCGCTTTAATTTGTACGCGAAGCAACTATCAGCTTCGTACAATTTGTTGTTGTAAGTATCGATTATATAAACAAAAATATTGCGCTGAAGAGAAATGTACCTAAGTAACATTGGTCTTAGCTCGCTTTGTATATAAAAAAAAAGTTATTTTCTAAATGACTCTTATTAACTTTTAAATCATTAAAAATGTTTCAAAATACGTTTGATTATCTTTCACTCGGAAGATAATTGATCTCAAAAGACTATAAACTCAGTCAAAACAAAACTAAAACGACACGAAAACTGACCTTACGTTTGGATATGTACAATGAAAAAGTATGCGAGGATGTGAAAATTCTAACGAAACCCAAAAAAAGAAAACCAGAGAACATGGGACGTTAGCCCAAGGGTTTATGCTTTGGAAATGAGACAAGGGAGATAGTAAGAGAGATAGATTGTAATGATATAGTATTATGTTTCAAAAATATGGTTTATCAAAAATATTTCAATATAATAAAATAATAATATAATTAACAGACGTGATGGATCGGGAGAGCTCTCTGGAACCAGACGCTGAAAAGTTAAAAAGTTATTATTTAAAGGGATGTTACTACTTTAACCATATGTAAGATCATACTCATATAGCACTACTCTATAACCTTGTACTGTATCGATACCTTTCTCGAAACAATAGCGAGTAATCAATGACTTCACAAGTAAGTTTCACATATATGAAGATATCGTATCTTCCCGTGACCGGTATAGCGTCACCGTACTGTATTTGTAGTTCGCAATCTTTAAAATTATTCAAGACAAGAAGATACAACACAACGTGTACACATAAAGAAGTATTATGACTAATTGAGGTAGGTCAAAACAAACGGACTTTAAATTTCCGTAAAGGAAGAAGAAAATCTTCTAAGACTTCTTTTAATAAGACTTCAAAAGTCTTCCAGCTGGACACGAAACAAAGCCTTAGCTGAAGTGAGTAAGTATAAAAAGAGAACTGAAAAGTTCCAAACGAAAAAGTGTCTAGGGAGTTGTATGATCCACTAGAACAGTGATGAAATAAACATAAGGAATTGAAGAATGAAGAAAGTGGTGCTGTGAAGGTACATACACGGACAAGATAGCTTTAAAGAGATGGATTTTGAGAGATGATCCCGAAGGACAGTGAATTATATAGTTCGGTACTATAACCGACCGAATGCGTAGCGTATAATCTATAGGATTCGTTACGAAATCCAAGCACAAGTAATAATGTACAATCCGTACGCCCAAATCAGCCCAGAAACTAACAGGAAGTTCGAAATGAAATCAATCCTGGGGATCTGTCTATAATTTAAGACACCGTGGAGGCGGTGAGAAAATAAAAAAAAAATTACGTTAGATTCGGTGAGTCCAAAGAGGATCTCAACCAGTAAGAAAAACTTCAACTTCTCCGGTTAGTCCCACACAAAAAACACAAATTTTCACAAGATTAAATATTATTTTTCAGAATTTCACTTATTACGTATTATGATCTTTTCTAAATATGGTAAGTATAGGAATAATTCACTATAATAAGTATAATATAGGGTAATATATATATATAAATACAGGTAAGAAGATTAAATTCCAAACGAAGAGTAATTCAGGGTGCTTTTCTCACACCAATTATGCATAGCTCCACTGTCCGTGGGCGTATGGATGATAGCTTGAGTGTTGCATACACTCAGGATGTTGTTCGATGCAGGAATGTATGATGGCATGGACTTTTTATTTGGTCACGCCAAAAGTAAGCTCTTTGAAGAATGTGGCCAGGGGGTTTTCAGGTGCATAACAATATGACATAAATAACAAAAAAAATTTACCTGGATGTGCCAATAATGTGGAAAAAATTGTTTCGTTTTAATTTTTATTTAGCGTTGCAGGAAAAATGATGAACAGTAGAAAACGATGCATCGCATGTGTAGTCTATTAGACCGAGTACCATGCGGTTCGAAGATTCGTTCCGGAGAACCATGTGGTTCAACAAAAACGACGTATTAGAATCCCTCGTGGCTCCTGTATGTCGGAGGAAAAATGATGAGGTGTACGAGACTGCGTCTCCACTGACTAAACTGCATGCAATGATGCTCTAAATGTTGGCTGGTTCCTTATAGGATGATGAAAATACCAGTGTGGTCCTAATTGAGGACTGAAAAAATCTGCTCCCGCGCTGCCATGGACGGATATTCCATGGATATAAATGAAAATAATTTCTAGGGTCGGTTCCTGCCCTGCCCCAGTACCCTAGTGAATATAAAAAGTAAATTTTATAAATCACTATTCGTACAACTTAGATGCTTCCTTTGAAAATCAAAGGAAAAAGCATCGGCGACAAAATTCAATGTCCGCCATGATGTTGGCTGACAAAAAAAAAATCGAAAAAAAGACTCACCTAAATAGGGTATTTCTTCTCGGCTACACAATTATTAATTGCTGGTGCAATTAATGAAATTCCTTTTAAAAAGGATGTAATATATATATATTGAATAACTCACTCGCGAACAAAGTATTAAAATCTTAATTATTCCGCTGCGTGTAAAATACTTTCCAAATTTTCTTCTCAAGACGATGTTAATAGTATGATTGTTGAAAACTTAATGACTTGGCACAGACAATTTTTCGGAAGCCACGCCTCTGTCTGGTTTCCAATAGAAATCATAATGGCTGAACATGGCACTTACCGCGTTCTTTTTGTTAACAATATATTTGCGTTCTGAAAAGTTAACAATGCAAAGTGCGTTTAGTGTTAAGGACTATTCACATGAGAGCGACCAACGACCAACGAATGAACGAACATTCGTCCATTTTGACGTTTCATTCACATGCAATTTATTTTATTCGTTGCGAACAACGATCGTCATGTCCGTATATCACAATTGAACAGTGAGATTTTGAGGTTAGTCGCGCACGAATAATTTATTCGTTGCGTTGTGGATGGTATGTGGAACGCGAATAGAGTTTGACAGTTCGTAGCAATCACTTTGTAGCTCGCGGCGAACAATTTATTTTACACAATTTGACTTATTTAAACAATTGAAATCGCATATTTTAATTAACTAAATTATTTTAAAATTCAATCTCTATCGAGCGGTCACGTTTTAGCCAAGAAATTAGCTTTATAAATGCTTAAAATCTGATTTGTTCGTCAATTCGTCCATTCGTTGGTCGCTTTCATGTGAATAGTCCTTTACGTAGCAATGTAAAGCTACTTCGCACTGACAATTGCGTAAGTATAAAAATTGATTTTATTGACATTTACTTTTATTTCTGTCACTTTATTTTGATGCTATAATGTTCGTGAAGGTTAGTAGAATGAATTTGTGTCATATTTTCTCAAATATGAGAGAATTTTTGTACATGTCAATTTTTGACATTTGACTTATTTTGGACGGAAATTGTTTCCAATTTGACACATTTGCTTTCCAATCATGAATACTGTCATGTATATGACGTTTAACTCCTTTTAAGCGAACAAATAACTAGTTATAGTTATGTCAAAATGTCAGTCAAGATACTGACTATGTATTATTGTAATTGACTGAAATTTCTTTGTTAGACGGTTGTAATGTGCGTATAAATCATGATTCCTATGAAATACATAATGGATTTGGACATTTCAACTACTAACTGTCACAATCTGTCAAAACTAAATAAATGGCTTTTCAAACAAACAGACCATAATTGTACTTTTGGTCGGAACAGGCTTCTATCTTAGCATTGGACATGCGTTTTGAAGTTCATTCCAATAGGATTTCCAGTATGAAACAGAAAGATCGTAGAAAAGAGATGAGACGAAGCGCCTAATTGGACGGACAGTAATCCTAAAGCAAAAACGAAAATGCCGGAAGTGTTCGTCAGCCATAATCCTTCTGCACACAATCATGTAGCAATCGAATGTGCTAGAAAGAGTGCGTCTGAGCTCGACTCAAATATTCTCGCTTCGGATTTTTCATTTTAGATTGAGTTCAGTGAAGATTATGACAGAATGGTTCTGACATAAGATAATTCCTTATCGTATTTTTGTTTTCTGGTGTAGAAATTGAGCAACTAATGTCATTCTTAAAATTTTTGAAATTTCCCGATTTTTTAGAGGGAAATGTCATTAATTAGATGGACGAATCGAGTTTCCTAAAATTGCCGCAAGGTGACACCAGTGTTGCGGTGACAAAGTTTTCCCTACAAATCTCAAGGATCGAGACAAGTATCACTTGACTAGATACTTGTGAAAAAGGACAACTTGTGTCTACCCATATCTCTACTACTCTGATCAATCTCCTTCCTGACTACAAAAAAAAAATCTGAAACTACAAATTACTCGTCACAACTATTAACTCTATCAACTTCCTCTTCTATCTATCTCAATGCTAATCCGTATTACCTTTTCAAAAAAAAAGTGAAATAACATGAAACAATTATACACAAAAAAAAATTTATCCAAGTCTCGTGCACAGCTGAGTAGCCGGGCATGAGAAAAATAAAACTGTTTTTATCACAGAAAACTACTTCTTTAAATCTTTGGTATGAGAAATGGTCACGCATCCTTTCTCATCTTCTACATCGTATAAGTTGTTACCTCGTGTCTTAACAACTGTTACTTTAATAAACTTCGGCGATAACTTAGCGCTAAAATGTTTATTCGCATCACTCAAAACTATATTCCATTTATAAATGATATCCCCCACCTTGAAATCAACTGCACGACTTCTGAGATTATAAACTTTCTCATAAGCATCGTGTGTCTTTTCTAGTGCTGTCTTCAAATAGGTATGAAGAATATTCATCTTTGCCACCTTGGGCAACCAATCGATTTCAGAATTATTAAGTCCTCCCAACTCGCGTAATAGCTTGTAGTCCGCTCTATGTTCAATCATCTTTTGACCGAATAAAGCCTCATATGGCGACATTGTCAAAGCTGAATGGACAGTTGTGCGTAAAGCACTACTAATGGATGACAAATGCACATCCCAATTGGTTTGCTTAGGATCTACATAAGATCTTACTGCAGCTAATATGGACCTATTAACCCTCTCACTGGCATTAGCTTGAGGTGCATAAATCGCCGTCTTATAATGTTTGACACCAAACATTTTCAACATTTCTTTAAAATCTTTAGAAATAAATTGTGATCCGTTATCGGATAAGATACTCTCGGGTACACCATATAAAAGAAAAATATCTTCACGTAAAAACTTAATAACTTCTGCAGCTGTGGCTCTCTTAAGGGGTTTAATAAACACAAACTTAGTGAGTTGGTCTAAAGCGATAACGATGAAAGCATTCCCATTCCTGGATCTTGGATAAGGACCAAGGCAATCCACATATAAATGTTGGAAGGGCCTTTCAACCTTAAAACTCTCTCCCATTTCAGCTCGTAAAGTCTGGTTAGAAGCTTTAGTTGTCTTGCATGTTTCACAACGATCAACATATTGCTTCACCTGTTAAAACATACCAGGCCAATACAATCTTTCCCTTAACCTGTATAATGTCTTAACGACACCACCGTGAGAAGCTCGGGGCGGATTATGTGCCATGGAAAATACAGCTTCAGTCATACTCGACGGTAACCATAACTTCCATGCCAGATCATCCAATAGAGGATTCCCAACTGCATGTTTTGTTCTCTTATAAATGTATCCCTCAGATACCTTCAAATCTGGTAAACGATCCTGCTCCTTGCTGATGTGACTGATAAGTTGTAAGTATTCTTCGCACTTGAATTCCGGATCGTCTAGGTCAATGTGGAGCACCTCCTCGGTTTCGACTTGTGCAACACTGGATATGTAGCTCTCTGCCGTTAAAGCATCGGCTTCGTACACTCTTGAAAGAGCGTCAGGTACCACGTTAAGTGTTCCTTTCCTGTGTTCAACCACGAAGTCGAACCCTTGAAGTCTCATACTCCACCTGGCCAGACGACCGGTAGGGTCATTCATGTTCATCAACCATTTCAGGCTTCAGTGATCAGTGATTACCTTGAATTTATATCCTTCGATATACGAACAGAATTTCTGAATTCCTAAAAACGCGGCGAGGCATTCGCGTTCGGTAACGGTGTAGTTCCTCTGCGCAGCATTCAATTTCTGAGAGAAGTAGTAAATGGGGCGTTCAGCTCCGTTCCCATCTCGCTGGCAAAGTACACATCCGATACCGGACGCTGATGCATTGCATAAAATAATAAACTCCTTCTCGAAATCAGGGTTTATCAGAACAGGTGTAGATGTAAGTGCTTTCTTTATGTTTTCGAACGCTATCTGAGCTTCGGAATTGAAATCGAAAGCCTTACTTTTCTTAAGAGTGACAGTGAGTGGGGCAGCCAAGGTTGAAAAGTTCTCCACAAACCTCCGATACCAACCAGCTATTCCTAAGAAACGTCTAACTTGGCGAGTGGTTGTCGGCATCGGGAAGTTGATAATTGCAGCAACCTTATCAGGATCTGCTTTCAAACATCCTTGTCCCACTTTGTATCCTAAGTATTGTAATTCTTCGAAACAAAATTTCGATTTCTCAACATTAATAGTGAGTCCTGCTCTATCTAACTCTCGACTAATGATCTTCAAAACTGCTATATGTTCCTCGAAAGTTTTCGTCACAACTAAAAGGTCGTCTAAATAAACGAAGACTCGGTCCTGCAACTCGCGTGGAACTACTAAATTCATCAAATATGTTAAGCTTTGAGCGGCGTTGCAAAGACCGAAAGGCATCACGTTGAATTGGTACAACGGCCTCCCTGGAACCGTAAAGGCTGTCTTTTCCTTCGCGCTCTCCTCCAGTGGTATCTGCCAGTACGCATCTTTCAAATCCACGCTCGATATGAAACGTGTCTCTGAAAGACGTGACAGCAGTCCCCCGATGTGCGCAATAGGACGCGCATCTTTCCTGGTAACCATATTGACTTTCCAAAGAAGTCCAAACAAAGTCGATCCTTGCCAGGCTTGCGTACAAGCACAATAGGTGAGGACCATGGACTATCGCTTTCTTCTATAACCCCTAGTGAAAGCATGCGGTCTACTTCTGCGTACATCAGAGACTGCACCACTGGGGAGACCGGATAATACCTTTGTTTGATTGGAGGAGCATCCCCCAATCAATACCGTGCTTTACCCAATCTGTTTTGCCTAAGCCCTTTAGTGTGAATGACGGAAAACTTCGTATCACATCTTCGAGTTTAGCATTCTCTACATTCGTCAACTTACACTTATTGACTAACTTATCTTTAACTTCAACATCATGTTGAAATGACAAACTGGAAATTACATTTGGCGCAATTTGGAATTTCGACCAAAAATCGACACCTAAGTATAACCGCTGGGCTAATGTCCGAACGACATAAAAACTCAGGCTATGAGTAGCACCTTTATACTTAACGTCAGTTGTAACTAATCCACAAATTTGTTGTTTCTGCCCGTCAGCGGTTGAAACGCTTGAATTAACCTTTTTAACTGTAATATTTTTATTGGACAAGTAAGTTAAAACATCAGCGCCAAGGCAACTGATACTTGCGCCAGAGTCTAATAGACCCAATATCTTGTCTCCAAAAATTTCAACGTTGACATAAGGGCGAGGATCTCCAGATTCTCTTTCTAATGTCTTTGAAGCAATGTTCTTATATAATAGTCTTTTTTCCTTAAATCTGATTCGAGTTCGTCTAATACGATTAGACAATTCAGGATAATTCATTACTCGCTTACGGACTTCATAATAATTTCTAAGCCTTTCATGAAATGGCTTTCTCAACAATTCATTTTTCTTAACATTAAAATTCAAATTATTTGGTGTTGTTGCATTAACAACAGGTTTATTAACTGGTCTTAAAATAGTAACAGGAGTTTTGAGAGTAGAAGATTCTTCGGCACTTAAAACTCCGGGTTTATCTGCTCGGAGCGAACCCCCCCCCCGGATATTGGGTTGTTCCTCCTTAAGTTTCCCTGACATTTTGGACACGTAGGAAAAATAACATTCTCCAATCCACAACGGAAACAAAACTTTCTATCTACAGGTTTATTGCATTCCCTGAACCCATGCCCTACGCTTAAGCAATTCCAACACTTCCAAGTGTTCTTATCTCTGTGTACGTTATGTACTGCTTCTACACTTGAAGTTAAAGCTACAGCTAAATCATTAGATTCTTCCACAACTTCGTTTACGAAACGTTTTGTCGGAATTCGGTGCGTGTTCGGCACAAAAGAGGGTCGCGTGCTCTCCTGTCGATCGAGAAACTTTTCAATTGTTCGGCATACATATGCCATCTGTCTCAGACTGTGAGTACTGAAAGTAATGAGTAGCTCACCCATTCGTCTCTTCACATTCGTCTTAATAATTTCTATAAGTTCTTTCTCAGACTTCGGAACACGCATCCTCGAATTAATCGACATCAGTGAGTCGTAAAAATCATTAAACGATTCACCTGATTGCTGCTTTCAGTCTGAAAGCTTTCGTGACAATTCGGAGTCTGTTTCAAGACTTCGAAATTGTTCGATCAAACTGGACTGAAGCGAACTCCAAGAAGTGTGTGGATTACCCTTCAAGTACATCCAGTACCATGACTCCGCTTGTTCTGACACAAAATGGTGAAAATTCACCGTCAACTCATCCCATGGAACACCATAACTGTACCTAACGCGTTCTAATCGAAATAGAAAGTCGTCCACCGACATATTGCGACCGTCAAATCTAATTCCCCACTTATGATATTGTGGAAATCTACTATATGACGTGACTTTAGAAGGTACTTGTCTCCTGGGTGATGAAGTTTCCGGAGAATTATCTAAATTGATCGCATGCATCTGCGTAAGAAAATCGTCAAGGTTAGAACCATTAGCCATATCTACTGGATGTCCTGAAGGAGCATTCCGAGTAAGAGCTGGTTCATTGTTAGGGGTTGGATAATTTTCCAAATTCCTAGATAAATTCCGTGTTTGATTTGTAGGATTGTCAGTAGTTGTTCCGTTTGGAACGTTAGCTATTCTAACTCTATTTGACGCTTGACTAACTGCCTGCCTAGGTGCGAGATTTTGTGAAGTAGATGGTTGGTTACTAGATGAAGGAGGTATAGTTTGAAAAAGATTTGTCAATTGCTCAAGAAGAAGAGCTTGACTTTGTTTTATCTCCTCTTTCATAACTCGTCTATCCTCTTCTCTGTGTAATTCCACAGTCGCTGTAATCATCTCTTGAAGAGTAAGAGAATCTTCGGTTACATTGCGTCTATTGTCAAAACTATCGTTGACGACACGACCATTGACATTACCAAGAGGAATAGTACCATCATTAATCCCTAAAGGACTAGATTCATCCTCAATCCTCATATCACCTATTACTTGATCTCCACCGTTACCTGCAGCTTGTGCGTCAGCCATAATTATAACGCCTAAAAACCTTGAATTATAAGTGCTCGGACGGATTAATCTCCTATTTCCACCACTCATTCAACTGTGATTGTGAAACTCTTGTATAAAACAAAACTAATGAAACACAATCGAAGTGACAACAAAAAAAATTAAACAGTGCTTAAAATTAAAAGTATTTGTAGTGAAACGGATCACTTAGTAATTCAAATGAAAACATATAGTTCTACAAAGAGAAGGCTCCTTGTAGACTAGAAAAGATCCTACAAAAAAAAAGTTTGACTCTCAAAGAAAATGCTTCAAGATTTCTTCAAAGTCAAAAAGTAAGTTTTCTTAATGATATACTAAACTATTCTTATCTTGTTTTTGAATCGTAATCTAAATTCAATAATTACTGATTCAAATCAAAACTAAACGTATGTACTAATAACTAAACTAACTTCTCAGGAACTATCCTGAAAATTATTAAACTTAAAAATAAAGTAAATATTATTTGGTGTGGCGACACCGCCAAAAATTCTTAACTATAACGATTACAACACTGCAAAAATATCTCAAAAACTTGGGCAACACTGCCACTAAAAATCTCTAAAACCGCGACACCGCGAAAATTACCAGAATTTATCTCAGTTAACGTCTCTGAGACAAACTCCAAACTCACAAAAACTCAGGACTTCCTTTTAGTTAACGTCTCTAAAAGAAAAATCCCTACCAAAACCAGAATTCCTTTTTCAGTTACGTCCCTGAAAAATAATTCCAAAACTATACTATACTCAAAAATTATCTCAAAACTGCAAAACTTTCTATATATTCTGTAATAACTTCTTACAAAATCTATTTTATACTCAAAAAAAAAATTTTAAATCTCAACAATAATTCATTCACGTTTGGGAGTGGACATTCCCCCAGTGCGTAATGGATTAACAACATATCAAAAAAAGACGTTAGCTTGATTGTTACACTATAATCAACTAACAAAAAAAACTTAGTTTGTGTGTCTTTAAACTAATCGTGTTTAACACAAAAACTAAATCTGTTAAATTCAACAGATAGTGACTCCTCATTTCATTATGCTACTGCAGACGTGCGTAGGGACTATTGATCACCCATCACCGGTTAGCACTTCATAAAATGAATCCTCAACTATTCATCAAATCTAACCCTCAAAAATTCTCATAAAATTCTCTACAAAAAAAAGTAAAAGTGAAAAAGTGTTGTTTGAGTAGAAAACTTGGATTATTCAGTGACGATAAAGTAGCTTCTGCAGCTGACGTGCGTAGAGACTAAAATCATCCACCACCGGTCAAAAGACTCAATTATCTACCACTTCCTAACCCTTTCTCTGCTATCGCTTTAAGTAAAGTGATCATTAGCAACAGTCAACCAAGAATAATAACTCTTCGGTCCGGACAAATGACTCAAATATACCTATCACGAGAGGTAGAGGAATAATAGTGAAGCTAACGCAACAGACAGAAGTCAGGAATCTATCCACCAACTTCCCGGACATATAGTCTTCATTACTAAACTCCGATGACGTTCCTCTAGCGAAAGAGAAGTACTACTTCAATAAAAACTTCCTCAAAACAAATTTCAATAATGAAAAATTTCCAAAAGAAAAATTAATTTCCCCAAAAACTTTTCGAATCAACTTAATACAATACAAATTCTAAACTTTCAAAAACTTCTCAACACGTTCTTCAGGCCACCACGTTGGGCGCCATTCTGTTACGAAATAAATAATAAATGAGAAGAACGAAACTTCAAGCGATCTTCTACAAGACCCCACATAGTGGTCTCATATTAGACGCCATTCTGTAACGTAATCCACATCCTGGAATATAAGAAAAATACAAAAGAGAAGTGAAATATACTTTACCCTCGAACCTGCTGATGAGAGATCACGGTCTCCATCAGATGACGTCTACAACGCTGACAAGTGAACAGATCTCAGAGGAATATACTGCTGTCTCCTATAGACTGTATCTTCCCGCGCTGGATGAACTTACCACAGAACTTATTAAGGACCTCCCTGGTTTCTGCCAGAGATCTGTATCATATTCTCTCATACCAACAGCTAATCTATTCCCTTCTAAGCATCGCCTCACTTCCTTTGAAATTCTTTATTCCCCTTTCCACTCACAGAAACTTACTCTCTTCGATCATATTCTACAATCTTTATGCTGATCTTCAAGTAAAACTTACTACCGCAAACCTTAGATGGACTAGTTTGCCACTCTACCACTATATCCGCAACAAAGCCCAAGATAAAACCTAATAAACTCACTACATACCAGACTCTTTAAGAAATGGGCACTGGTTCGGTCGCCTTGGACACTAGTCCCAATGTGATTCCTTAAAGGATCCAAAGTGGAAAGGCTGTAACTCTGTTCAAACCACAAGACTTGCTCATAGAGAACTCTCTCTATGACCACAGATCCACTTGGCTGAGACAGAGAAACATTTGGGTTGTGATAGACCTTCGCATCCGGTTCGCACGCACGCCTTTGACTAGCTCATAAGGGTCGTGCATTCTTGCTCAGGGATCGACAACGTTGTTACCTCTTTTAACCAGTGCGAACCTACTGAAGTTTTAGATGTTTGAAAACTCAGAAAAACTAATTTAAATATTCTTTGCTGGGGCCTGATCAACAAACGCTGAGAAATAATGTCTTGAAAGTATAATTGAATTGGAAGGCCTACTCAACCTAGAATGTATATTGTAAAAGACTTCTTAGAGAACCGCACGAATAGCGAGCCGTTATGCAAAAAGTATCCTTAGATGTTTGAGGATAAAGCGCTAGGGCTTATCAAGCGCAAACAACTAATGAAACCACTGACTAGAGGGAATAGGTCAACACCTACTCACACTCTTATAAACAGGGAAGGAGGAGAAGATGTTATGATTACCTCCCTCTGGCTTCTGTACCCACCCATGAGGAAATGCTCCATCAACTCGGAGCCAACTTCCACCATTGACCCACGGTGCCAAGTGATCACAAAAGTATGACACGATAAAAATATTTAGGGTCCCCATATATAGAAAAAAGATGACAAGATAAAGACTTGTCTACACCATCACACTATAACCGAAATATCAACCTATTCGTTATCCGAATACTCGACCTATAAACCACACTACATCTCACTGCAAAATGATATGTTATTCCATTATCCACTTACACTTGAGGTATGTCCACCCCCCCCAACGTACTTACTTAAATACCATTGTATCTAAACAATATTCCTGAAAAGTCCAAAGAGAAGAACCACTGTCTAAAGCGGCCCACAGACACCACACTTGTGCGCGCGCTTGTGCACCGAAACTGGTGCGTGATTTTGCCACACACTGCACACCAAATCGTACACACTTTAGTTGTGAAAGAGATTTCAAAGGACAAAAAACATTTTAAATAAATTTTCCGCACTCCTTACTCAATTACAATACGATGCAACTGAATATAAAATGTGCGCGAGTTACGATGTCTCCACAACCACAACGTAACAAATAAAATATGATTATAGATTATCAGATTACATTACTTTTCATTATTATATTGCATTTTTAAATCCCATGAAGAAAACCTACACTATAAATCATTTTTGTACATTTAGCATTTTTGTTCACATTTTTGCATTTTTAAATCCCATGAAGAAAACCTACACTATAAATTATTTTTGTACATTTAGCATTTTTGTTCACATTTTGGTCACACAGTCGTTTCTGCAAGTAAGCACATTTATATAATAGAGCATTGTATCTTTTTGTTATTCTAAGTAAGAGAAGAATGTATAAAATGAAATGTAAAAGATTAAAGAAGCGTCATTTTGTTCAATAAAATTCGATAGAGCGAAGCTCTGTCAGTTAGAAGATTTGTTTTTTTTCTGTAAACGGAAGGTTGAACCCATAACTGGCGCAGTCGAAAGTTGAGTTCGCGATCGTTTTGAGAAATTTTTGGTGCGGTTTATTAAAAAAGCTTAGTAAAAATTATAATAATTCGTTAACTTGTATTTTAAATCTGTATATCAAGTGTATATTGATTATTAACTAATACAGACCCAATCAAAAAAAAAAAAAAAAAAAAAAAAAAAAAAAACATTGGTTAAAAGTGTGAGTGTTGGAGCAGCATCATTAGAATCAAAAAGCATCGTGACCACCGAAGGAATATCGGAGCAAACTAACTCAACAAAGGACCAAGGAACACATAGGTGGTGGATTTCAATCCTTTACCTTGGAAACGAACAACAAAAAAAAAAACATCCAATACAGAAAAAAAAACACAGGAAAATGATAACAATTTTGACCACTTGCATGTAAGTCCCTTAAATTGTATCTTTGATCACATACCCCATCCCAAACCCTAAAGTGAAAAATATTTTTTTTTTTTTGTGCGAATCAAATTTACCTTTCATTTAATGAATACATTTTGTATATTAAGAAAGAAAAATAAAAGTAAACTCGTAGCTCCGTATAGTAAATTATATAAAATAGAAGAAAGTAGTAGTGAAGAGGACTTAAATATGAGTATAGAAAATAGTACAATAAACCTTTTTGGAATACCTAATTCATATGACACAATGAAGTCAAATGAAACATTAAACAACGCCAATGGTAGCGCCGCAGCAAACGGAACCAATGGCAATAATCTTGAACAAGAGTCTGAGAAACAATCTGTACAAAGTCAGGAAATAAATTTACTTAATATTAATAATATTCTTAATTCACTTAAAATTCCGGATGCCATCAAGGATCTTCCTAAATTCGATGGAAATCCTCGACTTCTACATGAATTTATAAAAAACATTGAAGAAATACTTCACGTAATGAAACACGTAAGCAATACCCCATACGCAAATGTAATACTTAGAGCAATTAGAAATAAGATAATAGATGAAGCAAACGAGGTGCTCAACATGTTTGGGACACCATTAGATTGGAGCGAAATAAAAAATAACCTTATCTTACATTACTCTGATAAGAGAAATGAAACATCCCTGATCAGAGATTTGCATTCTTTGAAACAAGGAAACGAAACAATTGAACAATTTTATTCGAAGATTGTTGAAATACTTTCTACATTAAATAACCATATACACATCCACGAAAAGGATGTTAACGTTATACAAGCAAAAATTCAGTTGTACTCAGATATGTGTCTAAATGCATTCTTGACCTCAATAAAAGAACCAACAGGATCAACTATTAGAGCAATGAAGCCCAGTAGTCTTCCTGAAGCATTTAGTTTCTGTATCAAGGAACAAAACACATTCTATATGAAGTATAGTGCTATGAATACAAGAATATCTAACACAACGCAGTTCATACCAAGAATAAATAATTCTTATCGAAAACAATATCCAATCACACCTATTCAACCTTTTACGGGCTATACTAACCCATCCACCAATAACTTTTTCGCGAATAACACGTTATCAAGGCCATTCCAAAACCAACCTACCCCAAATCAAAATCCTAACAACTATTTTAATACCACATATAAACCTTTTCCACCAAGAAATCAAAATTTTAACCAAAATCTGAATAATTTGCATAATTCATTTAACCCAAGGAATCAGAATTTCAGTAACCCACACAATTATTATTATCCAACACCAAATACGAATAATTTTACTCCTAAAACCTTTAATAAACCCCAACCCAATCCCACACCGATGTCCATATCCAGTGCTAGCGGAAACACTAGAAACACCCAATTATCCCACGGGCAAAACACCTTTAATAGAAATAACTATAAACCAATAACGAGGGAAGCCTATAATGTAGAACCGACAGATGAAGAAATATATAACACAGAACAATATATACCATTCCAAGAACATACAATAGAAGATGTACCAGAATTAAATGAAAATAATTATCTACAATTAGATCATTACACCCCCGTCATAAATAATAGTCCTAATAACATTAATGAAATCAATGACGGAAATTTTCCATAACAAGCCTCGGTAAACAAATAGGATATTTAGAGATAAATAAACATGGCTCAAGTAGCTTACCATATATAAACATACAATTTCCATATGGAAAAACTCTTAAATTTCTCATTGATACTGGTGCCTCCACTAGTTTCATAAATCCAGAATATACAAACCCCCAGTTTCACCAGAAAATACCACCAGTTACAATCTCGACAATTCTTGGTAAACACCAACTCCAAACTAAGGTAACACTAACCGCATTTTCAGAATTCAACACAAAGGCTTTATTCGATTTCCTAGTCTTTAAGTTCCATAATTATTTTGATGGCCTTATAGGACTAGAAATACTTAAAATGCTTGAAGCTAAAGTTAACCTCAAAGACAAAATTTTAGAAACAAAGCATGCAAAAAAACCACTTATCTTTAAACCTAACTTTGTGTCTCAAGTTCAGGACATCCCACCTAACTCAAAAATAGTTGCTAAAATTCCTGTAGACATTGAAAATGGTGACATCTATGTTCCAACAACCAAAATAGGTGACACCTTAAAAATTCCAGAAGGAGTCGCTAAGGCATCAAATTGGTACTGTCACATAGAAGTTATTAACTTATCGAACGGGAACCAGAAATTCTTTTTAGAACAACCACTCAAAGTTCAACAATATAATTTTCAAGAAGTTCACAACATTAACATTCAATATCCCACAAATGACACAGAGCTCCTAGAGACTTATGATATAAAAAATCTCATAAGAACTAACCACCTTAATTTCGAAGAAGAAAAAGCCCTGATAAAACTCTGTCGAAAATTTGATGACATCTTCTTTAAACCAGGAGAAAACTTAACGTTTTCAAATGAAGTCAAACACCGCATACGAACTACAGACGATATACCTGTATACACAAGGTCTTACCGATATCCGGAAATACACAAAACCGAAATTCAATCGCAGATCCATGACCTCTTAAAACAAGGCATAATACGTCCAAGTTACTCCCCTTGGAGTAGCCCAATTTGGATCGTGCCAAAAAAGAAAGACGCCTCAGGCAAACAAAAATGGCGATTAGTGGTCGACTATCGAAAACTAAACGATAAAACCATTGGTGATCGCTACCCACTCCCAAATATCACGGACATCCTTGACAAATTAGGTCGATCTAATTACTTTACAACCTTGGATCTTGCATCTGGTTTTCACCAAATCGAAATCGATCCAAGAGACATAAGCAAAACAGCCTTTACAGTTGACCATGGGCATTATGAATTCATAAGGATGCCATTTGGCCTTAAAAACGCGCCATCCACCTTCCAAAGAGTGATGGACAACGTTTTAAGAGACTTACAAGGGAAAACCTGTTTAGTCTATATGGATGATATCATTATCTATTCAACTTCCCTCCAGGAGCATATTGAAAATTTGCAAAACATTTTTGCAAGACTTCGCAATTCAAACCTAAAAATACAGCTCGACAAGTCCAAATTTCTAAAAAAAGAGGTAAGTTTCCTTGGACATGTGGTTACACCAAATGGTGTCAGACCAAACCCTGATAAAATCAAGGCAATACAAAATTACCCTATTCCCAAAACAACCACACAAATTAAATCTTTCTTAGGGTTATTCGGTTATTATAGAAAATTCGTTAAGGATTTTGCTAAAATAACCAAACCTCTTACCGAATGCCTAAAAAAAGACAAACGCATAGTTCTTAACGAAAGATACGTTAATTGCTTCAAACATTGTAAGGACATTCTTATGAATGATCCTTTACTTCAATACCCGGATTTTGAGAAACCTTTTGTACTCACAACAGATGCAAGCGATTTCGCTATAGGAGCCGTCCTAAGCCAAGGATCCATAGGATCCGATAAACCCATATGCTATGCATCTAGAACATTATCAGACACAGAAATCCATTACAGCACAACAGAGAAGGAGTTGTTAGCTATCTATTGGGCTACGAAATACTTTCGCCCATACCTCTTTGGAAGGAAGTTCAAGATTGTCACAGACCACAAACCTCTAACGTGGCTTTTTTCGTTAAAAGATACAAATACAAAACTCATCAGATGGCGACTTAAGCTTGAGGAATTCGAATACGAAGTCTTCTACAAAAAAGGTAGAGAAAACACAAATGCAGATGCTCTAAGCAGAGTGAAATTAGAAGACAAAACAAATATTGAGATCAATATCAACGAATCTTCCTCTGCACAAGCTACCGGAGGCTCAACGGTCCATTCTGGCCAAGAAAATCTAGATGACGGAATACCAATCTCGGAACAACCACTAAACATATTCAATTTTCAATTAATTCTTGAGAAATCATGCCAAACCCCTCTGATCTCCCTTTCTGTCCCATTTCGCAATAAACAAAGACGTACCATTAGATCACCAGAATTTACAGAAAACAGTATAGTAAACATTTTTAAACAATATCTTCCACCCAATAAATTAACAGCAATTTTCACAAAGGACGACGATGTCTTTCGTCTCATTCAATCCACATTTTCAAAAAATTTTTCACAGTCTAGGGTCTTTAAATTAATAAGATGCACAGAAATACTAGAAGACATTTCCAACGATGACGACCAGGATAAATTAATTAATGATTATCATTTAAACTCCAACCATAGAGGCATAAATGAAACAATACAGCATTTGAAACGAGATTACTTTTTCCCACATTTAAAACACAAAATCACCAAAATCATTAATAATTGCAATATATGCCAAATTTCTAAGTATGACAGAAAACCACAGAAAATCGAATACCAAATTCCAGAGAACCCAACAAAACCCCTAGATATTGTTCATGCCGATATTTACACTATCAATAATAAACAAATTCTTACAATAATAGATAAATTTTCGAAATTCGGATCCGCTTTTACCATACCTGATCGAAATAGCTTAACAATCATAACATCCTTAAAACATTTTATGAGCCTTCACGGCATACCACTTAAACTTATTACAGACCAAGGAGCAGAATTCACCTCCATTATATTTAAAGACTTTTGTACACAATTCAATGTTCAACATCATATCACTTCATATCAACAAAGCAGCAGTAACTCACCCGTAGAAAGAATGCATTCTACGTTAACAGAAATATATAGAATTATCTTCAGTAAAAATAAAACCAGATCCCACCAAGATATTCTACACGAAACACTTATAACATATAACAATGCTATTCATTCAGCCACTAAATTAACCCCCTTCGAGTTATTTTATGGCCGGACATACAAATTTAAACACATAGGTTCAGACAATGTACACGATTATTTAGAAAAATTGAATGAATTCCAAACCAAGCTATATTCTTCAGTCAAAGAACAGATAGATAAACAAGTTTCAAAAAATATAGAGAAACTCAATAGAAACAGAATAAGTCCACAAAGCATTAAAGAAGGTTCAATTATATTTCGCAGAGAATGTAGGAGAAATAAACTAACCCCTAGGTTTAGTAAACAAGCTGTTACAAAAAATAATAGGGTAACATTAATTACTTCAAAAAATAAAAAATTGCACAAATCAAAAATAAAACGAAAACGTAAATTTCAGATTCCTACTAACGTCAGCCCAGAAAATAGAAATCCAGGACCTAACGAATAGTAAAGGAATTCTACCACTTGGTCTCGGACCAGCAAGAATAGTCGAATCTTATACAAACCTTCTCCACATAGTCGACTTAGATCAATATGAAAAAAGCATCAAAAAGATACAAACGTCAGTTGAAATAATCAATAGAAATAAAAATTTTAGCCTCATGATCGAAATAACAAATTTCAAATTTAAAGAACTCAATAGACAATTAGACATAATCACACCAAAAACAAGCACAGTAATAAAAAGCATAACTGGGAACATGGACGAAAGCGATGCAATTGCTATTAACAAAGATATTGAAATCCTTAGAAATAACCAAAACACTCTAGACAAACATTTAAGTCTACAAACAGCAATTAACCAAGAAATGGCACAAAGATTTGACAACATTACAAAGCATATAAACGAACAACAGGGTATGTTAGAGAATTTTCTCAACAGATACCATTCAACTATACAAAACAAAATTCGCACAGAGCAAGAAACCTTCCAATACATCCAGTACATTCACCAAACAAACTTCAATATTGACACACTCAAAACCCATCTTCAAGACATAGCAGAATCAATAACTATGGCTAAGCTTAATGTTATTTCTAAACAAATTTTAAGTCCTCTTGAACTTGACTACATACATACTCATTTTGAAAAACACAACATTAAAACAGCCTCTAACGAGGAAATATATAGCTTTTTAGAGTTACAAGCTTACTATAATAACTCAAATATTTTATTTAATGTTAAACTACCAATACCATCTAAAGAAAATTTTTCACTTTATCACCTTATAACTATACCCGTAAACCAGACCCACAACATCTATTTACCCAAACCCTATATCCTATTAAGTGATCTAAATATGCAATTTATCGACAAACCATGCCTATTGGTCGAAAAACAATTCTACTGCAAGAAAGAAAGACTAGATCCTATAGCAACCAACAACTGCATCCCCAGCCTAATTAAAAACAGGCCAACAACATGTGAACTTATAGAAAGATCCCAATACCAAAACCAATATCAAATACTCCAACCAGAAGACCACTACATTATTCTGATTGATATTCCACTAACCGAGATAAAATCAACCTGCGGACTAGAACACAAATCCATAGTTGGCACAGTACTTATACATTATGAACAATGCCAAGTCACAATCAACAATGTCGATTACAAGAGCAAAGCACATATACAATGGGACAGCATCCACATCATACCCTCCTCTTTTATTACAATAAATGCGTCAAAAACAATTGAAGAAATCAACCTTCGGAAGCTGGAAACGTACCATTTTAAAAACTGGAAGAACATTGAAATCCTGAAAACCCAAAGTAACCTACATCAAAATACCTTTCTGGGATCAACAGCAACAATATTATCGCTTATCATCATAATTGCAATCATCTATTGGAAACACCACTCATTCTCAGACGACAAGAAGCAAGTCACATTGACCCCAGCTTTAACTTCAGCATCCATGCCTCAGTCCAGGGGGGGAGAAGTTACGATGTCTCCACAACCACAACGTAACAAATAAAATATGATTATAGATTATCAGATTACATTACTTTTCATTATTATATTGCATTTTTAAATCCCATGAAGAAAACCTACACTATAAATCATTTTTGTACATTTAGCATTTTTGTTCACATTTTTGCATTTTTAAATCCCATGAAGAAAACCTACACTATAAATTATTTTTGTACATTTAGCATTTTTGTTCACATTTTGGTCACACAGTCGTTTCTGCAAGTAAGCACATTTATATAATAGAGCATTGTATCTTTTTGTTATTCTAAGTAAGAGAAGAATGTATAAAATGAAATGTAAAAGATTAAAGAAGCGTCATTTTGTTCAATAAAATTCAATAGAGCGAAGCTCTGTCAGTTAGAAGATTTGTTTTTTTTCTGTAAACGGAAGGTTGAACCCATAACTCGCGCGCATCCCCATACACGTCACACAGATCGAGACACCGACACCAAAAATCAAGAAGTTTTAATTTTTACTCGAGCCGAAAATCGGTGTGCGCACCAGCCCACAGACAGCACACATTTCCTTGCACCGACACATGCGCGCGCACAAGTGTGGTGTCTGTGGGCCGCTTAAGCGACAGCATAAATAACACTATAAAGTTTCTTTATCAAAACGTTATAAACTGAATTATTTTATTAAATTTTTCTTAACACTATTGTATTTCTTATCGATGTCTAAAATTATTCAAAAACTAAATCGGAAGATTTATAAATCCTAATCTAATTTAATATCAACTAATTATTCATTATCAAGTTATCATCAAGATCTTAAAATGAAAGTAAGATAAGGTGAAAAATTTCTTGTCGACAAATTGTGTTTATGTTAACTCGCTTTAATTTGTACGCGAAGCAACTATCAGCTATATAAAAAAAAATATTGCGCTGAAGAGAAATGTACCTAAGTAACATTGGTCTTAGCTCGCTTTGTATATAAAAAAAAAGTTATTTTCTAAATGACTCTTATTAACTTTTAAATCATTAAAAATGTTTCAAAATACGTTTGATTATCTTTCACTCGGAAGATAATTGATCTCAAAAGACTATAAACTCAGTCAAAACAAAACTAAAACGACACGAAAACTGACCTTACGTTTGGATATGTACAATGAAAAAGTATGCGAGGATGTGAAAATTCTAACGAAACCCAAAAAAAGAAAACCAGAGAACATGGGACGTTAGCCCAAGGGTTTATGCTTTGGAAATGAGACAAGGGAGATAGTAAGAGAGATAGATTGTAATGATATAGTATTATGTTTCAAAAATATGGTTTATCAAAAATATTTCAATATAATAAAATAATAATATAATTAACAGACGTGATGGATCGGGAGAGCTCTCTGGAACCAGACGCTGAAAAGTTAAAAAGTTATTATTTAAAGGGATGTTACTACTTTAACCATATGTAAGATCATACTCATATAGCACTACTCTATAACCTTGTACTGTATCGATACCTTTCTCGAAACAATAGCGAGTAATCAATGACTTCACAAGTAAGTTTCACATATATGAAGATATCGTATCTTCCCGTGACCGGTATAGCGTCACCGTACTGTATTTGTAGTTCGCAATCTTTAAAATTATTCAAGACAAGAAGATACAACACAACGTGTACACATAAAGAAGTATTATGACTAATTGAGGTAGGTCAAAACAAACGGACTTTAAATTTCCGTAAAGGAAGAAGAAAATCTTCTAAGACTTCTTTTAATAAGACTTCAAAAGTCTTCCAGCTGGACACGAAACAAAGCCTTAGCTGAAGTGAGTAAGTATAAAAAGAGAACTGAAAAGTTCCAAACGAAAAAGTGTCTAGGGAGTTGTATGATCCACTAGAACAGTGATGAAATAAACATAAGGAATTGAAGAATGAAGAAAGTGGTGCTGTGAAGGTACATACACGGACAAGATAGCTTTAAAGAGATGGATTTTGAGAGATGATCCCGAAGGACAGTGAATTATATAGTTCGGTACTATAACCGACCGAATGCGTAGCGTATAATCTATAGGATTCGTTACGAAATCCAAGCACAAGTAATAATGTACAATCCGTACGCCCAAATCAGCCCAGAAACTAACAGGAAGTTCGAAATGAAATCAATCCTGGGGATCTGTCCATAATTTAAGACACCGTGGAGGCGGTGAGAAAATAAAAAAAAAATTACGTTAGATTCGGTGAGTCCAAAGAGGATCTCAACCAGTAAGAAAAACTTCAACTTCTCCGGTTAGTCCCACACAAAAAACACAAATTTTCACAAGATTAAATATTATTTTTCAGAATTTCACTTATTACGTATTATGATCTTTTCTAAATATGGTAAGTATAGGAATAATTCACTATAATAAGTATAATATAGGGTAATATATATATATAAATACAGGTAAGAAGATTAAATTCCAAACGAAGAGTAATTCAGGGTGCTTTTCTCACACCAATTATGCATAGCTCCACTGTCCGTGGGCGTATGGATGATAGCTTGAGTGTTGCATACACTCAGGATGTTGTTCGATGCAGGAATGTATGATGGCATGGACTTTTTATTTGGTCACGCCAAAAGTAAGCTCTTTGAAGAATGTGGCCAGGGGGTTTTCAGGTGCATAACAATATGACATAAATAACAAAAAAAATTTACCTGGATGTGCCAATAATGTGGAAAAAATTGTTTCGTTTTAATTTTTATTTAGCGTTGCAGGAAAAATGATGAACAGTAGAAAACGATGCATCGCATGTGTAGTCTATTAGACCGAGTACCATGCGGTTCGAAGATTCGTTCCGGAGAACCATGTGGTTCAACAAAAACGACGTATTAGAATCCCTCGTGGCTCCTGTATGTCGGAGGAAAAATGATGAGGTGTACGAGACTGCGTCTCCACTGACTAAACTGCATGCAATGATGCTCTAAATGTTGGCTGGTTCCTTATAGGATGATGAAAATACCAGCGTGGTCCTAATTGAGGACTGAAAAAATCTGCTCCCGCGCTGCCATGGACGGATATTCCATGGATATAAATGAAAATAATTTCTAGGGTCGGTTCCTGCCCTGCCCCAGTACCCTAGTGAATATAAAAAGTAAATTTTATAAATCACTATTCGTACAACTTAGATGCTTCCTTTGAAAATCAAAGGAAAAAGCATCGGCGACAAAATTCAATGTCCGCCATGATGTTGGCTGACAAAAAAAAAATCGAAAAAAAGACTCACCTAAATAGGGTATTTCTTCTCGGCTACACAATTATTAATTGCTGGTGCAATTAATGAAATTCCTTTTAAAAAGGATGTAATATATATATATTGAATAACTCACTCGCGAACAAAGTATTAAAATCTTAATTATTCCGCTGCGTGTAAAATACTTTCCAAATTTTCTTCTCAAGACGATGTTAATAGTATGATTGTTGAAAACTTAATGACTTGGCACAGACAATTTTTCGGAAGCCACGCCTCTGTCTGGTTTCCAATAGAAATCATAATGGCTGAACATGGCACTTACCGCGTTCTTTTTGTTAACAATATATTTGCGTTCTGAAAAGTTAACAATGCAAAGTGCGTTTAGTGTTAAGGACTATTCACATGAGAGCGACCAACGACCAACGAATGAACGAACATTCGTCCATTTTGACGTTTCATTCACATGCAATTTATTTTATTCGTTGCGAACAACGATCGTCATGTCCGTATATCACAATTGAACAGTGAGATTTTGAGGTTAGTCGCGCACGAATAATTTATTCGTTGCGTTGTGGATGGTATGTGGAACGCGAATAGAGTTTGACAGTTCGTAGCAATCACTTTGTAGCTCGCGGCGAACAATTTATTTTACACAATTTGACTTATTTAAACAATTGAAATCGCATATTTTAATTAACTAAATTATTTTAAAATTCAATCTCTATCGAGCGGTCACGTTTTAGCCAAGAAATTAGCTTTATAAATGCTTAAAATCTGATTTGTTCGTCAATTCGTCCATTCGTTGGTCGCTTTCATGTGAATAGTCCTTTACGTAGCAATGTAAAGCTACTTCGCACTGACAATTGCGTAAGTATAAAAATTGATTTTATTGACATTTACTTTTATTTCTGTCACTTTATTTTGATGCTATAATGTTCGTGAAGGTTAGTAGAATGAATTTGTGTCATATTTTCTCAAATATGAGAGAATTTTTGTACATGTCAATTTTTGACATTTGACTTATTTTGGACGGAAATTGTTTCCAATTTGACACATTTGCTTTCCAATCATGAATACTGTCATGTATATGACGTTTAACTCCTTTTAAGCGAACAAATAACTAGTTATAGTTATGTCAAAATGTCAGTCAAGATACTGACTATGTATTATTGTAATTGACTGAAATTTCTTTGTTAGACGGTTGTAATGTGCGTATAAATCATGATTCCTATGAAATACATAATGGATTTGGACATTTCAACTACTAACTGTCACAATCTGTCAAAACTAAATAAATGGCTTTTCAAACAAACAGACCATAATTGTACTTTTGATCGGAACAGGCTTCTATCTTAGCATTGGACATGCGTTTTGAAGTTCATTCCAATAGGATTTCCAGTATGAAACAGAAAGATCGTAGAAAAGAGATGAGACGAAGCGCCTAATTGGACGGACAGTAATCCTAAAGCAAAAACGAAAATGCCGGAAGTGTTCGTCAGCCATAATCCTTCTGCACACAATCATGTAGCAATCGAATGTGCTAGAAAGAGTGCGTCTGAGCTCGACTCAAATATTCTCGCTTCGGATTTTTCATTTTAGATTGAGTTCAGTGAAGATTATGACAGAATGGTTCTGACATAAGATAATTCCTTATCGTATTTTTGTTTTCTGGTGTAGAAATTGAGCAACTAATGTCATTCTTAAAATTTTTGAAATTTCCCGATTTTTTAGAGGGAAATGTCATTAATTAGATGGACGAATCGAGTTTCCTAAAATTGCCGCAAGGTGACACCAGTGTTGCGGTGACAAAGTTTTCCCTACAAATCTCAAGGATCGAGACAAGTATCACTTGACTAGATACTTGTGAAAAAGGACAACTTGTGTCTACCCATATCTCTACTACTCTGATCAATCTCCTTCCTGACTACAAAAAAAAAATCTGAAACTACAAATTACTCGTCACAACTATTAACTCTATCAACTTCCTCTTCTATCTATCTCAATGCTAATCCGTATTACCTTTTCAAAAAAAAAGTGAAATAACATGAAACAATTATACACAAAAAAAAATTTATCCAAGTCTCGTGCACAGCTGAGTAGCCGGGCATGAGAAAAATAAAACTGTTTTTATCACAGAAAACTACTTCTTTAAATCTTTGGTATGAGAAGTGGTCACGCATCCTTTCTCATCTTCTACATCGTATAAGTTGTTACCTCGTGTCTTAACAACTGTTACTTTAATAAACTTCGGCGATAACTTAGCGCTAAAATGTTTATTCGCATCACTCAAAACTATATTCCATTTATAAATGATATCCCCCACCTTGAAATCAACTGCACGACTTCTGAGATTATAAACTTTCTCATAAGCATCGTGTGTCTTTTCTAGTGCTGTCTTCAAATAGGTATGAAGAATATTCATCTTTGCCACCTTGGGCAACCAATCGATTTCAGAATTATTAAGTCCTCCCAACTCGCGTAATAGCTTGTAGTCCGCTCTATGTTCAATCATCTTTTGACCGAATAAAGCCTCATATGGCGACATTGTCAAAGCTGAATGGACAGTTGTGCGTAAAGCACTACTAATGGATGACAAATGCACATCCCAATTGGTTTGCTTAGGATCTACATAAGATCTTACTGCAGCTAATATGGACCTATTAACCCTCTCACTGGCATTAGCTTGAGGTGCATAAATCGCCGTCTTATAATGTTTGACACCAAACATTTTCAACATTTCTTTAAAATCTTTAGAAATAAATTGTGATCCGTTATCGGATAAGATACTCTCGGGTACACCATATAAAAGAAAAATATCTTCACGTAAAAACTTAATAACTTCTGCAGCTGTGGCTCTCTTAAGGGGTTTAATAAACACAAACTTAGTGAGTTGGTCTAAAGCGATAACGATGAAAGCATTCCCATTCCTGGATCTTGGATAAGGACCAAGGCAATCCACATATAAATGTTGGAAGGGCCTTTCAACCTTAAAACTCTCTCCCATTTCAGCTCGTAAAGTCTGGTTAGAAGCTTTAGTTGTCTTGCATGTTTCACAACGATCAACATATTGCTTCACCTGTTAAAACATACCAGGCCAATACAATCTTTCCCTTAACCTGTATAATGTCTTAACGACACCACCGTGAGAAGCTCGGGGCGGATTATGTGCCATGGAAAATACAGCTTCAGTCATACTCGACGGTAACCATAACTTCCATGCCAGATCATCCAATAGAGGATTCCCAACTGCATGTTTTGTTCTCTTATAAATGTATCCCTCAGATACCTTCAAATCTGGTAAACGATCCTGCTCCTTGCTGATGTGACTGATAAGTTGTAAGTATTCTTCGCACTTGAATTCCGGATCGTCTAGGTCAATGTGGAGCACCTCCTCGGTTTCGACTTGTGCAACACTGGATATGTAGCTCTCTGCCGTTAAAGCATCGGCTTCGTACACTCTTGAAAGAGCGTCAGGTACCACGTTAAGTGTTCCTTTCCTGTGTTCAACCACGAAGTCGAACCCTTGAAGTCTCATACTCCACCTGGCCAGACGACCGGTAGGGTCATTCATGTTCATCAACCATTTCAGGCTTCAGTGATCAGTGATTACCTTGAATTTATATCCTTCGATATACGAACAGAATTTCTGAATTCCTAAAAACGCGGCGAGGCATTCGCGTTCGGTAACGGTGTAGTTCCTCTGCGCAGCATTCAATTTCTGAGAGAAGTAGTAAATGGGGCGTTCAGCTCCGTTCCCATCTCGCTGGCAAAGTACACATCCGATACCGGACGCTGATGCATTGCATAAAATAATAAACTCCTTCTCGAAATCAGGGTTTATCAGAACAGGTGTAGATGTAAGTGCTTTCTTTATGTTTTCGAACGCTATCTGAGCTTCGGAATTGAAATCGAAAGCCTTACTTTTCTTAAGAGTGACAGTGAGTGGGGCAGCCAAGGTTGAAAAGTTCTCCACAAACCTCCGATACCAACCAGCTATTCCTAAGAAACGCCTAACTTGGCGAGTGGTTGTCGGCATCGGGAAGTTGATAATTGCAGCAACCTTATCAGGATCTGCTTTCAAACATCCTTGTCCCACTTTGTATCCTAAGTATTGTAATTCTTCGAAACAAAATTTCGTTTTCTCAACATTAATAGTGAGTCCTGCTCTATCTAACTCTCGACTAATGATCTTCAAAACTGCTATATGTTCCTCGAAAGTTTTCGTCACAACTAAAAGGTCGTCTAAATAAACGAAGACTCGGTCCTGCAACTCGCGTGGAACTACTAAATTCATCAAATATGTTAAGCTTTGAGCGGCGTTGCAAAGACCGAAAGGCATCACGTTGAATTGGTACAACGGCCTCCCTGGAACCGTAAAGGCTGTCTTTTCCTTCGCGCTCTCCTCCAGTGGTATCTGCCAGTACGCATCTTTCAAATCCACGCTCGATATGAAACGTGTCTCTGAAAGACGTGACAGCAGTCCCCCGATGTGCGCAATAGGACGCGCATCTTTCCTGGTAACCATATTGACTTTCCTGAAGTCCAAACAAAGTCGATCCTTGCCAGGCTTGCGTACAAGCACAATAGGTGAGGACCATGGACTATCGCTTTCTTCTATAACCCCTAGTGAAAGCATGCGGTCTACTTCTGCGTACATCAGAGACTGCACCACTGGGGAGACCGGATAATACCTTTGTTTGATTGGAGGAGCATCCCCCAATCAATACCGTGCTTTACCCAATCTGTTTTGCCTAAGCCCTTTAGTGTGAATGACGGAAAACTTCGTATCACATCTTCGAGTTTAGCATTCTCTACATTCGTCAACTTACACTTATTGACTAACTTATCTTTAACTTCAACATCATGTTGAAATGACAAACTGGAAATTACATTTGGCGCAATTTGGAATTTCGACCAAAAATCGACACCTAAGTATAACCGCTGGGCTAATGTCGGAACGACATAAAAACTCAGGCTATGAGTAGCACCTTTATACTTAACGTCAGTTGTAACTAATCCACAAATTTGTTGTTTCTGCCCGTCAGCGGTTGAAACGCTTGAATTAACCTTTTTAACTGTAATATTTTTATTGGACAAGTAAGTTAAAACATCAGCGCCAAGGCAACTGATACTTGCGCCAGAGTCTAATAGACCCAATATCTTGTCTCCAAAAATTTCAACGTTGACATAAGGGCGAGGATCTCCAGATTCTCTTTCTAATGTCTTTGAAGCAATGTTCTTATATAATAGTCTTTTTTCCTTAAATCTGATTCGAGTTCGTCTAATACGATTAGACAATTCAGGATAATTCATTACTCGCTTACGGACTTCATAATAATTTCTAAGCCTTTCATGAAATGGCTTTCTCAACAATTCATTTTTCTTAACATTAAAATTCAAATTATTTGGTGTTGTTGCATTAACAACAGGTTTATTAACTGGTCTTAAAATAGTAACAGGAGTTTTGAGAGTAGAAGATTCTTCGGCACTTAAAACTCCGGGTTTATCTGCTCGGAGCGAACCCCCCCCCGGATATTGGGTTGTTCCTCCTTAAGTTTCCCTGACATTTTGGACACGTAGGAAAAATAACATTCTCCAATCCACAACGGAAACAAAACTTTCTATCTACAGGCTTATTGCATTCCCTGAACCCATGCCCTACGCTTAAGCAATTCCAACACTTCCAAGTGTTCTTATCTCTGTGTACGTTATGTACTGCTTCTACACTTGAAGTTAAAGCTACAGCTAAATCATTAGATTCTTCCACAACTTCGTTTACGAAACGTTTTGTCGGAATTCGGTGCGTGTTCGGCACAAAAGAGGGTCGCGTGCTCTCCTGTCGATCGAGAAACTTTTCAATTGTTCGGCATACATATGCCATCTGTCTCAGACTGTGAGTACTGAAAGTAATGAGTAGCTCACCCATTCGTCTCTTCACATTCGTCTTAATAATTTCTATAAGTTCTTTCTCAGACTTCGGAACACGCATCCTCGAATTAATCGACATCAGTGAGTCGTAAAAATCATTAAACGATTCACCTGATTGCTGCTTTCAGTCTGAAAGCTTTCGTGACAATTCGGAGTCTGTTTCAAGACTTCGAAATTGTTCGATCAAACTGGACTGAAGCGAACTCCAAGAAGTGTGTGGATTACCCTTCAAGTACATCCAGTACCATGACTCCGCTTGTTCTGACACAAAATGGTGAAAATTCACCGTCAACTCATCCCATGGAACACCATAACTGTACCTAACGCGTTCTAATCGAAATAGAAAGTCGTCCACCGACATATTGCGACCGTCAAATCTAATTCCCCACTTATGATATTGTGGAAATTTACTATATGACGTGACTTTAGAAGGTACTTGTCTCCTGGGTGATGAAGTTTCCGGAGAATTATCTAAATTGATCGCATGCATCTGCGTAAGAAAATCGTCAAGGTTAGAACCATTAGCCATATCTACTGGATGTCCTGAAGGAGCATTCCGAGTAAGAGCTGGTTCATTGTTAGGGGTTGGATAATTTTCCAAATTCCTAGATAAATTCCGTGTTTGATTTGTAGGATTGTCAGTAGTTGTTCCGTTTGGAACGTTAGCTATTCTAACTCTATTTGACGCTTGACTAACTGCCTGCCTAGGTGCGAGATTTTGTGAAGTAGATGGTTGGTTACTAGATGAAGGAGGTATAGTTTGAAAAAGATTTGTCAATTGCTCAAGAAGAAGAGCTTGACTTTGTTTTATCTCCTCTTTCATAACTCGTCTATCCTCTTCTCTGTGTAATTCCACAGTCGCTGTAATCATCTCTTGAAGAGTAAGAGAATCTTCGGTTACATTGCGTCTATTGTCAAAACTATCGTTGACGACACGACCATTGACATTACCAAGAGGAATAGTACCATCATTAATCCCTAAAGGACTAGATTCATCCTCAATCCTCATATCACCTATTACTTGATCTCCACCGTTACCTGCAGCTTGTGCGTCAGCCATAATTATAACGCCTAAAAACCTTGAATTATAAGTGCTCGGACGGATTAATCTCCTATTTCCACCACTCATTCAACTGTGATTGTGAAACTCTTGTATAAAACAAAACTAATGAAACACAATCGAAGTGACAACAAAAAAAATTAAACAGTGCTTAAAATTAAAAGTATTTGTAGTGAAACGGATCACTTAGTAATTCAAATGAAAACATATAGTTCTACAAAGAGAAGGCTCCTTGTAGACTAGAAAAGATCCTACAAAAAAAAAGTTTGACTCTCAAAGAAAATGCTTCAAGATTTCTTCAAAGTCAAAAAGTAAGTTTTCTTAATGATATACTAAACTATTCTTATCTTGTTTTTGAATCGTAATCTAAATTCAATAATTACTGATTCAAATCAAAACTAAACGTATGTACTAATAACTAAACTAACTTCTCAGGAACTATCCTGAAAATTATTAAACTTAAAAATAAAGTAAATATTATTTGGTGTGGCGACACCGCCAAAAATTCTTAACTATAACGATTACAACACTGCAAAAATATCTCAAAAACTTGGGCAACACTGCCACTAAAAATCTCTAAAACCGCGACACCGCGAAAATTACCAGAATTTATCTCAGTTAACGTCTCTGAGACAAACTCCAAACTCACAAAAACTCAGGACTTCCTTTTAGTTAACGTCTCTAAAAGAAAAATCCCTACCAAAACCAGAATTCCTTTTTCAGTTACGTCCCTGAAAAATAATTCCAAAACTATACTATACTCAAAAATTATCTCAAAACTGCAAAACTTTTTATATATTCTGTAATAACTTCTTACAAAATCTATTTTATACTCAAAAACAAAATTTTAAATCTCAACAATAATTCATTCACGTTTGGGAGTGGACATTCCCCCAGTGCGTAATGGATTAACAACATATCAAAAAAAGACGTTAGCTTGATTGTTACACTATAATCAACTAACAAAAAAAACTTAGTTTGTGTGTCTTTAAACTAATCGTGTTTAACACAAAAACTAAATCTGTTAAATTCAACAGATAGTGACTCCTCATTTCATTATGCTACTGCAGACGTGCGTAGGGACTATTGATCACCCATCACCGGTTAGCACTTCATAAAATGAATCCTCAACTATTCATCAAATCTAACCCTCAAAAATTCTCATAAAATTCTCTACAAAAAAAAGTAAAAGTGAAAAAGTGTTGTTTGAGTAGAAAACTTGGATTATTCAGTGACGATAAAGTAGCTTCTGCAGCTGACGTGCGTAGAGACTAAAATCATCCACCACCGGTCAAAAGACTCAATTATCTACCACTTCCTAACCCTTTCTCTGCTATCGCTTTAAGTAAAGTGATCATTAGCAACAGTCAACCAAGAATAATAACTCTTCGGTCCGGACAAATGACTCAAATATACCTATCACGAGAGGTAGAGGAATAATAGTGAAGCTAACGCAACAGACAGAAGTCAGGAATCTATCCACCAACTTCCCGGACATATAGTCTTCATTACTAAACTCCGATGACGTTCCTCTAGCGAAAGAGAAGTACTACTTCAATAAAAACTTCCTCAAAACAAATTTCAATAATGAAAAATTTCCAAAAGAAAAATTAATTTCCCCAAAAACTTTTCGAATCAACTTAATACAATACAAATTCTAAACTTTCAAAAACTTCTCAACACGTTCTTCAGGCCACCACGTTGGGCGCCATTCTGTTACGAAATAAATAATAAATGAGAAGAACGAAACTTCAAGCGATCTTCTACAAGACCCCACATAGTGGTCTCATATTAGACGCCATTCTGTAACGTAATCCACATCCTGGAATATAAGAAAAATACAAAAGAGAAGTGAAATATACTTTACCCTCGAACCTGCTGATGAGAGATCACGGTCTCCATCAGATGACGTCTACAACGCTGACAAGTGAACAGATCTCAGAGGAATATACTGCTGTCTCCTATAGACTGTATCTTCCCGCGCTGGATGAACTTACCACAGAACTTATTAAGGACCTCCCTGGTTTCTGCCAGAGATCTGTATCATATTCTCTCATACCAACAGCTAATCTATTCCCTTCTAAGCATCGCCTCACTTCCTTTGAAATTCTTTATTCCCCTTTCCACTCACAGAAACTTACTCTCTTCGATCATATTCTACAATCTTTATGCTGATCTTCAAGTAAAACTTACTACCGCAAACCTTAGATCGACTAGTTTGCCACTCTACCACTATATCCGCAACAAAGCCCAAGATAAAACCTAATAAACTCACTACATACCAGACTCTTTAAGAAATGGGCACTGGTTCGGTCGCCTTGGACACTAGTCCCAATGTGATTCCTTAAAGGATCCAAAGTGGAAAGGCTGTAACTCTGTTCAAACCACAAGACTTGCTCATAGAGAACTCTCTCTATGACCACAGATCCACTTGGCTGAGACAGAGAAACATTTGGGTTGTGATAGACCTTCGCATCCGGTTCGCACGCACGCCTTTGACTAGCTCATAAGGGTCGTGCATTCTTGCTCAGGGATCGACAACGTTGTTACCTCTTTTAACCAGTGCGAACCTACTGAAGTTTTAGATGTTTGAAAACTCAGAAAAACTAATTTAAATATTCTTTGCTGGGGCCTGATCAACAAACGCTGAGAAATAATGTCTTGAAAGTATAATTGAATTGGAAGGCCTACTCAACCTAGAATGTATATTGTAAAAGACTTCTTAGAGAACCGCACGAATAGCGAGCCGTTATGCAAAAAGTATCCTTAGATGTTTGAGGATAAAGCGCTAGGGCTTATCAAGCGCAAACAACTAATGAAACCACTGACACTCTTATAAACAGGGAAGGAGGAGAAGATGTTATGATTACCTCCCTCTGGCTTCTGTACCCACCCATGAGGAAATGCTCCATCAACTCGGAGCCAACTTCCACCATTGACCCACGGTGCCAAGTGATCACAAAAGTATGACACGATAAAAATATTTAGGGTCCCCATATATAGAAAAAAGATGACAAGATAAAGACTTGTCTACACCATCACACTATAACCGAAATATCAACCTATTCGTTATCCGAATACTCGACCTATAAACCACACTACATCTCACTGCAAAATGATATGTTATTCCATTATCCACTTACACTTGAGGTATGTCCACCCCCCCCCAACGTACTTACTTAAATACCATTGTATCTAAACAATATTCCTGAAAAGTCCAAAGAGAAGAACCACTGTCTAAAGCGGCCCACAGACACCACACTTGTGCGCGCGCTTGTGCACCGAAACTGGTGCGTGATTTTGCCACACACTGCACACCAAATCGTACACACTTTAGTTGTGAAAGAGATTTCAAAGGACAAAAAACATTTTAAATAAATTTTCCGCACTCCTTACTCAATTACAATACGATGCAACTGAATATAAAATGTGCGCGAGTTACGATGTCTCCACAACCACAACGTAACAAATAAAATATGATTATAGATTATCAGATTACATTACTTTTCATTATTATATTGCATTTTTAAATCCCATGAAGAAAACCTACACTATAAATCATTTTTGTACATTTAGCATTTTTGTTCACATTTTTGCATTTTTAAATCCCATGAAGAAAACCTACACTATAAATTATTTTTGTACATTTAGCATTTTTGTTCACATTTTGGTCACACAGTCGTTTCTGCAAGTAAGCACATTTATATAATAGAGCATTGTATCTTTTTGTTATTCTAAGTAAGAGAAGAATGTATAAAATGAAATGTAAAAGATTAAAGAAGCGTCATTTTGTTCAATAAAATTCGATAGAGCGAAGCTCTGTCAGTTAGAAGATTTGTTTTTTTTCTGTAAACGGAAGGTTGAACCCATAACTGGCGCAGTCGAAAGTTGAGTTCGCGATCGTTTTGAGAAATTTTTGGTGCGGTTTATTAAAAAAGCTTAGTAAAAATCATAATAATTCGTTAACTTGTATTTTAAATCTGTATATCAAGTGTATATTGATTATTAACTAATACAGACCCAATCAAAAAAAAAAAAAAAAAAAAAAAAAAAAAAAAAAAAAAAAAAAAAAAAAAAACATTGGTTAAAAGTGTGAGTGTTGGAGCAGCATCATTAGAATCAAAAAGCATCGTGACCACCGAAGGAATATCGGAGCAAACTAACTCAACAAAGGACCAAGGAACACATAGGTGGTGGATTTCAATCCTTTACCTTGGAAACGAACAACAAAAAAAAAAACATCCAATACAGAAAAAAAAACACAGGAAAATGATAACAATTTTGACCACTTGCATGTAAGTCCCTTAAATTGTATCTTTGATCACATACCCCATCCCAAACCCTAAAGTGAAAAATATTTTTTTTTTTTGTGCGAATCAAATTTACCTTTCATTTAATGAATACATTTTGTATATTAAGAAAGAAAAATAAAAGTAAACTCGTAGCTCCGTATAGTAAATTATATAAAATAGAAGAAAGTAGTAGTGAAGAGGACTTAAATATGAGTATAGAAAATAGTACAATAAACCTTTTTGGAATACCTAATTCATATGACACAATGAAGTCAAATGAAACATTAAACAACGCCAATGGTAGCGCCGCAGCAAACGGAACCAATGGCAATAATCTTGAACAAGAGTCTGAGAAACAATCTGTACAAAGTCAGGAAATAAATTTACTTAATATTAATAATATTCTTAATTCACTTAAAATTCCGGATGCCATCAAGGATCTTCCTAAATTCGATGGAAATCCTCGACTTCTACATGAATTTATAAAAAACATTGAAGAAATACTTCACGTAATGAAACACGTAAGCAATACCCCATACGCAAATGTAATACTTAGAGCAATTAGAAATAAGATAATAGATGAAGCAAACGAGGTGCTCAACATGTTTGGGACACCATTAGATTGGAGCGAAATAAAAAATAACCTTATCTTACATTACTCTGATAAGAGAAATGAAACATCCCTGATCAGAGATTTGCATTCTTTGAAACAAGGAAACGAAACAATTGAACAATTTTATTCGAAGATTGTTGAAATACTTTCTACATTAAATAACCATATACACATCCACGAAAAGGATGTTAACGTTATACAAGCAAAAATTCAGTTGTACTCAGATATGTGTCTAAATGCATTCTTGACCTCAATAAAAGAACCAACAGGATCAACTATTAGAGCAATGAAGCCCAGTAGTCTTCCTGAAGCATTTAGTTTCTGTATCAAGGAACAAAACACATTCTATATGAAGTATAGTGCTATGAATACAAGAATATCTAACACAACGCAGTTCATACCAAGAATAAATAATTCTTATCGAAAACAATATCCAATCACACCTATTCAACCTTTTACGGGCTATACTAACCCATCCACCAATAACTTTTTCGCGAATAACACGTTATCAAGGCCATTCCAAAACCAACCTACCCCAAATCAAAATCCTAACAACTATTTTAATACCACATATAAACCTTTTCCACCAAGAAATCAAAATTTTAACCAAAATCTGAATAATTTGCATAATTCATTTAACCCAAGGAATCAGAATTTCAGTAACCCACACAATTATTATTATCCAACACCAAATACGAATAATTTTACTCCTAAAACCTTTAATAAACCCCAACCCAATCCCACACCGATGTCCATATCCAGTGCTAGCGGAAACACTAGAAACACCCAATTATCCCACGGGCAAAACACCTTTAATAGAAATAACTATAAACCAATAACGAGGGAAGCCTATAATGTAGAACCGACAGATGAAGAAATATATAACACAGAACAATATATACCATTCCAAGAACATACAATAGAAGATGTACCAGAATTAAATGAAAATAATTATCTACAATTAGATCATTACACCCCCGTCATAAATAATAGTCCTAATAACATTAATGAAATCAATGACGGAAATTTTCCATAACAAGCCTCGGTAAACAAATAGGATATTTAGAGATAAATAAACATGGCTCAAGTAGCTTACCATATATAAACATACAATTTCCATATGGAAAAACTCTTAAATTTCTCATTGATACTGGTGCCTCCACTAGTTTCATAAATCCAGAATATACAAACCCCCAGTTTCACCAGAAAATACCACCAGTTACAATCTCGACAATTCTTGGTAAACACCAACTCCAAACTAAGGTAACACTAACCGCATTTTCAGAATTCAACACAAAGGCTTTATTCGATTTCCTAGTCTTTAAGTTCCATAATTATTTTGATGGCCTTATAGGACTAGAAATACTTAAAATGCTTGAAGCTAAAGTTAACCTCAAAGACAAAATTTTAGAAACAAAGCATGCAAAAAAACCACTTATCTTTAAACCTAACTTTGTGTCTCAAGTTCAGGACATCCCACCTAACTCAAAAATAGTTGCTAAAATTCCTGTAGACATTGAAAATGGTGACATCTATGTTCCAACAACCAAAATAGGTGACACCTTAAAAATTCCAGAAGGAGTCGCTAAGGCATCAAATTGGTACTGTCACATAGAAGTTATTAACTTATCGAACGGGAACCAGAAATTCTTTTTAGAACAACCACTCAAAGTTCAACAATATAATTTTCAAGAAGTTCACAACATTAACATTCAATATCCCACAAATGACACAGAGCTCCTAGAGACTTATGATATAAAAAATCTCATAAGAACTAACCACCTTAATTTCGAAGAAGAAAAAGCCCTGATAAAACTCTGTCGAAAATTTGATGACATCTTCTTTAAACCAGGAGAAAACTTAACGTTTTCAAATGAAGTCAAACACCGCATACGAACTACAGACGATATACCTGTATACACAAGGTCTTACCGATATCCGGAAATACACAAAACCGAAATTCAATCGCAGATCCATGACCTCTTAAAACAAGGCATAATACGTCCAAGTTACTCCCCTTGGAGTAGCCCAATTTGGATCGTGCCAAAAAAGAAAGACGCCTCAGGCAAACAAAAATGGCGATTAGTGGTCGACTATCGAAAACTAAACGATAAAACCATTGGTGATCGCTACCCACTCCCAAATATCACGGACATCCTTGACAAATTAGGTCGATCTAATTACTTTACAACCTTGGATCTTGCATCTGGTTTTCACCAAATCGAAATCGATCCAAGAGACATAAGCAAAACAGCCTTTACAGTTGACCATGGGCATTATGAATTCATAAGGATGCCATTTGGCCTTAAAAACGCGCCATCCACCTTCCAAAGAGTGATGGACAACGTTTTAAGAGACTTACAAGGGAAAACCTGTTTAGTCTATATGGATGATATCATTATCTATTCAACTTCCCTCCAGGAGCATATTGAAAATTTGCAAAACATTTTTGCAAGACTTCGCAATTCAAACCTAAAAATACAGCTCGACAAGTCCGAATTTCTAAAAAAAGAGGTAAGTTTCCTTGGACATGTGGTTACACCAAATGGTGTCAGACCAAACCCTGATAAAATCAAGGCAATACAAAATTACCCTATTCCCAAAACAACCACACAAATTAAATCTTTCTTAGGGTTATTCGGTTATTATAGAAAATTCGTTAAGGATTTTGCTAAAATAACCAAACCTCTTACCGAATGCCTAAAAAAAGACAAACGCATAGTTCTTAACGAAAGATACGTTAATTGCTTCAAACATTGTAAGGACATTCTTATGAATGATCCTTTACTTCAATACCCAGATTTTGAGAAACCTTTTGTACTCACAACAGATGCAAGCGATTTCGCTATAGGAGCCGTCCTAAGCCAAGGATCCATAGGATCCGATAAACCCATATGCTATGCATCTAGAACATTATCAGACACAGAAATCCATTACAGCACAACAGAGAAGGAGTTGTTAGCTATCTATTGGGCTACGAAATACTTTCGCCCATACCTCTTTGGAAGGAAGTTCAATATTGTCACAGACCACAAACCTCTAACGTGGCTTTTTTCGTTAAAAGATACAAATACAAAACTCATCAGATGGCGACTTAAGCTTGAGGAATTCGAATACGAAGTCTTCTACAAAAAAGGTAGAGAAAACACAAATGCAGATGCTCTAAGCAGAGTGAAATTAGAAGACAAAACAAATATTGAGATCAATATCAACGAATCTTCCTCTGCACAAGCTACCGGAGGCTCAACGGTCCATTCTGGCCAAGAAAATCTAGATGACGGAATACCAATCTCGGAACAACCACTAAACATATTCAATTTTCAATTAATTCTTGAGAAATCATGCCAAACCCCTCTGATCTCCCTTTCTGTCCCATTTCGCAATAAACAAAGACGTACCATTAGATCACCAGAATTTACAGAAAACAGTATAGTAAACATTTTTAAACAATATCTTCCACCCAATAAATTAACAGCAATTTTCACAAAGGACGACGATGTCTTTCGTCTCATTCAATCCACATTTTCAAAAAAATTTTCACAGTCTAGGGTCTTTAAATTAATAAGATGCACAGAAATACTAGAAGACATTTCCAACGATGACGACCAGGATAAATTAATTAATGATTATCATTTAAACTCCAACCATAGAGGCATAAATGAAACAATACAGCATTTGAAACGAGATTACTTTTTCCCACATTTAAAACACAAAATCACCAAAATCATTAATAATTGCAATATATGCCAAATTTCTAAGTATGACAGAAAACCACAGAAAATCGAATACCAAATTCCAGAGAACCCAACAAAACCCCTAGATATTGTTCATGCCGATATTTACACTATCAATAATAAACAAATTCTTACAATAATAGATAAATTTTCGAAATTCGGATCCGCTTTTACCATACCTGATCGAAATAGCTTAACAATCATAACATCCTTAAAACATTTTATGAGCCTTCACGGCATACCACTTAAACTTATTACAGACCAAGGAGCAGAATTCACCTCCATTATATTTAAAGACTTTTGTACACAATTCAATGTTCAACATCATATCACTTCATATCAACAAAGCAGCAGTAACTCACCCGTAGAAAGAATGCATTCTACGTTAACAGAAATATATAGAATTATCTTCAGTAAAAATAAAACCAGATCCCACCAAGATATTCTACACGAAACACTTATAACATATAACAATGCTATTCATTCAGCCACTAAATTAACCCCCTTCGAGTTATTTTATGGCCGGACATACAAATTTAAACACATAGGTTCAGACAATGTACACGATTATTTAGAAAAATTGAATGAATTCCAAACCAAGCTATATTCTTCAGTCAAAGAACAGATAGATAAACAAGTTTCAAAAAATATAGAGAAACTCAATAGAAACAGAATAAGTCCACAAAGCATTAAAGAAGGTTCAATTATATTTCGCAGAGAATGTAGGAGAAATAAACTAACCCCTAGGTTTAGTAAACAAGCTGTTACAAAAAATAATAGGGTAACATTAATTACTTCAAAAAATAAAAAATTGCACAAATCAAAAATAAAACGAAAACGTAAATTTCAGATTCCTACTAACGTCAGCCCAGAAAATAGAAATCCAGGACCTAACGAATAGTAAAGGAATTCTACCACTTGGTCTCGGACCAGCAAGAATAGTCGAATCTTATACAAACCTTCTCCACATAGTCGACTTAGATCAATATGAAAAAAGCATCAAAAAGATACAAACGTCAGTTGAAATAATCAATAGAAATAAAAATTTTAGCCTCATGATCGAAATAACAAATTTCAAATTTAAAGAACTCAATAGACAATTAGACATAATCACACCAAAAACAAGCACAGTAATAAAAAGCATAACTGGGAACATGGACGAAAGCGATGCAATTGCTATTAACAAAGATATTGAAATCCTTAGAAATAACCAAAACACTCTAGACAAACATTTAAGTCTACAAACAGCAATTAACCAAGAAATGGCACAAAGATTTGACAACATTACAAAGCATATAAACGAACAACAGGGTATGTTAGAGAATTTTCTCAACAGATACCATTCAACTATACAAAACAAAATTCGCACAGAGCAAGAAACCTTCCAATACATCCAGTACATTCACCAAACAAACTTCAATATTGACACACTCAAAACCCATCTTCAAGACATAGCAGAATCAATAACTATGGCTAAGCTTAATGTTATTTCTAAACAAATTTTAAGTCCTCTTGAACTTGACTACATACATACTCATTTTGAAAAACACAACATTAAAACAGCCTCTAACGAGGAAATATATAGCTTTTTAGAGTTACAAGCTTACTATAATAACTCATATATTTTATTTAATGTTAAACTACCAATACCATCTAAAGAAAATTTTTCACTTTATCACCTTATAACTATACCCGTAAACCAGACCCACAACATCTATTTACCCAAACCCTATATCCTATTAAGTGATCTAAATATGCAATTTATCGACAAACCATGCCTATTGGTCGAAAAACAATTCTACTGCAAGAAAGAAAGACTAGATCCTATAGCAACCAACAACTGCATCCCCAGCCTAATTAAAAACAGGCCAACAACATGTGAACTTATAGAAAGATCCCAATACCAAAACCAATATCAAATACTCCAACCAGAAGACCACTACATTATTCTGATTGATATTCCACTAACCGAGATAAAATCAACCTGCGGACTAGAACACAAATCCATAGTTGGCACAGTACTTATACATTATGAACAATGCCAAGTCACAATCAACAATGTCGATTACAAGAGCAAAGCACATATACAATGGGACAGCATCCACATCATACCCTCCTCTTTTATTACAATAAATGCGTCAAAAACAATTGAAGAAATCAACCTTCGGAAGCTGGAAACGTACCATTTTAAAAACTGGAAGAACATTGAAATCCTGAAAACCCAAAGTAACCTACATCAAAATACCTTTCTGGGATCAACAGCAACAATATTATCGCTTATCATCATAATTGCAATCATCTATTGGAAACACCACTCATTCTCAGACGACAAGAAGCAAGTCACATTGACCCCAGCTTTAACTTCAGCATCCATGCCTCAGTCCAGGGGGGGAGAAGTTACGATGTCTCCACAACCACAACGTAACAAATAAAATATGATTATAGATTATCAGATTACATTACTTTTCATTATTATATTGCATTTTTAAATCCCATGAAGAAAACCTACACTATAAATCATTTTTGTACATTTAGCATTTTTGTTCACATTTTTGCATTTTTAAATCCCATGAAGAAAACCTACACTATAAATTATTTTTGTACATTTAGCATTTTTGTTCACATTTTGGTCACACAGTCGTTTCTGCAAGTAAGCACATTTATATAATAGAGCATTGTATCTTTTTGTTATTCTAAGTAAGAGAAGAATGTATAAAATGAAATGTAAAAGATTAAAGAAGCGTCATTTTGTTCAATAAAATTCAATAGAGCGAAGCTCTGTCAGTTAGAAGATTTGTTTTTTTTCTGTAAACGGAAGGTTGAACCCATAACTCGCGCGCATCCCCATACACGTCACACCGATCGAGACACCGACACCAAAAATCAAGAAGTTTTAATTTTTACTCGAGCCGAAAATCGGTGTGCGCACCAGCCCACAGACAGCACACATTTCCTTGCACCGACACATGCGCGCGCACAAGTGTGGTGTCTGTGGGCCGCTTAAGCGACAGCATAAATAACACTATAAAGTTTCTTTATCAAAACGTTATAAACTGAATTATTTTATTAAATTTTTCTTAACACTATTGTATTTCTTATCGATGTCTAAAATTATTCAAACACTAAATCGGAAGATTTATAAATCCTAATCTAATTTAATATCAACTAATTATTCATTATCAAGTTATCATCAAGATCTTAAAATGAAAGTAAGATAAGGTGAAAAATTTCTTGTCGACAAATTGTGTTTATGTTAACTCGCTTTAATTTGTACGCGAAGCAACTATCAGCTATATAAAAAAAAATATTGCGCTGAAGAGAAATGTACCTAAGTAACATTGGTCTTAGCTCGCTTTGTATATAAAAAAAAAGTTAGTTTCTAAATGACTCTTATTAACTTTTAAATCTTTAAAAATGTTTCAAAATACGTTTGATTATCTTTCACTCGGAAGATAATTGATCTCAAAAGACTATAAACTCAGTCAAAACAAAACTAAAACGACACGAAAACTGACTTTACGTTTGGATATGTACAATGAAAATGTATGCGAGGATGTGAAAATTCTAACGAAACCCAAAAGAAGAAAACCAGAGAACATGGGACGTTAGCCCAAGGGTTTATGCTTTGGAAATGAGACAAGGGAGATAGTAAGAGAGATAGATTGTAATGATATAGTATTATGTTTCAAAAATATGGTTTATCAAAAATATTTCAATATAATAAAATAATAATATAGTTAACAGGCGTGATGGATCGGGAGAGCTCTCTGGAACCAGACGCTGAAAAGTTAAAAAGTTATTATTTAAAGGGATGTTACTACTTTAACCATATGTAAGATCATACTCATATAGCACTACTCTATAACCTTGTACTGTATCGATACCTTTCTCGAAACAATAGCGAGTAATCAATGACTTCACAAGTAAGTTTCACATATATGAAGATATCGTATCTTCCAGTGACCGGTATAGCGTCACCGTACTGTATTTGTAGTTCGCAATCTTTAAAATTATCCAAGACAAGAAGATACAACACAACGTGTACACATAAAGATGTATTATGACTAATTGAGGTAGGTCAAAACAAACGGACTTTAAATTTCCGTAAAGGAAGAAGAAAATCTTCTAAGACTTCTTTTAATAAGACTTCAAAAGTCTTCCAGCTGGACACGAAACAAAGCCTTAGCTGAAGTGAGTAAGTATAAAAAGAGAACTGAAAAGTTCCAAACGAAAAAGTGTCTAGGAAGTTGTATGATCCACTAGAACAGTGATGAAATAAACATAAGGAATTGAAGAATGAAGAAAGTGGTGCTGTGAAGGTACATACACGGACAAGATAGCTTTAAAGAGATGGATTTTGAGAGATGATCCCGAAGGACAGTGAATTATATAGTTCGGTACTATAACCGACCGAATGCGTAGCGTATAATCTATAGGATTCGTTACGAAATCCAAGCACAAGTACTAATGTACAATCCGTACGCCCAAATCAGCCCAGAAACCAACAGGAAGTTCGAAATGAAATCAATCCTGGGGATCTGTCTATAATTTAAGACACCAAAGTAAAAAAAAAAAGTAAAAGCGCCGTGGAGGCGGTGAGAAAATAAAAAAAAAATTACGTTAGATTCGGTGAGTCCAAAGAGGATCTCAACCAGTAAGAAAAACTTCAACTTCTCCGGTTAGTCACACACAAAAAACACAAATGTTCACAAGATTAAATATTATTTTTCAGAATTTCACTTATTACGTATTATGATCTTTTCTAAGTAAGTATGGTAAGTATAGGAATAATTCACTATAATAAGTATAATATAGGGTAATATATATATATATATATAAATACAGGTAAGAAGATTAAATTCCAAACGAAGAGTAATTCAGGGTGCTTTTCTCACACCAATTATGCATAGCTCAACTGTCCGTGGGCGTATGGATGATAGCTTGAGTGTTGCATACACTCAGGATGTTGTTCGATGCAGGAATGTATTATGGCATGGACTTTTTATTTGGTCACGCCAAAAGTAAGCTCTTTGAAGAATGTGGCCAGGGGGTTTTCAGGTGCATAACAATATGACATAAATAACAAAAAATGTTACCTGGATGTGCCAATAATGTGGCAAAAATTGTTTCGTTTTAATTTTTATTTAGCGTTGCAGGAAAAATGATGAACAGTAGAAAACGATGCATCGCATGTGTAGTCTATTAGACCGAGTACCATGCGGTTCGAAGATTCGTTCCGGAGAATCATGTGGTTCAACAAAAACGACGTATTAGAATCCCTCGCGGCTCCTGTATGCCGGAGGAAAAATGATGAGGTGTACGAGACTGCGTCTCCACTGACTAAACTGCATGCAATGATGCTCTAAATGTTGGCTGGTTCCTTATAGGATGATGAAAATACCAGCGTGGTCCTAATTGAGGACTGAAAAAATCTGCTCCCGCGCTGCCATGGACGGATATTCCATGGATATAAATGAAAATAATTTCTAGGGTCGGTTACTGCCCTGCTCCAGTACCCTAGTGAATATAAAAAGTAAATTTTATAAATCACTATTCGTACAACTTAGATGCTTCCTTTGAAAATCAAAGGAAAAAGCATCGGCGACAAAATTCAATGTCCGCCATGATGTTGGCTGACAAAAAAAAATCGAAAAAAAAACTCACCTAAATAGGGTATTTCTTCTCGGCTACACAATTATTAATTGCTGGTGCAATTAATGAAATTCCTTTCAAAAAGGATGTAATATATATACATTGAATAACTCACTCGCGAACAAAGTATTAAAATCTTAATTTTTCCGCTGCGTGTAAAATACTTTCCAAATTTTCTTCTTGAGACGATGTTAATAGTATGAGGGTTGAAAACTTAATGATTTGGCACAGACAATTTTTCGGAAGCCACGCCTCTGTCTGGTTTCCAATAGAGATTTTAAGCAAACGGCAATATACTTCTTTCCCTCTCGCTCCTATAGTCAAAATTAAATGTGAAATCCTACTTTGAGAGAAAACAACAACTGGAAACAACAACAACAACAGGAAGAATTTAATTGTTTTCCCTCAAAGTAGTGATTTGACATTTCTGTTTGACGTATTCGCAAACTTCTCTATAGAAATCATAATGGCTGAACATGGCACTTACCGCGTTCTTTTTGTTAACAATATATTTGCGTTCTGAAAAGTTAACAATGCAAAGTGCGTTTAGTGTTACGTAGCAATGTAAAGCTACTTCGCACTGACAATTGCGTAAGTATAAAAATTGATTTTATTGACATTTACTTTTATTTCTGTCACTTTATTTTGATGCTATAGTGTTTGTGAAGGTTAGTAGAATGAATTTGTGTCATATTTTCTCAAGTATGAGAGAATTTTTGTACATGTCAATTTTTGACATTTGACTTATTTTGGACGGAAATTGTTTCCAATTTGACACATTTGCTTTCCAATCATAAATACTGTCATGTATATGACGTTTAACTCCTTTTAAGCGAACAAATAACTAGTTATAGTTATGTCAAAATGTCAGTCAAGATACTGACTATGTATTATTGTAATTGACTGAAATTTCTTTGTTAGACGGTTGTAATAGGCGTATAAATCATGATTCCTATGAAATACATAATGGATATGGACATTTCAACTACTAACTGTCACATTCTGTCAAAACTAAATAAATGGCTTTTCAAACAAACAGACCATAATTGTACTTTTGGTCGGAACGGGCTTCTATCTTAGCATTGGACATGCGGTTTGAAGTTCATTCCAATAGGATTTCCAGTATGAAACAGAAAGATAGTAGAAAAGAGATGAGACGAAGCGTCTAATTGGACGGACAGTAATCCTAAAGCAAAAACGAAAATGCCGGAAGTGTTCGTCAGCCATAATCCTTCTGCACAGAATCATGTAGCAATCGAATGTGCTAGAAAGAGTGCGTCTGAGCTCGACTCAAATATTCTCGCTTCGGATTTTTCATTTTAGATTGAGTTCAGTGAAGATTATGACAGAATGGTTCTGACATAAGATAATTCCTTATCGTATTTTTGTTTTCTGGTGTAGAAATTGAGCAACTAATGTCATTCTTAAAATTTTTGAAATTTCCCGATTTTTTAGAGGGAAATGTCATTAATTAGATGGACGAATCGAGTTTCCTAAAATTGCCGCAAGGTGACACCAGTGTTGCGGTGACAAAGTTTTCCCTACAGCATTTGTATGATCAATTTCATCTATAACTAAAAAATCAACATTCAAGAATAAGAAATAGCTATTGTACCCAAAAATGCTTTTTACTTACTCTAAGAAACCATGTGAGTGCATATGAGTGCACGTTTAATAGATTTGGAGGTTTGTTTTCAGCTCTTCTGATAGCCCTTTCACGACGTCCTTGCATTAGAATTGATGAGGTATTCGTCCTTTTTTGGTAACCCAAATTTAGAGCAGGGACCCAATCCGGATTATAGACATCGCTGAGTCGAACACTTTCGGTACGATTTTTTTTAGATCCGTTCAATTACTTGGCTATGCTGATGATATTGACATTATTGGAAGAACGAAGCGCGCTGTCAGTGGAGCATTCGCAAGTATTGAAGTGGAAGCGGCTCGAATGGGTCTGGCTGTAAATGAAGATAAAACAAAGTATATGCTGTCCTCGGGTGAAGTAGATCATCATCGTAGGCTCGGACAAAACGTCACAATGGACAGATATAACTTTGAGGTTGTCAAGGACTTTGTCTATTTGGGTTCCACTATAACCTCTCAGAACAACATCAGTGAAGAGATCAGTCGAAGAATCACTCTTGCCAATCGCTGTTTCTTCGGGCTAAGAAGGCATCTTAGTAGTAAAGGTCCAAGGAGACACTATACAAGACCCACTGGCTAGGGACCGGCCTAGCTGGCGAGGATTGTTGGTTGAGGCCGTGGTCCACAATGGACTGTCTGCGCCACCTTAAGTTAGTAAGTAAGAGTCGAGCACTTTTACCTGTAAAAGTAATTTTGTATTTCCAATTTATTTGTTCGATACAATTCTGATTGATATAAAATGCTTGGAACAAACTCGTGCTACTTTTGCATTTATTTTTTTTCTATTGATTGCTGCCAACCAACGTTTCAATCGGAGCTTAGAAGTTTGTTTACATTTTGAGGAGCGGTTCCAAACTCTTGGAAAAGCATACAAACGCTCTTCTTTGTTCGTGATTGCATTGCTATTACAGCCGTGTACACAGCAATTTGTCTTCATATTGCAGGCACACTTTTTTATTATTATTTTATTTTTAAAAAAGTTTTAAAAGTAAAGTAAACTATTTCTTCTTAAACATTTTAGCGCGAATTGCTCCGATATAAAAGTATTTGTTTTGCACACTTGGAGGCACGTTTTGAACAAAGTAAAGTTTTTTTACACAAAGAGATATATTTTTGATTATTTAAAATCTGCTTTCAGGGGATTTTAATGATAACAACACTTTAAATTGAATTATAATAAATATTCCGCCGAACTAAACTCAATAGAGAATTTAATTGTTTTCCTTCAAAGTAGGATTTCTCATTTGACTTTGACGTCTCGGAGCGAGAGGGAAAGAAGTATATTGCCGTTTGCTTAAAATCTCTATTGGACTCTTTATATAAGAGATAACGCATTCCAATTTTCATTTTTGATTTGTTCTGCGCATCACGTCATAAGAACACCTTAAGAACACCTGCCTTCTCGTTTTCGCCTTCCCGTTTAACTTTTTTGTTTCGCTCTACCCTATGCACCTACGTCATAAGAACACTCGGGACTTTGACAATAGTTTGACGTTTTTTTTGGCACCATGCGCAATGCCATATCTTTATTAGTTGTATCATGCTTTATATATATCTCCTTTGCCCACGAATCTCAAAAAAAAAAAAATTCAATTTCACTTGTTGATCTTTTCAAATCGGATTTGCTTGTATTGTTTTCTTATAGCTTTTTGAAAGTTTTAGTTCCCATTCTATTATTGTCTAATTAATTACAAAGTGTTATTGAATAAACAATAAATTTTTCAATTGCATTTAATAACGATCATGCAAAGAATACAAAGTTATGAGAAAAAAGTGTTAAGAGAAAAAGTGCTTCCGTGCTCTCCCATGTTAGCAGACTAAAAACAAAAAAGGTAACAGTTTTGTTTTCTAATTGTTTTCATGAACTTTTATGATTAAATTTTATTGTTTTTTTTATAATTTATAATAAAAAAAAAGAATCGTAATTGCTAATTAATGCAATAAAAACCACGCGGAAAGTGTGTGTGCGGTGGGTTTCTTTTTATTTTTTAATATTTAAGGTTTATGGTTGGTAGGTGGTACTTTCGGGCTTCTGAAGTTGATAATGGAAGCTTCCATATGTAGGGAATCAAGAATATACCACAGCTATTAAGATAAAACATCAATCTAATGAATTACAGTTAAATGGCGGATAGTCAGTAAGTTAAGTTTCGATCATGCTCCTATAGTTCAAATTCAGATACAGTCGTTGTTACTGTTGCCTTTGTCGCCGCTCCGCGTTGGTGTATCATTTAATGCACGTGATAAGATTGCTTCTATTGTGTTCGGTTTTCTGTGTTAAATGAGATTTTTCAATGCAGTGTACTTAGTACAAAATAAATTGCTTAACTTACAAGTTCCATGAACAAAAATAAAAATAAAGCTATTCTGCCTGTACCCTAAACATGTTTTTGGGCGATTCATTAAAGGCTTTGGGATCAGCGTTTACTTGGTAAAATCCTTCAAATCCTCGCAATTCATTTGAATTTTCAGCTTTAAAATATCAGTTTAAAGAAATGATTCACAAAAGTTTTTGTTATAAACTAATGTATGTACCTATTTAGTACAACTAACGGTTTGTTCAAAAACATAATATCTCCTAAAACTATTATGTTTTAGTCCCTCTCTGAGAGCTTAACAGGTTTTGAGAAAATTTTATATACAGGGTAAAAAGTATAAGGTGTTACAAATAGCTAGAGCATATCGATGGCTTAGCGCACAAATGTGTAAGTGCTCAATTTTATAGAGGTGATTTTTAAGATTTTGGAGATCAATATCTTCGAACAAAATATATTTTTTTTATATTTTGTGCTTTATTATAGCCTATTTATTGTAATTTGGTTTTAATCAATATCAATTAATCAATATATTGATCTCCAAATCTTATAAATCATCTCATCTAAAATTATGTTTCGAGCACTTAACACATTTGTGCACTAAGCCATCGATATAGGCATAGAGAAAATAATAAAGAGGCCCATATTGTGCCTTCTTTTGATTTTGCCTACAAGCTATTGCTGTCATCGGTGTCTTTTTTTTAAACATGTATGCGTAAAAACCGCATACATAAAGAAAATTCCGATTCACCTCCTACATAGAGAAAATCCTTAAAGAGGCCCATCTTGTGCCTTTTGATTTTGCCTACAAGCTACAGCTGTCACCGGTGACTTTTTTTAAACATGGGTGCGTAAAAACCACATACATAAAGAAAATTCCGATTCACCTCCTACAACACCAATTTTCCTGCCAAGATTGTACACACTGGAATTATTAAGTTGAGATAACACTTCGAAGTATTGCATTACATTATTTCGAGACAAGGGGGTTTTTTTTTATAATTACGTGTTTTATTTTTTTCACACAATATATTAACAAGAGAAATCAATAAATTGTTTTTGAGACTACTGAAAATGTATCAGAAAAACCTAACAACGGACAAACAATAATGTGACTGTGAGAAATAAAAGAGATTATCTATCTCTTCTATATATATATGTATATAAAAATCAATTGCCGTTTAAAGGCTTAAACTGACTGGAGCAATTTTGGAAATTTTTATCTTGAAATATTTATTGAAAATCAGGGAAGGTGTAAACGGTGAGAAAAATGAATTATAAGAAAAAAAAAAAACTACGACGACCACCTTGCGTGCAAAAAAAAAAAACAAAAACGGAGTGTAAAAGTGTCAGTTGATTGCAGTAAAAAAAATAATAAAACTATATATATGTATATTAAAATGAACCCCTATTTTTTGTTGTTGCCCTATAACTTGGGAACGGCTTTACAGATTAAAGTCATGTGGTAAAAAGATGGTAGAAGGTGGTAGTTAGCAGAGTTTTATGTCGATTTTTATTGGTCACGTTAGATCAATCTTTTTCGATCTAGATCAATATTTTTCGATCTGACAGCTAGATTTTATGTTCTTGTTGGTCAACAAATCAATTTTTTTTCGATCTTAGATCAATATCTTAAATCTCATTTTTTTTCGAGATTTAACACATACCATCACAATACTCTCCAACAGCTGTTTTTGATGTTTTGTTTTTGGCATTGCGACATTGTGAAAATTAAATTTTTTGGTGTTAAGGAAAATTGTTTTTAATTATAAAATAAAGTTTTGTTTTTCGTAAAAGAATTATTTTAATTATAAAGTGAAGTTTTGTTCTTGGCATTGCGAGAGCTCAATTCTTTTTGGCAAAATAAAATTCTTTCTAATTATAAAGTGAAGTTTTGTTTTTGTTATTGCGAGAATTCAATTCTTTTGGTAAAGAAAATTCTTTTTAATTGTTTATGATTATTATATTTTCATTAAAGAAGTATATGGAATTGAATAGATTTATCAAAATGTCCATGAGCTGTGAAAGAAGTGGCGTAGGTTTAATTTGTCGGTAGTGTTTGTTTACTGCTGGAACACAATAGAAAAACGCAACCGGAACCGCAGCCGCAACCGTATCGCGTGCCGTACGTACCTAATTATAAGTGCCCACAATGGAGTCGTACGTACTCCACGTTTTTTTACAATTTATATGAATATTAAAGATGATAAAACATATATCGCATCATGTATAGTCTTTTCAATAAATTTTTAATTACCTGACCTAATTTCTAAAAAGAATTTTATTAGCACGTTCCTCTATTTTTTTTTTTTTTGTATGGAATGTCAAAAATACGCACGTATTTATTAAAAGTTGGCCAACTCGTCCGTCGCGGTTTGCGGCTGCGGTTGCGGATCCGTCTCGTTGTGTTCACAACATTGAATTCGTGTGTATTCAATATTTTGACATGCGATACGGCTGCGGCTGCGGTTCCGGCTCCTGCTCCATTGTGTTCCAGCAGTTAACGGGAGAGATGCAGAAAGTAGCGGGCCTACAGGCTTTGCCTTATAATACAGTAACATAGTGGAAGACATGTATCCGAATTTTCAGGCAAAACACGCCTGCAATAGCCGTAGATCTTGTAGTTTTGATCGTCGGTCAGAATCAGACAGTATTCTTGATTTTCCTTCCCTGTTCGCACGAGATCAATGTGGGGGAAAACCAACTGTTCAATAAGCTTTGGACACTGGGACTGTGATGCTTCCTTTTCTTTTTCAGCTGCTGCGTCTGCTGATTTTTTAGCAGCCTCAGTTGAATCCAGTAGATCATCTCTAGGTGGTTTTATTATTTGAGGACTATCTGTTGAACGTTTGGAACGCATCTTGATGTTATTATTGTTTGTCGTCGTCGTCGTCGTCATCGTAGTCATTGTCGTTGTGGGTACTTTACTATCTCCAATGAGTTTGTTAAAATAATGAACTCGCTGAATAGTCGCCACTGGTAGAGGTGGTATCATTGAAGGCTCGTCGTCGTCGTCGTCACTGCTGGAATCAGTAGACCCATCATTATCGTCTTCACCTTCCAATTTGAAACTGCTTAACACTGGAGATTTCAAAGTTCGATGCAAGGTGCCGTATTTCGATATTGATGAAAAGCGCTATCCGGGACTTCCGATATCCTTCTCACGTAGTCCTTACGTTTTTCGGTTAATGTACGAGACAGTCTTGTTCTATACGTCAATCAAAGACCAAGTTAGCTTTCTTAATCATCTCTTTAATATAATTCCAATAATTATGATTTGACATTTATAATACATATATTAAATCAAGGAGTTGCCAGAAGGGCAATATAATATTATTATTATTATTATTATTTATTACAAATATAAAATAAATTTATTTTATAATACAAAAAGAAAAAATCAGCGCTAGCTACCAGAGGCTTTCGGCAATATAATATTTATTTAAGTATAATGATAATTGTTATAATAAATATAACATATAACAAATTTTTATCTTGAAATATTTATTGAAAATCAGGGAAGGTGTAAACAGTGAGAAAAATGAATTATAAGAAAAAAAAAACTACGACGACCTACCTTGCGTGCAAAAAAAAAAAACAAAAACGGAGTGTAAAAGTGTCAGTTGATTGCAGTAAAAAAAATAATAAAACTATATATATGTATATTAAAATGAACCCCTATTTTTTGTTGTTGCCCTATAACTTGGGAACGGCTTTACAGATTAAAGTCATGTGGTAAAAAGACGGTAGAAGGTGGTAGTTAGCAGAGTTTTATGTCGATTTTTATTGGTCACGTTAGATCAATCTTTTTCGATCTAGATCAATATTTTTCGATCTGACAGCTAGATTTTATGTTCTTGTTGGTCAACAAATCAATTTTTTTTCGATCTTAGATCAATATCTTAAATCTCATTTTTTTTCGAGATTTAACACATACCATCACAATACTCTCCAACAGCTGTTTTTGAAGTTTTGTTTTTGGCATTGCGACGTTGTGAAAATTAAATTTTTTGGTGTTAAGGAAAATTGTTTTTAATTATAAAATAAAGTTTTGTTTTTCGTAAAAGAATTATTTTAATTATAAAGTGAAGTTTTGTTCTTGGCATTGCGAGAGCTCAATTCTTTTTGGCAAAATAAAATTCTTTCTAATTATAAAGTGAAGTTTTGTTTTTGTTATTGCGAGAATTCAATTCTTTTGGTAAAGAAAATTCTTTTTAATTGTTTATGATTATTATATTTTCATTAAAGAAGTATATGGAATTGAATAGATTTATCAAAATGTCCATGAGCTGTGAAAGAAGTGGCGTAGGTTTAATTTGTCGGTAGTGTTTGTTTACTGCTGGAACACAATAGAAAAACGCAACCGGAACCGCAGCCGCAACCGTATCGCGTGCCGTACGTACCTAATTATAAGTGCCCACAATGGAGTCGTACGTACTCCACGTTTTTTTACAATTTATATGAATATTAAAGATGATAAAACATATATCGCATCATGTATAGTCTTTTCAATAAATTTTTAATTACCTGACCTAATTTCTAAAAAGAATTTTATTAGCACGTTCCTCTATTTTTTTTTTTTTGTATGGAATGTCAAAAATACGCACGTATTTATTAAAAGTTGGCCAACTCGTCCGTCGCGGTTTGCGGCTGCGGTTGCGGATCCGTCTCGTTGTGTTCACAACATTGAATTCGTGTGTATTCAATATTTTGACATGCGATACGGCTGCGGCTGCGGTTCCGGCTCCGGCTCCATTGTGTTCCAGCAGTTATAAGTGCCCACAATGGAGTCGTACGTACTCCACGTTTTTTTACAATTTATATGAATATTAAAGATGATAAAACATATATCGCATCATGTATAGTCTTTTCAATAAATTTTTAATTACCTGACCTAATTTCTAAAAAGAATTTTATTAGCACGTTCCTCTATTTTTTTTTGTATGGAATGTCAAAAATACGCACGTATTTATTAAAAGTTGGCCAACTCGTCCGTCGCGGTTTGCGGCTGCGGTTGCGGATCCGTCTCGTTGTGTTCACAACATTGAATTCGTGTGTATTCAATATTTTGACATGCGATACGGCTGGGGCTGCGGTTCCGGCTCCGGCTCCATTGTGTTCCAGCAGTTAACGGGAGAGATGCAGAAAGTAGCGGGCCTACAGGCTTTGCCTTATAATACAGTAACATAGTGGAAGACATGTATCCGAATTTTCAGGCAAAACACGCCTGCAATAGCCGTAGATCTTGTAGTTTTGATCGTCGGTCAGAATCAGACAGTATTCTTGATTTTCCTTCCCTGTTCGCACGAGATCAATGTGGGGGAAAACCAACTGTTCAATAAGCTTTGGACACTGGGACTGTGATGCTTCCTTTTCTTTTTCAGCTGCTGCGTCTGCTGATTTTTTAGCAGCCTCAGTTGAATCCAGTAGATCATCTCTAGGTGGTTTTATTATTTGAGGACTATCTGTTGAACGTTTGGAACGCATCTTGATGTTATTATTGTTTGTCGTCGTCGTCGTCGTCATCGTAGTCATTGTCGTTGTGGGTACTTTACTATCTCCAATGAGTTTGTTAAAATAATGAACTCGCTGAATAGTCGCCACTGGTAGAGGTGGTATCATTGAAGGCTCGTCGTCGTCGTCGTCACTGCTGGAATCAGTAGACCCATCATTATCGTCTTCACCTTCCAATTTGAAACTGCTTAACACTGGAGATTTCAAAGTTCGATGCAAGGTGCCGTATTTCGATATTGATGAAAAGCGCTATCCGGGACTTCCGATATCCTTCTCACGTAGTCCTTACGTTTTTCGGTTAATGTACGAGACAGTCTTGTTCTATACGTCAATCAAAGACCAAGTTAGCTTTCTTAATCATCTCTTTAATATAATTCCAATAATTATGATTTGACATTTATAATACATATATTAAATCAAGGAGTTGCCAGAAGGGCAATATAATATTATTATTATTGTTATTATTTATTACAAATATAAAATAAATTTATTTTATAATACAAAAAGAAAAAATCAGCGCTAGCTACCAGAGGCTTTCGGCAATATAATATTTATTTAAGTATAATGATAATTGTTATAATAAATATAACATATAACAAATTTTTATCTTGAAATATTTATTGAAAATCAGGGAAGGTGTAAACGGTGAGAAAAATGAATTATAAGAAAAAAAAAACTACGACGACCTACCTTGCGTGCAAAAAAACAAAAACGGAGTGTAAAAGTGTCAGTTGATTGCAGTAAAAAAAATAATAAAACTATATATATGTATATTAAAATGAACCCCTATTTTTTGTTGTTGCCCTATAACTTGGGAACGGCTTTACAGATTAAAGTCATGTGGTAAAAAGATGGTAGAAGGTGGTAGTTAGCAGAGTTTTATGTCGATTTTTATTGGTCACGTTAGATCAATCTTTTTCGATCTAGATCAATATTTTTCGATCTGACAGCTAGATTTTATGTTCTTGTTGGTCAACAAATCAATTTTTTTTCGATCTTAGATCAATATCTTAAATCTCATTTTTTTCGAGATTTAACACATACCATCACAATACTCTCCAACAGCTGTTTTTGAAGTTTTGTTTTTGGCATTGCGACATTGTGAAAATTAAATTTTTTGGTGTTAAGGAAAATTGTTTTTAATTATAAAATAAAGTTTTGTTTTTCGTAAAAGAATTATTTTAATTATAAAGTGAAGTTTTGTTCTTGGCATTGCGAGAGCTCAATTCTTTTTGGCAAAATAAAATTCTTTCTAATTATAAAGTGAAGTTTTGTTTTTGTTATTGCGAGAATTCAATTCTTTTGGTAAAGAAAATTCTTTTTAATTGTTTATGATTATTATATTTTCATTAAAGAAGTATATGGAATTGAATAGATTTATCAAAATGTCCATGAGCTGTGAAAGAAGTGGCGTAGGTTTAATTTGTCGGTAGTGTTTGTTTACTGCTGGAACACAATAGAAAAACGCAACCGGAACCGCAGCCGCAACCGTATCGCGTGCCGTACGTACCTAATTATAAGTGCCCACAATGGAGTCGTACGTACTCCACGTTTTTTTACAATTTATATGAATATTAAAGATGATAAAACATATATCGCATCATGTATAGTCTTTTCAATAAATTTTTAATTACCTGACCTAATTTCTAAAAAGAATTTTATTAGCACGTTCCTCTATTTTTTTTTTTGTATGGAATGTCAAAAATACGCACGTATTTATTAAAAGTTGGCCAACTCGTCCGTCGCGGTTTGCGGCTGCGGTTGCGGATCCGTCTCGTTGTGTTCACAACATTGAATTCGTGTGTATTCAATATTTTGACATGCGATACGGCTGCGGCTGCGGTTCCGGCTCCGGCTCCATTGTGTTCCAGCAGTTAACGGGAGAGATGCAGAAAGTAGCGGGCCTACAGGCTTTGCCTTATAATACAGTAACATAGTGGAAGACATGTATCCGAATTTTCAGGCAAAACACGCCTGCAATAGCCGTAGATCTTGTAGTTTTGATCGTCGGTCAGAATCAGACAGTATTCTTGATTTTCCTTCCCTGTTCGCACGAGATCAATGTGGGGGAAAACCAACTGTTCAATAAGCTTTGGACACTGGGACTGTGATGCTTCCTTTTCTTTTTCAGCTGCTGCGTCTGCTGATTTTTTAGCAGCCTCAGTTGAATCCAGTAGATCATCTCTAGGTGGTTTTATTATTTGAGGACTATCTGTTGAACGTTTGGAACGCATCTTGATGTTATTATTGTTTGTCGTCGTCGTCGTCGTCATCGTAGTCATTGTCGTTGTGGGTACTTTACTATCTCCAATGAGTTTGTTAAAATAATGAACTCGCTGAATAGTCGCCACTGGTAGAGGTGGTATCATTGAAGGCTCGTCGTCGTCGTCGTCACTGCTGGAATCAGTAGACCCATCATTATCGTCTTCACCTTCCAATTTGAAACTGCTTAACACTGGAGATTTCAAAGTTCGATGCAAGGTGCCGTATTTCGATATTGATGAAAAGCGCTATCCGGGACTTCCGATATCCTTCTCACGTAGTCCTTACGTTTTTCGGTTAATGTACGAGACAGTCTTGTTCTATACGTCAATCAAAGACCAAGTTAGCTTTCTTAATCATCTCTTTAATATAATTCCAATAATTATGATTTGACATTTATAATACATATATTAAATCAAGGAGTTGCCAGAAGGGCAATATAATATTATTATTATTATTATTATTTATTACAAATATAAAATAAATTTATTTTATAATACAAAAAGAAAAAATCAGCGCTAGCTACCAGAGGCTTTCGGCAATATAATATTTATTTAAGTATAATGATAATTGTTATAATAAATATAACATATAACAAATTTTTATCTTGAAATATTTATTGAAAATCAGGGAAGGTGTAAACGGTGAGAAAAATGAATTATAAGAAAAAAAAAAACTACGACGACCTACCTTGCGTGCAAAAAAACAAAAACGGAGTGTAAAAGTGTCAGTTGATTGCAGTAAAAAAAATAATAAAACTATATATATGTATATTAAAATGAACCCCTATTTTTTGTTGTTGCCCTATAACTTGGGAACGGCTTTACAGATTAAAGTCATGTGGTAAAAAGATGGTAGAAGGTGGTAGTTAGCAGAGTTTTATGTCGATTTTTATTGGTCACGTTAGATCAATCTTTTTCGATCTAGATCAATATTTTTCGATCTGACAGCTAGATTTTATGTTCTTGTTGGTCAACAAATCAATTTTTTTTCGATCTTAGATCAATATCTTAAATCTCATTTTTTTCGAGATTTAACACATACCATCACAATACTCTCCAACAGCTGTTTTTGAAGTTTTGTTTTTGGCATTGCGACATTGTGAAAATTAAATTTTTTGGTGTTAAGGAAAATTGTTTTTAATTATAAAATAAAGTTTTGTTTTTCGTAAAAGAATTATTTTAATTATAAAGTGAAGTTTTGTTCTTGGCATTGCGAGAGCTCAATTCTTTTTGGCAAAATAAAATTCTTTCTAATTATAAAGTGAAGTTTTGTTTTTGTTATTGCGAGAATTCAATTCTTTTGGTAAAGAAAATTCTTTTTAATTGTTTATGATTATTATATTTTCATTAAAGAAGTATATGGAATTGAATAGATTTATCAAAATGTCCATGAGCTGTGAAAGAAGTGGCGTAGGTTTAATTTGTCGGTAGTGTTTGTTTACTGCTGGAACACAATAGAAAAACGCAACCGGAACCGCAGCCGCAACCGTATCGCGTGCCGTACGTACCTAATTATAAGTGCCCACAATGGAGTCGTACGTACTCCACGTTTTTTTACAATTTATATGAATATTAAAGATGATAAAACATATATCGCATCATGTATAGTCTTTTCAATAAATTTTTAATTACCTGACCTAATTTCTAAAAAGAATTTTATTAGCACGTTCCTCTATTTTTTTTTTGTATGGAATGTCAAAAATACGCACGTATTTATTAAAAGTTGGCCAACTCGTCCGTCGCGGTTTGCGGCTGCGGTTGCGGATCCGTCTCGTTGTGTTCACAACATTGAATTCGTGTGTATTCAATATTTTGACATGCGATACGGCTGCGGCTGCGGTTCCGGCTCCGGCTCCATTGTGTTCCAGCAGTTAACGGGAGAGATGCAGAAAGTAGCGGGCCTACAGGCTTTGCCTTATAATACAGTAACATAGTGGAAGACATGTATCCGAATTTTCAGGCAAAACACGCCTGCAATAGCCGTAGATCTTGTAGTTTTGATCGTCGGTCAGAATCAGACAGTATTCTTGATTTTCCTTCCCTGTTCGCACGAGATCAATGTGGGGGAAAACCAACTGTTCAATAAGCTTTGGACACTGGGACTGTGATGCTTCCTTTTCTTTTTCAGCTGCTGCGTCTGCTGATTTTTTAGCAGCCTCAGTTGAATCCAGTAGGTCATCTCTAGGTGGCTTTATTATTTGAGGACTATCTGTTGAACGTTTGGAACGCATCTTGATGTTATTATTGTTTGTCGTCGTCGTCGTCGTCATCGTAGTCATTGTCGTTGTGGGTACTTTACTATCTCCAATGAGTTTGTTAAAATAATGAACTCGCTGAATAGTCGCCACTGGTAGAGGTGGTATCATTGAAGGCTCGTCGTCGTCGTCGTCACTGCTGGAATCAGTAGACCCATCATTATCGTCTTCACCTTCCAATTTGAAACTGCTTAACACTGGAGATTTCAAAGTTCGATGCAAGGTGCCGTATTTCGATATTGATGAAAAGCGCTATCCGGGACTTTCGATATCCTTCTCACGTAGTCCTTACGTTTTTCGGTTAATGTACGAGACAGTCTTGTTCTATACGTCAATCAAAGACCAAGTTAGCTTTCTTAATCATCTCTTTAATATAATTCCAATAATTATGATTTGACATTTATAATACATATATTAAATCAAGGAGTTGCCAGAAGGGCAATATAATATTATTATTATTATTATTATTTATTACAAATATAAAATAAATTTATTTTATAATACAAAAAGAAAAAATCAGCGCTAGCTACCAGAGGCTTTCGGCAATATAATATTTATTTAAGTATAATGATAATTGTTATAATAAATATAACATATAACAAATTTTTATCTTGAAATATTTATTGAAAATCAGGGAAGGTGTAAACGGTGAGAAAAATGAATTATAAGAAAAAAAAAACTACGACGACCTACCTTGCGTGCAAAAAAAAAAAAAACAAAAACGGAGTGTAAAAGTGTCAGTTGATTGCAGTAAAAAAAATAATAAAACTATATATATGTATATTAAAATGAACCCCTATTTTTTGTTGTTGCCCTATAACTTGGGAACGGCTTTACAGATTAAAGTCATGTGGTAAAAAGATGGTAGAAGGTGGTAGTTAGCAGAGTTTTATGTCGATTTTTATTGGTCACGTTAGATCAATCTTTTTCGATCTAGATCAATATTTTTCGATCTGACAGCTAGATTTTATGTTCTTGTTGGTCAACAAATCAATTTTTTTTTCGATCTTAGATCAATATCTTAAATCTCATTTTTTTCGAGATTTAACACATACCATCACAATACTCTCCAACAGCTGTTTTTGAAGTTTTGTTTTTGGCATTGCGACATTGTGAAAATTAAATTTTTTGGTGTTAAGGAAAATTGTTTTTAATTATAAAATAAAGTTTTGTTTTTCGTAAAAGAATTATTTTAATTATAAAGTGAAGTTTTGTTCTTGGCATTGCGAGAGCTCAATTCTTTTTGGCAAAATAAAATTCTTTCTAATTATAAAGTGAAGTTTTGTTTTTGTTATTGCGAGAATTCAATTCTTTTGGTAAAGAAAATTCTTTTTAATTGTTTATGATTATTATATTTTCATTAAAGAAGTATATGGAATTGAATAGATTTATCAAAATGTCCATGAGCTGTGAAAGAAGTGGCGTAGGTTTAATTTGTCGGTAGTGTTTGTTTACTGCTGGAACACAATAGAAAAACGCAACCGGAACCGCAGCCGCAACCGTATCGCGTGCCGTACGTACCTAATTATAAGTGCCCACAATGGAGTCGTACGTACTCCACGTTTTTTTACAATTTATATGAATATTAAAGATGATAAAACATATATCGCATCATGTATAGTCTTTTCAATAAATTTTTAATTACCTGACCTAATTTCTAAAAAGAATTTTATTAGCACGTTCCTCTATTTTTTTTTTTTTTTGTATGGAATGTCAAAAATACGCACGTATTTATTAAAAGTTGGCCAACTCGTCCGTCGCGGTTTGCGGCTGCGGTTGCGGATCCGTCTCGTTGTGTTCACAACATTGAATTCGTGTGTATTCAATATTTTGACATGCGATACGGCTGCGGCTGCGGTTCCGGCTCCGGCTCCATTGTGTTCCAGCAGTTAACGGGAGAGATGCAGAAAGTAGCGGGCCTACAGGCTTTGCCTTATAATACAGTAACATAGTGGAAGACATGTATCCGAATTTTCAGGCAAAACACGCCTGCAATAGCCGTAGATCTTGTAGTTTTGATCGTCGGTCAGAATCAGACAGTATTCTTGATTTTCCTTCCCTGTTCGCACGAGATCAATGTGGGGGAAAACCAACTGTTCAATAAGCTTTGGACACTGGGACTGTGATGCTTCCTTTTCTTTTTCAGCTGCTGCGTCTGCTGATTTTTTAGCAGCCTCAGTTGAATCCAGTAGATCATCTCTAGGTGGTTTTATTATTTGAGGACTATCTGTTGAACGTTTGGAACGCATCTTGATGTTATTATTGTTTGTCGTCGTCGTCGTCGTCATCGTAGTCATTGTCGTTGTGGGTACTTTACTATCTCCAATGAGTTTGTTAAAATAATGAACTCGCTGAATAGTCGCCACTGGTAGAGGTGGTATCATTGAAGGCTCGTCGTCGTCGTCGTCACTGCTGGAATCAGTAGACCCATCATTATCGTCTTCACCTTCCAATTTGAAACTGCTTAACACTGGAGATTTCAAAGTTCGATGCAAGGTGCCGTATTTCGATATTGATGAAAAGCGCTATCCGGGACTTTCGATATCCTTCTCACGTAGTCCTTACGTTTTTCGGTTAATGTACGAGACAGTCTTGTTCTATACGTCAATCAAAGACCAAGTTAGCTTTCTTAATCATCTCTTTAATATAATTCCAATAATTATGATTTGACATTTATAATACATATATTAAATCAAGGAGTTGCCAGAAGGGCAATATAATATTATTATTATTATTATTATTTATTACAAATATAAAATAAATTTATTTTATAATACAAAAAGAAAAAATCAGCGCTAGCTACCAGAGGCTTTCGGCAATATAATATTTATTTAAGTATAATGATAATTGTTATAATAAATATAACATATAACAAATTTTTATCTTGAAATATTTATTGAAAATCAGGGAAGGTGTAAACGGTGAGAAAAATGAATTATAAGAAAAAAAAAACTACGACGACCTACCTTGCGTGCAAAAAAAAAAAACAAAAACGGAGTGTAAAAGTGTCAGTTGATTGCAGTAAAAAAAATAATAAAACTATATATATGTATATTAAAATGAACCCCTATTTTTTGTTGTTGCCCTATAACTTGGGAACGGCTTTACAGATTAAAGTCATGTGGTAAAAAGATGGTAGAAGGTGGTAGTTAGCAGAGTTTTATGTCGATTTTTATTGGTCACGTTAGATCAATCTTTTTCGATCTAGATCAATATTTTTCGATCTGACAGCTAGATTTTATGTTCTTGTTGGTCAACAAATCAATTTTTTTTCGATCTTAGATCAATATCTTAAATCTCATTTTTTTTCGAGATTTAACACATACCATCACAATACTCTCCAACAGCTGTTTTTGAAGTTTTGTTTTTGGCATTGCGACATTGTGAAAATTAAATTTTTTGGTGTTAAGGAAAATTGTTTTTAATTATAAAATAAAGTTTTGTTTTTCGTAAAAGAATTATTTTAATTATAAAGTGAAGTTTTGTTCTTGGCATTGCGAGAGCTCAATTCTTTTTGGCAAAATAAAATTCTTTCTAATTATAAAGTGAAGTTTTGTTTTTGTTATTGCGAGAATTCAATTCTTTTGGTAAAGAAAATTCTTTTTAATTGTTTATGATTATTATATTTTCATTAAAGAAGTATATGGAATTGAATAGATTTATCAAAATGTCCATGAGCTGTGAAAGAAGTGGCGTAGGTTTAATTTGTCGGTAGTGTTTGTTTACTGCTGGAACACAATAGAAAAACGCAACCGGAACCGCAGCCGCAACCGTATCGCGTGCCGTACGTACCTAATTATAAGTGCCCACAATGGAGTCGTACGTACTCCACGTTTTTTTACAATTTATATGAATATTAAAGATGATAAAACATATATCGCATCATGTATAGTCTTTTCAATAAATTTTTAATTACCTGACCTAATTTCTAAAAAGAATTTTATTAGCACGTTCCTCTATTTTTTTTTTTTTTGTATGGAATGTCAAAAATACGCACGTATTTATTAAAAGTTGGCCAACTCGTCCGTCGCGGTTTGCGGCTGCGGTTGCGGATCCGTCTCGTTGTGTTCACAACATTGAATTCGTGTGTATTCAATATTTTGACATGCGATACGGCTGCGGCTGCGGTTCCGGCTCCGGCTCCATTGTGTTCCAGCAGTTAACGGGAGAGATGCAGAAAGTAGCGGGCCTACAGGCTTTGCCTTATAATACAGTAACATAGTGGAAGACATGTATCCAAATTTTCAGGCAAAACACGCCTGCAATAGCCGTAGATCTTGTAGTTTTGATCGTCGGTCAGAATCAGACAGTATTCTTGATTTTCCTTCCCTGTTCGCACGAGATCAATGTGGGGGAAAACCAACTGTTCAATAAGCTTTGGACACTGGGACTGTGATGCTTCCCTTTCTTTTTCAGCTGCTGCGTCTGCTGATTTTTTAGCAGCCTCAGTTGAATCCAGTAGATCATCTCTAGGTGGTTTTATTATTTGAGGACTATCTGTTGAACGTTTGGAACGCATCTTGATGTTATTATTGTTTGTCGTCGTCGTCGTCGTCATCGTAGTCATTGTCGTTGTGGGTACTTTACTATCTCCAATGAGTTTGTTAAAATAATGAACTCGCTGAATAGTCGCCACTGGTAGAGGTGGTATCATTGAAGGCTCGTCGTCGTCGTCGTCACTGCTGGAATCAGTAGACCCATCATTATCGTCTTCACCTTCCAATTTGAAACTGCTTAACACTGGAGATTTCAAAGTTCGATGCAAGGTGCCGTATTTCGATATTGATGAAAAGCGCTATCCGGGACTTTCGATATCCTTCTCACGTAGTCCTTACGTTTTTCGGTTAATGTACGAGACAGTCTTGTTCTATACGTCAATCAAAGACCAAGTTAGCTTTCTTAATCATCTCTTTAATATAATTCCAATAATTATGATTTGACATTTATAATACATATATTAAATCAAGGAGTTGCCAGAAGGGCAATATAATATTATTATTATTATTCTTATTTATTACAAATATAAAATAAATTTATTTTATAATACAAAAAGAAAAAATCAGCGCTAGCTACCAGAGGCTTTCGGCAATATAATATTTATTTAAGTATAATGATAATTGTTATAATAAATATAACATATAACAAATTTTTATCTTGAAATATTTATTGAAAATCAGGGAAGGTGTAAACGGTGAGAAAAATGAATTATAAGAAAAAAAAAACTACGACGACCTACCTTGCGTGCAAAAAAAAAAAAACAAAAACGGAGTGTAAAAGTGTCAGTTGATTGCAGTAAAAAAAATAATAAAACTATATATATGTATATTAAAATGAACCCCTATTTTTTGTTGTTGCCCTATAACTTGGGAACGGCTTTACAGATTAAAGTCATGTGGTAAAAAGATGGTAGAAGGTGGTAGTTAGCAGAGTTTTATGTCGATTTTTATTGGTCACGTTAGATCAATCTTTTTCGATCTAGATCAATATTTTTCGATCTGACAGCTAGATTTTATGTTCTTGTTGGTCAACAAATCAATTTTTTTTCGATCTTAGATCAATATCTTAAATCTCATTTTTTTTCGAGATTTAACACATACCATCACAATACTCTCCAACAGCTGTTTTTGAAGTTTTGTTTTTGGCATTGCGACGTTGTGAAAATTAAATTTTTTGGTGTTAAGGAAAATTGTTTTTAATTATAAAATAAAGTTTTGTTTTTCGTAAAAGAATTATTTTAATTATAAAGTGAAGTTTTGTTCTTGGCATTGCGAGAGCTCAATTCTTTTTGGCAAAATAAAATTCTTTCTAATTATAAAGTGAAGTTTTGTTTTTGTTATTGCGAGAATTCAATTCTTTTGGTAAAGAAAATTCTTTTTAATTGTTTATGATTATTATATTTTCATTAAAGAAGTATATGGAATTGAATAGATTTATCAAAATGTCCATGAGCTGTGAAAGAAGTGGCGTAGGTTTAATTTGTCGGTAGTGTTTGTTTACTGCTGGAACACAATAGAAAAACGCAACCGGAACCGCAGCCGCAACCGTATCGCGTGCCGTACGTACCTAATTATAAGTGCCCACAATGGAGTCGTACGTACTCCACGTTTTTTTACAATTTATATGAATATTAAAGATGATAAAACATATATCGCATCATGTATAGTCTTTTCAATAAATTTTTAATTACCTGACCTAATTTCTAAAAAGAATTTTATTAGCACGTTCCTCTATTTTTTTTTTTTGTATGGAATGTCAAAAATACGCACGTATTTATTAAAAGTTGGCCAACTCGTCCGTCGCGGTTTGCGGCTGCGGTTGCGGATCCGTCTCGTTGTGTTCACAACATTGAATTCGTGTGTATTCAATATTTTGACATGCGATACGGCTGCGGCTGCGGTTCCGGCTCCGGCTCCATTGTGTTCCAGCAGTTAACGGGAGAGATGCAGAAAGTAGCGGGCCTACAGGCTTTGCCTTATAATACAGTAACATAGTGGAAGACATGTATCCGAATTTTCAGGCAAAACACGCCTGCAATAGCCGTAGATCTTGTAGTTTTGATCGTCGGTCAGAATCAGACAGTATTCTTGATTTTCCTTCCCTGTTCGCACGAGATCAATGTGGGGGAAAACCAACTGTTCAATAAGCTTTGGACACTGGGACTGTGATGCTTCCTTTTCTTTTTCAGCTGCTGCGTCTGCTGATTTTTTAGCAGCCTCAGTTGAATCCAGTAGATCATCTCTAGGTGGTTTTATTATTTGAGGACTATCTGTTGAACGTTTGGAACGCATCTTGATGTTATTATTGTTTGTCGTCGTCGTCGTCGTCATCGTAGTCATTGTCGTTGTGGGTACTTTACTATCTCCAATGAGTTTGTTAAAATAATGAACTCGCTGAATAGTCGCCACTGGTAGAGGTGGTATCATTGAAGGCTCGTCGTCGTCGTCGTCACTGCTGGAATCAGTAGACCCATCATTATCGTTTTCACCTTCCAATTTGAAACTGCTTAACACTGGAGATTTCAAAGTTCGATGCAAGGTGCCGTATTTCGATATTGATGAAAAGCGCTATCCGGGACTTTCGATATCCTTCTCACGTAGTCCTTACGTTTTTCGGTTAATGTACGAGACAGTCTTGTTCTATACGTCAATCAAAGACCAAGTTAGCTTTCTTAATCATCTCTTTAATATAATTCCAATAATTATGATTTGACATTTATAATACATATATTAAATCAAGGAGTTGCCAGAAGGGCAATATAATATTATTATTATTATTATTATTTATTACAAATATAAAATAAATTTATTTTATAATACAAAAAGAAAAAATCAGCGCTAGCTACCAGAGGCTTTCGGCAATATAATATTTATTTAAGTATAATGATAATTGTTATAATAAATATAACATATAACAAATTTGTATCTTGAAATATTTATTGAAAATCAGGGAAGGTGTAAACGGTGAGAAAAATGAATTATAAGAAAAAAAAAACTACGACGACCTACCTTGCGTGCAAAAAAAAAAAACAAAAACGGAGTGTAAAAGTGTCAGTTGATTGCAGTAAAAAAAATAATAAAACTATATATATGTATATTAAAATGAACCCCTATTTTTTGTTGTTGCCCTATAACTTGGGAACGGCTTTACAGATTAAAGTCATGTGGTAAAAAGATGGTAGAAGGTGGTAGTTAGCAGAGTTTTATGTCGATTTTTATTGGTCACGTTAGATCAATCTTTTTCGATCTAGATCAATATTTTTCGATCTGACAGCTAGATTTTATGTTCTTGTTGGTCAACAAATCAATTTTTTTTCGATCTTAGATCAATATCTTAAATCTCATTTTTTTTCGAGATTTAACACATACCATCACAATACTCTCCAACAGCTGTTTTTGAAGTTTTGTTTTTGGCATTGCGACGTTGTGAAAATTAAATTTTTTGGTGTTAAGGAAAATTGTTTTTAATTATAAAATAAAGTTTTGTTTTTCGTAAAAGAATTATTTTAATTATAAAGTGAAGTTTTGTTCTTGGCATTGCGAGAGCTCAATTCTTTTTGGCAAAATAAAATTCTTTCTAATTATAAAGTGAAGTTTTGTTTTTGTTATTGCGAGAATTCAATTCTTTTGGTAAAGAAAATTCTTTTTAATTGTTTATGATTATTATATTTTCATTAAAGAAGTATATGGAATTGAATAGATTTATCAAAATGTCCATGAGCTGTGAAAGAAGTGGCGTAGGTTTAATTTGTCGGTAGTGTTTGTTTACTGCTGGAACACAATAGAAAAACGCAACCGGAACCGCAGCCGCAACCGTATCGCGTGCCGTACGTACCTAATTATAAGTGCCCACAATGGAGTCGTACGTACTCCACGTTTTTTTACAATTTATATGAATATTAAAGATGATAAAACATATATCGCATCATGTATAGTCTTTTCAATAAATTTTTAATTACCTGACCTAATTTCTAAAAAGAATTTTATTAGCACGTTCCTCTATTTTTTTTTTTTTTGTATGGAATGTCAAAAATACGCACGTATTTATTAAAAGTTGGCCAACTCGTCCGTCGCGGTTTGCGGCTGCGGTTGCGGATCCGTCTCGTTGTGTTCTCAACATTGAATTCGTGTGTATTCAATATTTTGACATGCGATACGGCTGCGGCTGCGGTTCCGGCTCCGGCTCCATTGTGTTCCAGCAGTTAACGGGAGAGATGCAGAAAGTAGCGGGCCTACAGGCTTTGCCTTATAATACAGTAACATAGTGGAAGACATGTATCCGAATTTTCAGGCAAAACACGCCTGCAATAGCCGTAGATCTTGTAGTTTTGATCGTCGGTCAGAATCAGACAGTATTCTTGATTTTCCTTCCCTGTTCGCACGAGATCAATGTGGGGGAAAACCAACTGTTCAATAAGCTTTGGACACTGGGACTGTGATGCTTCCTTTTCTTTTTCAGCTGCTGCGTCTGCTGATTTTTTAGCAGCCTCAGTTGAATCCAGTAGATCATCTCTAGGTGGTTTTATTATTTGAGGACTATCTGTTGAACGTTTGGAACGCATCTTGATGTTATTATTGTTTGTCGTCGTCGTCGTCGTCATCGTAGTCATTGTCGTTGTGGGTACTTTACTATCTCCAATGAGTTTGTTAAAATAATGAACTCGCTGAATAGTCGCCACTGGTAGAGGTGGTATCATTGAAGGCTCGTCGTCGTCGTCGTCACTGCTGGAATCAGTAGACCCATCATTATCGTCTTCACCTTCCAATTTGAAACTGCTTAACACTGGAGATTTCAAAGTTCGATGCAAGGTGCCGTATTTCGATATTGATGAAAAGCGCTATCCGGGACTTTCGATATCCTTCTCACGTAGTCCTTACGTTTTTCGGTTAATGTACGAGACAGTCTTGTTCTATACGTCAATCAAAGACCAAGTTAGCTTTCTTAATCATCTCTTTAATATAATTCCAATAATTATGATTTGACATTTATAATACATATATTAAATCAAGGAGTTGCCAGAAGGGCAATATAATATTATTATTATTATTATTATTTATTACAAATATAAAATAAATTTATTTTATAATACAAAAAGAAAAAATCAGCGCTAGCTACCAGAGGCTTTCGGCAATATAATATTTATTTAAGTATAATGATAATTGTTATAATAAATATAACATCTCCCCTTTTGAAAAGGATTTCAAAATTTATAAGCTTGAACCGAAAATGTTTGGCTTTTTTATTGCTCTACCGTAGCGCGTTACATAACCCGATCGATGTGTTGAAGTCGCATTGTTTGGTTTTATCGTTTCAGTGGCTTCTAATGTTTTATTATTTATTTGTTGCAAATCTTTCATATTTTTATTTGAAACCGTATCTGACTGATCTGCAGCAACGGGAGTTGAGGTACGATCATGAATAAAAGGAGGGTGGAAGGACCTTCTTAAATGTTCAGTGTTTCTACGTATTTTTCTTCCATTTTCATTTTGTATTATGTATGAACGCGGAGAGAAATGTTTGTCAACTATTTTTGCAGGTTCCCAAGTTTTTCCGTGTTTAAATACTACATTTTCACCTTTACTGAAATTAACTTCACTTCTTTTTCTTCCCATATCGTGAGCTTGAGTGTATTTTTGTTGTTGCTCATAAGATTTTTCATAGATGTTTGGTATAATCTTAGGCTGTAATGCTTCAATACTGATAGGAAGTTTTGTTCTTAAATTTCTGCTCATTAAAATTTCCGAAGGTGAGTACCCTAACGTTAAAAGAGGAGTTGCCCTATATTCTAACAGAGCAGTGTTAATATCAGTGCCCTGTTCATTTGCTTTTCGAAGGATTTGTTTTGCAATATGAACTCCTTTTTCAGCTAATCCATTTGAGCGTGCATAACGAGGGCTTGAGTAACTAAAACTAAAATTCCAACTTTTGGCAAAGCTTTTCAACGCATATGAGCTAAATGGTTGGTTATCTGAAATCACAATTTCAGGAATTCCGTGCGTGCTAAAAATCTTTTTAAGTGCGTTAATAACACTGGCTCCAGTTTTGTTCGGAATATTTAAAATTTCCAACCATTTAGACAAATAGTCCACTAATACCAAATATGATCTGCCTCCAAAATCGAGTAAATCACAGCCAATTTTTTGAAAAGGATGAGTGGGAATGGGATGCGGAATTAAATTATGGTGGCTATTACTTGATCTAAACTTTTCACAAGTTCGACATTTAAAAATCATGCGTTCTATGTCCCTATTCATCATAGGCCAATACAGAATGCTTTTAGCCCGTGCTTTAGTTTTGCTTACACCCATGTGCGGCTCATGCAAAATATTAAGCATTTCAGGGACCAAAGTTTGTGGAATAAAGATACGATCATCATAAAAAAGTAATCCATCTTCAAAATATAAATGATCTTTAATATTCCAATAAAATTGTAGTTCATGTGTAAGAGCATGTTTTGTTTTTGGCCAACCATATTTAAAATTTTGTATAATAGACTGTGCAATTTTGTCATTTTCAATAGACTTTTTAAATAATTCTTTCTTAGAATCGCTCAAGTTAACAGAGTGCACAACATCTCTGAAAGTACTATCCATATTAATTGTATTATCTTCTAAAAAATTTCGAGATAGCAAGTCTGCTACGTGAAACAATCTTCCTGGTACATACTGCACATCTAAATCATATTTAAGGAGTTTAATTTTCATTTTCTGAAGCCGGATGGAATGAATTTGACTCAGCTCTTTTTTCATTATTGATACTAATGGCTTATGATCAGTATGTACAGTCACTTTTCTACCGTAGATATACGTATGAAACTTTTCACACGCATAGACTATGCCCAAAAACTCTTTTTCTATTTGTGCGTAGTTAATTTCTGTAGCCGACAGGCTCTTAGATGCAAAACATATTGGTTTTCTGTTTTGAAACATACAACACCCCAAACCGTTTTTAGATGCATCTGTTTGAAGAACTATAGGGAGGTTAGGAGACAAACTGTGTAAAGAGGTTCCCCTCGCTAATTTATCTTTGATATCTTTCAAAATCTGAGACTCCTTTTTCGTCCACACAAATTCTACATTTTTGCGTAGCAACTCTCTTAAAGGTGCATTAATTTCCGCAAAGTTAGGCACAAAAGACCTTAAAAAATTCAAAGTTCCGAAAACTTTTTGCAAATCCTTTTTATTCTCTGGATTTTTTATTCCTTGAATAGCTTTTATTCTTTCTGGATCGGGTGCCAACCTGTCTTTAGAGTAAATGTGCCCTAAATACTTCACCTGCTCTACTTTATATTGGAGTTTGTGAGGGTTAAATTTTACATTTATTTCTCTAGCTCTCTGCAAAACTCTTTCTAAATTTTCATCGTGTTCCTTTTCTGCTCGACCCCCTACTATTATATCATCGATATATACAAAACATCCTGGAAGGCACCCAAAATATTTTTCATTAATTTTTTGAAATTTTTCAGGTGCTATATTAACACCAAAAGGCAACACATTAAAGTGATAGCATCCTAATGGAGTGCTAAAAACAGTTAAATTTTTTGATTTTGTATCTAGTTCTAACTGCCAAAATCCTTCCTTTAAATCAAGAACAGAAAAGTGCTTCATATCCCTCATAACAAAACAAAAATCTTCAATTTTGGGAATTAAAAAGTGTTCATGCTTTATATTTAAATTTAATTCTTTTGGATCTAAACAGACTCGCAAAGAACCATTTGGTTTTTCCACAATAACAAGGTTATGTGACCATTCTGAAGGTGAATCTACTTTTGTGATTATTTTTTTTCTTTCCATAGCTTTTAATGTTTCTTCTAATCTATCTCTTAGACTTATGGGAATCCGTCGAGGAGGGCGATGGCAAGGAATAGTACCTGACTTAACCTCAATTGAACATTTATCTGGAAACCGACCTATTCCACTAAACACATCTATGTTTCGCTTTATTAAATTATCTTTTTTACTGTCTGTTGCCGTAAGAGCAAGTGCATTAACTCGATGTATCAAATTAAATTCCATGCATGACCTAAGACCTAGAATGGGTTTCGATTTTACCTTTGCAACAACAAACCTAGTATTCAAACATTTCTCTTTATAGGTTGTAGGTATGACAATTTCACCTACCGTCTCCAGCGCAAACCCACCATATGCTTCCAGATTGGTCTTAGATGGTTTCAATTTTATATTTAATTTATTAAATAAAACTAACGGTAATACATTAACATCTGCTCCGCTATCTAATTTAAAATCAAATAAACTGTTACCAACCTTCAACGTCTCCATCCAAATCGATTCTGTGCTATTGATTTCTCTAACCGTATCAATTTGTTCAATATAATAATCTGAGTAATCACTTTCGTCTTGCTCAATTATTTCACGCACATTTGCACTTTTATTGCAACACGATTGAAAATGACCGCGTTTCTTACAAGCCAAACATTTTTTGTTGTACGCTGGGCAATAACCAAATCTATGATTTTTGTTACATTTTTTACATTTTTAAATTTCATTGTACTGTTTTTTGTAATTATAGCTGTTCTTATATACTCCGCTATCTATCCCACGTGCACCCCCAGACCCATCATCTCTGCCTCTCGAATGCTCTCTTCTCCGACCTGCACCCTCGTCTCTGGACTTCGAAAACAGTTCATTTCGATCACCGGTAATCTTTCTTGTACGTAGACCATCGATGCTACTATGAGTTTGCATTGTCTTTACTTGACGTGCTGTCAATTCAGCCACGCGGCAAAACTCTTTTGCCTTTGTCAAATCCAAATCGTCGATTTTTAGGAGCTGAGTTTGGACATTTTGATCAGCTATACCAATCACAACTCGATCTCTAAGCATGGACTCTTTTTGCGAACCAAACTCACAGCTTTCCACCAATTTGGATATATCAGCCATGAAATGGTCGAACGGTTCACCTTCCCGTTGACCTCTCGTATAAAAAACATATCTTTCATATACCACATTGGTCCGAGGATTGCAGTATGTTTCAAAAGCTTCCATTACTTTTGTAATTAGCTTAGAATCACTTTCAGTAATGGACAAAGTGGTGAACAGTTCTATTGCTTCCTCACCCGCACAGCTAAGAAATCTTGCTACTTGGACTTCTGATTCTTTGTCTGTTTTGCTGGCCACTGTATAAATTTTATACAACTTTTTAAATTTTTCCCAGTTTTCTTTTAAATTTCCATTTAACAATAGTGGGTTAGGTTTTTTAAAATCCATCTTGATAATAACCGGAAAATAAATTCTTCTTTTATTTCACTTCTGACTGGGCCATGTTCTATACGTCAATCAAAGACCAAGTTAGCTTTCTTAATCATAGCTTTGTTTGTTGAGCCCTGAAGTCACCCTGGGGTCGCCACAGCGCGTTTTTTGAATTACCTCAACTCGCCCTCAACACAAAATTCTCTGTTTTTTGAAACCTGGGGTCGCCCTGAAGTCACCCTCAACTCGATCTTGCTATTTAGCTGGGGCGAGTTGAAGTAACGAATCAGCTGTTGAAGTGACTTTTGCTGTCAAGCATTTCTTGTGTATTTTTCTTCTGTATTTGATTTTTCATGTCTTTTTTTCGATAAAACTAAATGAAATGCAAGTGAATGCATTTATTTTGATGAAAGTAAATACAAATCGAACAAATAAAGCAAAATGGAAACTTTTGATTTTGTGTGTTGTGAAGAATATACAATCAGAAGCCGTCATGCGTTTTTTGAGAACCGAAAAACCCAGGTTTTTTTGACAACTCTTGGAGTTGTCAAGAAAACCCAGGGCGACCCTGGGTAAAGTTCAACAAACAAAGCTCATCTCTTTAATATAATTCCAATAATTATGATTTGACATTTATAATACATATATTAAATCAAGGAGTTGCCAGAAGGGCAATATAATATTTATTTAAGTATAATGATTATTGTTATAATAAATATAACAAGTCTCTCTGAAGATTTACTATCGGATTTACTATCAGTACTGCGATTGCCCATTTTTTGCTGAAACATTCCAAAATTGTTGAAAATAAACTTTTTCATAATTTTTTTTTACTTAGGTACTCGAATTGTGCTGGAGAAGGACATTGCTACCGCTCAAATAAACCAATTCATTTCCCACATAAACAACGGAATAATTAATTAATTCGTCCTCATTAATATTTTCCGACATCATGAATTGGAATTTGAAAACAAATGATTTCACTTTTGTTGTGACATTGTCATTTTGACACACACACACAATCACAAAAAAAAAAAATCAATCTCGTTTCTTTTTTCATTTGCACAAGAAAAATCATCTGACAGTAAAATCTGGGAAAAAGATCAATCTGACAGTAAAATCTGAGATTGATCTAACGTGACCAATAAAAATCGACATTAAAGACTGCAGTCTTTTCGGTACTTTAGTTAAGTCACGAATAAGACTTTTTTTTAGTCTTTTAACTTACAAAAGTACTTTAGTCAGTTAAGTCACTAAAAAGTCATTTAACTTAAGCTAGTTTGGTTTTAGTCGATGGACGGGCAGACAGACAGATAGACAGAATTGTCGGACCCACTTTTTTATAGCGAGTTTCATTCACGAAAAGAATTGCTCTTTCTGTCAAAAGAATTGACCTTTTTCAGTTTTGAGAGTTTCATTCATTCAAAAAGTGCAATTCTAGATCGATTCTCAACACGAAAGAATGCATCTCTCATGGGTTGGGAGAATCGATCTGAATACTTTTCTGTCAAACGTCAGATGAGAAATATTTTGTTAATTTTTGTTGTTTGTTGTTAAATTGTGCCAGTTTGTGATAAATATATTAAAAATAAACAAATAATGAACAAAGAACTTTATATGTACTTTAATTATCCAATTAATTATCAATTATCTAATGATTACTTTTTCCAATTACAAAAGACAAACATCAAATGACAAAAAGTCAAATTCAAATTGACATGGATACCCAAAACAAGTTTCATTCAAAAGGGCAATTCTCGATTTTGAGAAAAATTCTCCCAAATTTGAATGAAACTCGCTATTAGGCTTCTCTATCATCGTAATGTTATGTTTGATTGTCCAAACAAATTTTTTACAAATGTATAATTTGCCTTATAGTACCTATAATCAGAAGTAAAAAGAGGAGGTACGGAGTTTGCCGGGTCAGCTAGTGTCAAATAAAACTTAAATCAATTTATTATTTATTTATTATAAAACTTATATCACAACTTATATTATATTTTCCGTGCTTCGCGTTTCGGAAATTAAATTTCCATCTTCTGGCACTAATTAACTAAAATTAATCAAGAATATATTAAACTTACGCGCTAATATGTTGAAGGTTTTTTTCTTATAGATAGATTCTTGATTAATTTAAGTTAATTAGTGCCAGAGGATGGATATTTAATTTCCGAAACGCGTAGCACGTAAAATATAATAATATAATTAACATAATCTCTTTTATTTCTCACATTAAACCACGCAACTTGGAGACTCCCAACATAAAATGAAAAATATGACGGCCTTACTACTTACTAACTATAACCTGTTGCCGGTTTACTTGTAAGTGTAAACTTACTCTTTATGCATTACTGACTAAACACAATAATGGTGTGGATGCAGCAGAAGTACGTAGCACTGTCAAAGTCAATGTCAAAAAATTTAACTCACTCAAGGTAGTTCCACACTATCCCACAGTGTGGTACGACATGTGAAAAAAAAGTTTGAAGGAATGTGTGATGGTTTTACATTCAATCCTAAAAAAATATTTCAGATCTAAACACATGTAAAATCGTATGAGATCTGCGCTGTCATATTCTGTTTCCCCACTATTATACATCTGTTTCATCACACATTTTTGACATGTCGTATTACACTGTGGGATAGTGTGGAACTACCTTAAGTAATATACATGAATGTAACACTGAACGTTTGTTGTTGTTTTGCAGCGCAGCACGTTCATGAAGTTGGAGTCGACTCGACTTGCACTTCAGCTACTTTCTACGCTGCAGCTGCAACTTCAAATTGTAAGAGCAACGTACTACTGCTGCATCTACACCAATGTAAAACAAAAGAAACTTAAACCTGCCATATGGTCATTATATTTAAGTTACTGACTAGCAAGTAAATTCTTATTATTATTATTATAGTTTATTAACAAATAATTAAAATTACATGATAATATAAAACAAAATTACGAACCTAGCTGCGGAGACTATTGGTTCTATGGATAATTTAAAATCAAATGATAATGTTTGTTATGCCTATAAATTCATTGACAAGATTAATATTTTTGCAATTGGTTTCTTGAAGTATTTCATAGATTGATTTGTTTTTTAATAAGTTTTTCATAATAGGAGTATATACGGAGCAATTTTCTAAAATATGGATTAGATCCATGTTAGTGTTGCAAGAGTCGCAGTTTGGTGGGTTATTTTTGGTAAGGAGGTGTTGATGAGAAGCGGCAGTGTGTCCAAGTCTTATTCGAACGAAGTTCGATATTTTATATTTGGGAATATCTGTGGGGTAGATTAGTTTCAGTCTTTCGGGGTTAACTTTTTTGTAGTGGTGATGGTAGAGGTTCCAATCATATTTTAAGTTGTTTGTTGTGATTTTGTGTATATGTTTTAATAGGTCTAATTTAGTATAGATGTCGAATCTATATACGGGAGCTTTATTAGCAAGGTCTGCTGCAAAATCTGCGTATTCATTTCCAAGAATGCCAACGTGTCCTGGAGTCCACATCAGTTTAAGTTTTGTTGGTGATTTGATTAGTTGGTATCGGATTTCGTATATGAGCTCGGAGTTATTGTTCGGGTTTTGTATTGCGTTCAGAACTGAAATGCTATCTGAGCATATTACATATCTACCTCGTTGGTTCATGACCGTTTTCGTAGCTTGGATAATCGCAAAGGCTTCAGCTGTAAATATTGATGCGATATCAGGAAGATTACCAATGCAGGCAATCGTCTCATTTTCGAAAGATACGGCGAAAGATGTATTTACTGATGTCTTTGATCCGTCTGTGAAAACAAAATTCCACCCATCCGATTTTAAGTCGGATGAGATACTAGCATAAAGTTGACGATATGTAGTGTTATTAGTATTTTTCTTTTTATAGTTTGCTAGGGAAAGTATCAATGATTTTGGATTGATAAACCATGGGGGATGGCGTGGAGTAGCGGTCTGATTTCGGTTAAGTGGAATATCATTTTGGATTGCTTTTTGGAGTATAGTCGTGATTGCGGATGGGATTCGCTTCGCAAGTTTGTGGTCCATTGCTCTTTTGATATCGTTATCAATAATTGAGTTTCTGGAGAACATAAGTTTGGGAATAAGTTTAAGTGTGATAACGTCCCTACGTTCCTCGATGCTTGGAAATCCTGCTTCGACAAGGATGTTTTTAATTGGTGTAGTAGGACAAACGTTTATGCTTCTTCGGGCGGCTAGGTGGTACATCGGTTTAATCGTCTTGAGTGTTGATTTCGGGCATTGTCCGTATATGTATAGTGCGTAGTCTATCTTACTTAAAACTAACATTTTTGTAATATGTGAAAGGGTGTTAATGTGTACATTACTACGTTTACAAGATAAGTATCTTATTACATTGGTTCTCGCAGCTAGGGATTTCTTTAAGTATTGGCAGTGTTGTTTCCAGCTGTATTTATTATCAAAAACTAAACCTAAAATACTTAAGATATTAACGTTTTCGATTGATATATTATTAATATTAACATAGATTTACTTGACCAGCTTTGGGCTATGAATTGACATATTTCTGACGGGTTTACTAAATTGTTTATGTTTTTAATACCGAGTGAATTAGGTTCTCCAGTCAATCGTCGAATATTTTGCCATACTTTGGCGGGAGAGGTGTTGGGGTTTATAGTTGCCGTGAATTCAGAGAAACTTTTAGCTTTACTTTCCTTAGCTTTTCTACGGAATTTAGCATTAGATTTTTTATATTTTATTAGATTCTGTGAGTTTTGATTTTTCTGAAATTCTTTTAAAGCATTCATTTTTTCTTTTCGGAGTAAAGATAATTCGGAATTCCACCAGGGCACTACCATCTTGCGTTTTATTGGAATTGTCTGGGGAATTGAAAAATTTGCCGCAGTTCTAATAGCTTTTTGTAGTAGAGCTTATTCCTTATTGTTATTATTAGAATAAGGTTTGTCAGACATATAATCGATTACTTTTTCTTTGAAGATTTTCCAGTTAGCAATGTCTGTTTTAAATTTACGGTTGTACGTTTTTAATTCAGATATCCGATCAATGGTCAATGTCGAGATTATGGAGATCTTTTATGGTTTCCCAAGTGATTTTTGGGAATAGTTCCGGAGAGCAGCAAGTAACGTCAACGTGTGTAAGGGTGTTGTGGGTTGAAAAATGGGTAGGAGAGCCGTCGTTAAGAATAAGTAGGTTGGTTTCTGACATTGAACATTTATTTATGGTTTTAATTTTTAATATTTCCTTTGCCTGTAGGTAAGACGGGCATGATTTGGAGGATGAAGGATGGGCGAGGGAGCAATTAGCGCACATACTACGATTACATGGTTCAGAGGGATGAGGAGGAAGATTACATGTTTCGCATTTAGCATTACCATTGCAGCGAGTTTTTGTGTGACCAAGTACTTGGCAGTTTCGGCACCGCATGGGGTTCGGGATATATTCCGTGATTTTGGCGGTATAAAAACCTATGTCAACACTTTTTGGGGGTTGGAATAGATCGAATGTAAATAGCATTAAGCCTGTTGCGTTTACTTTATTATCTTCGCCTTTTTTCGTAAACTTGTAAACTTCGGTAACACCTTGGGATTTCATTTCGCAGACTATTTGGGTCTCGGAGACGTCAATGAGGCAAGGAGCGTACGCTATGCCTTTCGATTGATTTAATCGATCGTGCATTTTCACTTCTACTTCACAACAACTTGGTTTTTGGCTTTAAGGAAGGTTTGAGCTGTTTTTTGGGAGTTTACAAATATCAAGAGACTTCCGTCACGTAGTTGTGATATATTTTTGTAGTCTGTGCTGATCGCATCGATCGCTTTCTTAAGGAGAAATGGACTAAGGGCCGTGATGGGCTTATCTTTATTTTTTGGGCTCATTACAACAAATCGTGGATTTTTTGGATTATGATGAGTTGGAAGTTCTGGGAAGGAGTTCAGGGGAAGGGAGTTATATTTTGGTTTTTTTTTGGTTGAGAGTTGGGGTCAGGGTCTGGGTCGAGAACCCTATAATAACCGCCTACCATGCTCGGCCCGTGGGCCATATTTGCAGTGTTTCACTCACTAACACGTATACTCACGTGAGCAGGAGAGAGAAAGGAAAGAAAGAAATTCGATTAAGAGAAATACGGTTTAAAGATGAAAACCGGTTTGCGCACTTGGCGAGAAGAAAAAGTCACTGTAAACTAGTAAACGATGTTATCGGCACTGAGGATAGACGATGACTGTGAAGTGAATTCTTATATTATATTAATTCATCAAATTCTCTTTTGTATTTCCCGTTACGCGCCTTGCTTGCCAGTAGCTGCTCATGAGGCAGTTGGGTTAGATGTTGGTGTTCAGTAATTTGAAAGCATTTTTTATTTTTTAAAATCTGTGTGCTTTTGATCAAATTCTTCAAATCACACACATTGAAAATTAGGAGTCAATTGTTGAAATTAGCAAATAAAAGTCAATCAGAATTCCTTTCAAACTCACAATCTGCTATGCATGTAAGTAAAACATAAACTGGTTAAGAAACTATTCTTCATGAGCCAGTTGGGCATTTTAATAAAAATAAGAAAAAAAAACTATCGGGTGGCTTGCAACTTTTCTTGTGCCAGTAACGAAAATTTTTAGAAACTTTCATATGTTTCATTCGCATGGAGAATTGGGCTCCCTATGTAAACCTTCACAATCATAAATATAATATAATCATAAATGTGTAAGCCCGCCATTATTTAATTTCGAGAATAAAAGTTTATATTTTAACCAATTTTAAACATGCATCCTTAATGTTGAAACAGATGAGCTGTGAAATAGCAATCTAAAGAATATACATCGATCACTTTTCCATTGAGATTAATCGCCCCCTAGTGCAGCCCTTCCTTAAAAAATGTTAAGTGTGTTCTCCATTAAGTAGCTTCTTCGAACACGATTTCTGAATTTTTATTTTTGTTGCCCCTTCATTTTCAGAAGATGTGGATGGAGAAATACGACTCGGAATCACTCGAAGAAGAAGATGAATTTTTTTCAGATTCACTTTTTACCATTGTTATTAAGAAACTATGAATGAACGTTTATCAAAATCAATTTTTATCAAAATTCTTTTCAAAATAAAAATGCCAATAATCGAAATTCAATACGTTTATTTTATGTGTGGTCTTCTTGTTACTAAAAACAAAAATTGTTTTGTCAACAAGAAACAAAATGACGAATGACAGAATAAAGTAGCAATTACCATCAACTGTAGAGGAGTAGAAACAGTGCAAAAAATAGAAAATGAAATGAAGCAGAAGCTAGGACAAAAATATGATGTGAAAATCTTCAGCAACAAGTGCCTAAACTAGTGGGCCCTATCATAATAACCGATCGGAGAATCCTCCGACCGGGGAAATATTCCGATCGGAGCATTTATTGTGTTCATGGTAACCGAATCGGAAGAGCAATACAAAAGCGTACCGACGCGCATACCATGGCATGAGGAAAACAAAAAAACAAAGTATGAACCTCCTTTGTAGTCGAATAAAACTGCACAGCGCAGCTGTATTTTTAGGGGATGAAATACATAACATAAGCAGAAAGCCTCAAACAAAGGAAAAATAATAAAAAAAAACAAATACACAAGAAATTAAATAGTTTGTATTTTTTTATTACCATCCGACAAAGGTCCGCAAGTAATTTGCTGCCGGAGACAATCGAGAGAAGTACAAATATAAAAAAGCCATGCATCGCATGAATTCGCTGTGCGTCATTGTCATTTTGACATTTTCAACGCATGCTTTATTATGTTTCGGATGTGTGTCCGATTTATCAATCGGAGAGGTACCATGATACAAAATTCGTACATTTCGCCCGAATTAGAGACAATTTTTCTCCGATCGGTTACCATGATAGGGCCCAATAATTATTGTTGATATGAATGAAAAATGAAAAAGGCACGATTAAATGTGCAAAAGATCTTAAAAACAAAAACAGAGAGGCATACTACGCGATTATTGATTATCGTCGATCAAGTACTCGTCGTGTGCGGTCGCGTTGCTTCTGTGCGCGCGTGTCACCCAAAAAAAGATCAAAAAAAAAAATAAGCTAAACCAAATTCACATATCATATACATAGTGCAATAAATTTAAAATCATAAATTAAATTCAGCCCAAAATTCGAAAAAAAGAAATAGAAAATAGAATAAACCAGTGCCAATTAAAAAAAAAAAAAAAATACACCAAACCTCGCTCGCATTCGCAGCACAGCATCCAACAATACCCATCCTCTCGACCCACACCACCCATAACTGTTGCTTTCTATGCAGTGCAAGCCTCTTGTGAGGCTTATCGCAAGAGGTTTGCACTGGATAGGTGAGTAGCATTTGATGTATATTTCAATTGTGTTTTTGTCTATATTAATTCCCGTTTGCAAATTGTTTTATCTTTTATGGGCACCTAGAATAGTTTGTTTATAATTGGAATTAATATGGGCCTATACTGCACGGCTGAACTTAGTTTCGTCTAAGTTGATTTTTTGTGTTTAGTTTTTCAAAATGGTAAGTGATTTTTGTGTTGTCTATTCAAATGTTCGTGGCTAAGAAAGAATTTCTTTTCTGTGTACGCCCATACTGTGCAATACAGACCAGCTGTTTTGGCATTAAGTGAAACCCAGGTTAGACAGAATAATGATTTATCAGAATTTTGTTTGTTTGGATATAACTTAGTGCCATTACTTTTTTCCCACCATGGTCTTGTCGTTTATGTTAGGAATGATATTGCTTTCCAGAGCCTTCCCCAATATGGGCATTGTTCTAATACGAACTTTAATTTCCTGTGGCTCAAATTCACTGTCCGCAAGCATATCATTCATTACTGTTTTCTTTACAGGAGTCTGAATCTTGACAGCATGTCTACTTGTGATGGGTTAGATGTTCTGTCAGATTCAATTTCTCGAATTGTTTCCCATTGTCCTCACACTGAAGTCGTGATTACGGGCGACTTCAATGTACACAATTCAAGTTGGCTCCGCTATTCTGGACAGACAACACTCGAAGGCAGGTATATCGAGATCTTTGCAGTATAACCATCTTACTCAGCTTGTCGATGAGCCTACTCGTATACCGGATGTTGATGGGCATTCCGGCCATACTCTTGACTTGTTCCTTACTTCCAATCCTGATAAATATACTATTAAAGTAACTTCTCCATTTGGCACCTCCGACCATTTTGTCATTTCAGCTAATTTCTCGATCTCCAACCATCCAGTTAAAGAAAAAATTCCCACTAGGAATACGAGAAAGCCAACTGGGACGGTCTGAATAATTTCTTTCGCAACTTTAACTGGTCATTATGCTTCCTCGATAGTGACATTGATGCCAGTGCTGAAATGATTACAGAAGTGATTTTTCTTGGAATGAGAACTTTTCTCCCTCACAGAACAAAATGTATCAAACCAAAAGAAAGGTCTTGGTTTACCGAAGAGTGTTAAAAAGCTATAAGGTTGAAAGAAGTAAGCTTCCGATCTTATAAAGCCAACCCAACTGAGGAAAATCGGAAAAAACACAAACAAGTTAGGAACTCATGCAACTCCGTTATACACAAAACGAAATTTTTACATGACCAGAAGTTACGGCAAAAAATTCTGCAATGTCCCAAAGGCAGTAAAAACTTCTGGTCATTTGAAAAAAACGTCAAGAACTCAACGTCATCATCAGTTCCAACGCTCATCGTCGACAATAAACCAATGGTCAGCTCTTCAGAGAAGGCGAATATGCTTGCAGCTCATTTTGCTGCAAGTTCTACGTTGCCTGCAAGCAATAATGCCCCTCCTGTACTTGAGAACGCTAATTTTTCTATGGGACAGGTATTTTTCCGCACACGTACAGTAGCAAGAGTTCTTCAAGATCTTGATATACACAAATCCGCTGGCCCGGATGGTATACCCCTATTCTTCTGAAGAGGTGTTCTTCATCGCTGGCAAAACCACTACGTAAGCTTTTCAATCGCTCCTATTGTTCAGGAATCTCTCCTAGTAGATAGAAAACAGCATTTGTCCAGCCCTTCCCAAAAAAAAGGTGACTCCTCTCCCTTCTCCTACCGACCAATTGCACTTACGTCCCTTCTTTCCAAGGTCATGGAAACGCTGATAAATCGTCAGCTCAAGAAATATCTCGAAGATCGGGAGCTTTTAAATGACCGGCAATACGGCTTTCGCAGCAATCGTTCACTGGTGATCTGATGGCATATCTCACCGAACAGTGGAACAAATCTGTGCATCGCTTTGGCGAAAGCAAGATTATTGCGCTTGATATTTCAAAGGCATTTGATAGAGTTTGGCATGAAGCTCTTTTATCGAAAATGCGTGCATTTGGTATCGATGATACTCTTATTCGTTGGATTAGAAGCTATCTTCTGGACCGTTCAATACAAGTTGTATTAGACGGTTTCAAGTCTGACCTCCACAAAATAAATGCTGGTGTGCCCCAGGGCTCCGTTCTGTCTCCGACTCTCTTTTCATTTTTATAAATGATCTCTTGTCTGTGAATTCTAATCCATTAAATTGTTTTGCTGACGACTCAACCTTCAGCTTTTCATATGCGTTTGATAATTCACGGCCTTCGCCTTCGGACGTGTTATTACAACGAAATCGTATGATAAGCTCATTAAACTCCGATTTAAACAGCATTGTGAATTGGGGTACTACAAATCGTGTGGAGTTTAATGCGTCGAAAACTCAATGCTGTCTTTTGTCGTTGAAGCTTAACATACACCCTATGCCATTACCCATGAATGGTACTTGCATCGAGGAGGCCGAAAAGCTATCAGTACGTGGTATGTGTATCAGTGGCAATCTTCGTTGGAATGATCATATACTTGAGATTGCCAAGAATGCTGCAAGATGCTTAGGCTTTCTTAATAGATGGAAGAAGTTTTTCACCCCTTCTGATCTGGCTACAATTTACAAAGCGTTTATACGCCTTAACTCGAGTATAACTCCCATCTCTAGGCAGGTGCTTCTCAAACATTTCTCCACCTGATCGACAGAGTTCAGAAAAAAGCGTTAAAATTGATAGGAGAGAGAAACATTATGGAAACATTTCCGTCACTCTAACATCTTCGAAATGTCTCATGTCTTTCCTTATTTTACAGGTTCTTTTACAAAAAATTCCCACTCAAGGTAGCCAGCTGCGTTCCACCCCTTAAACATTTCCCCCGTAATACTCGTCTTGCTAGGAACGCTCATCAGTTTACACTTGAGCCCAATTTCTGACGTACCGTGAAATATAGAGATTCTTTCCTTAGCCGTACAACACGAATGTGGAATTTTTCCTTGCCATTTTGATCTTCAAACATTCAAGATCAATGTTAATCGACACCTTTCCTTTCCTTCCTAACTTCCCATCGCTCGCGCTGTGACTTATGTGTGCATTATAAAAACAAAACAAAAAAAATTGAAATTGATCAAGCTGATCATAGTTACATGTAAGAAAATCGCAAAATAAACATTGGTTTAGAAAAATATCGAGTTTTTGAATACTTTAATTTGACTAGATGCTTTAACTGCAACGGAAATCACCACATAGCTAAACATTGTAAAAATGAAGCTAAATGCGGACAGTGTAGTGGAGATCACGTCTTAAAAGATTGTCAATCTAATGTACAAAAATGCATCAACTGTATAGGATACAATGAAAAGTTCAGTCTTAATCTTGACACCAACCATGATAGTCGAATTTTAGAGTGCTCAGTTTATAAACGTCCGATGCAAGCGAAATATAGCAAATACAAACGATAAGTGGTGTGTACTTTAACATTCAAGGGCTTACGGGAAACTTAAACGAAGCTGAGCAGTGTTTTATGAAATCTAAATATGATTTCTTAACTATGTCTGAAACACACATCACCGACAACATTGAAGACAATGAGATTCAAATTGAAGGTTATCAGTTAATCCGATACAATAGTGATAGCAAGTTTCATTCAAGAAAAGATTGGTTCTTTCTGTCAAAAGATTTGATCGTTTTCAGTTTTGCAAGTTTCATTTAAAAAAACAGAGCAATTCTGGATCAATTCTCAACACGAAAGATTGCATCTCTGATCGGTTGGGAAATGCGATCTGAATACTTTTCTGTCAAAGATCAGATGCGAAATTAATTGTTATTTACATTACTGTCCTGAATTTCCAAATCCAATCGGATACACTTACGAGCTTACCTTTTTATAAAATTATTAAAATCGGAGGTCAGTACTTACTTTCCTACTTTCAATTATTATTATAAAATTGTTAATTACTAACCCTGGCACGAGTACGATAACTGAGGTCTTAAATCCCAAATTAAAATTGAATTATCTTTTCCAATAGTTTTCAAAATATAAGCATTCAAACTCGATATTTTTATAAAAAAAATATAAAAAATATGTTTGAACCATATTTGTACAAAATTGTGAAATGGAAAATAAAATTTTCTTTCTGTGATCAATGCTTGAATAAATTTTTAATCGAACGCCAAAAACCAAAAGTTTTTCTATTTTCTAAATTTTGAGAAAATTGAAAATTACTAAAACTACGTTTTTCTGAGAATTTTATTTTTGGTATTTACGGTGATCTAACTTTAATCATTAATTAACAGTATCTGAGTGGGCCGCTTCGCGGGATCTAGGGATTTTAACTCCCTTTTCGGGCTCAAAACATCCGGGTTAAAATATCCGCGACAAAATATCCGCGACCATTCAAGACATTTTTTTCGAAAATCGCCCCTACCCCCTAAACGGGGTTAGGTAGACCCCCCCTTCCATAGTAAAAAATACTTGCATTTGACCCCTCTACATAAAACCGTTATTAAATCTTGGCACCTCAGTTATCGTACTCTCCCCCTAACCCTCAATATCGCATGAGATTATTTCCATAAGATCTTAATTTAAACATTTTTGATACAAATTCGACCGCTCGAGTCAAACATGCTTTTGCATTCCCACGTTTTTGTTTCAATACATTCATATTTGTATCAAAATCAGAAAAAAAAAAAAAAA
>OU696696.1:214910524-214933539 GCA_916050605.2 Platycheirus albimanus
ATCTATATCTATATCTATATCTATATCTATATCTATATCTATATCTATATCTATATCTATATCTATATCTATATCTATATCTATATCTATATCTATATCTATATCTATATCTATATCTATATCTATATCTATATCTATATCTATATCTATATCTATATCTATATCTATATCTATATCTATATCTATATCTATATCTATATCTAAATCTATATCTATATCTATAATTTAATTTTTTTTAATTTTAATTTCGGTGGGGGCATTACCCCAATTTATTTAGCTTAGTACAAGCTTCAAATATCTTACTCTAACTTAAAAACTATACAGGTAAAACTTAAAACTAATTGGGAGGTTGATTCCGGAGTAGGAGTTTAAGGCATGGAGTACTGAGGTTAAAGTCGAACAAGTCTTGGTTCGAATTTACCCTCCGCAGCATTCGAGTTAAGGGTTCGTTGGAACCATATGAGGTACGGTGTGGAGGAAGATAGAAGAGGCGAGGATTTCTTAGGTTACGAGGGTTCGTGTTGAAGAAAATAGAATTGTAAAGGGTTTCACAGTCAACGGAACCGGAGAGGAGTCGATGAATAAAGAGGATCTCGGATATTTCCCTACGTTCTTGCAGCGAGTTCAGTTTGATTAATTGAAGACGATTTTGATATGGGGACAGGATCAAAGGATCATTCCAAGAGAGACCACCTTAGGAAACGACGCTGAATGCTCTCGATTCTAGAGATATGAATTTGTTGGTATGGTGACCATACTTGACAGGCGTATTCAAGGAGCGGGCGTACAAAGGTGATGTAGAGAGATCGGGTGACGTATGGGTCGGAGAATTCTTTGGCCCATCGTTTCACAAAACCAAGTGTTGAGTTGGCTTTTAAAATTATATTGTCGATATGTGCCAGGAAGTTGAGTTCTCGGTCGCATAATATGCCAAGGTCGCGAATCGCCTCCACGGAGGATGGGAGTTGGTTATGTAGAAAGTAGGGCCGGGGGGGAGGTTTAATGCGCTTTCGTGAAAAAGTTATTGATTGGCATTTGGTAATATTGAGCTCTAAGCAGTTTTTAAGGCACCAGATTGAGAAGCTGTCGAGATCAAGTTGAATAAGAGAAGAGTCATGTGCCGATGATATAGTCTTATAAAACTTAGTATCGTCAGCGTAAAGCGAGATATGGGAATATTTTATTACCATTTCTATATCGTTGATGGTAAGAATGAAAAGGAGTGGGCCTAAGTGACTACCTTGGGGAACCCCTGAGGTAGCCAAGAAAGGATTGGAAAGGGCAGATCTGAAACGGACACTGTAATAACGGTTTTCTAGATAAGAAGATATCCATTTCAAGAAGACAGGCTCAAAGCCGAAGGAAGATAATTTGAAAAGTATTAGTCTATGCGAAATTTTATCAAAAGCCTTGCTAAAATCTGTTGAAATGGCATCGACTTCGTTCCCATTCTCAAGAGCTGATAGCGTATACGATACAAATTCAACAAGGTTAGTGGTTCTAGACCTACATTTTAGAAAGCCATGTTGCCTAGAAGAGATGAGAGACTTGCATCGAAAACTTAAAATTTCGTATAAAATGCTTTCAAATAGTTTAGGGATATGTGAAAGTTTGGCAATTGGGCGATAGTTTTTAACATCGCTCTTTGGGCCCGTTTTGTGTATAGGAGTTATATAAGAGGTTTTCCATATCTCAGGAAATTCTCCTTGAGAAAGCGAAAGGCTGAAGATTTTGGAGAGAGGGGTAGAGAGAGCTGAGGAGCATTTTTTCAGGAAAATCGCGGGGAGACCATCAGGGCCGGGCAACGATATTGGGGTCGACAGTAAGAGGAAAGAATGAACCAAGTGAGAAATTTGGCAAATAATCGAAATAACCTGGGTCAGGTACGAAAGAATCGTCGGTAAAAGATTCCTTGAAAAAGGTAGCAAAGAAGTTGGCTATAGCTTCCGGGTTATTCGAGGTTTCGGTATTGAAAGAGAGAGAGAGGTAGGATAACCATCGGATTTTCTTTTATAATTGACGAACTGGAAGAACGACTTGGGATCTCTTATAAGGTTGGTTTGTGTTTCTATTAAGTAACTTTGATAAAGAGAGTTGTAAAGCTCGGTAAAGTGTAAATAAGAACCAAGGTAGTTAGAATAGTCGGTGGGAGATCCAGTGCGAAGGAAAACTGTCCATAACTTGTTTCTCTTGTTACGCAAAGAGCGAAGTTTTCGGTTATACCAAGGAGGGGATGCGATCGATGTTTTATGGCGACTTAAGGGTACATTGATAGAAATTGAATTAAATATTTCCTTGTAAAATATTTCTGTGGCATCTTTGACACCAAGGTTATCAATGTTAAAAGAAATACTATTGAGAGATTCATTAATACGGGGGAAGTTTGCTTTATGAAAATCATAAGAGTACTGATTTGTAGGGGGATGATTTGGTAGTGGAGAATCATGATAAAATGAGAGAATGAGAGGAGGATGATAGTTGTCGATGGTAGATAGGTGTAGAGGAGATAGTGATACAGAGGAGTTATCAGGATCGGTGGTGAAAATAAGATCAAGCTGCCTATCTATACAGTTTCGAATACCGCTAGCTTGGTAAAGGCTGGAATCAGCTAGGCGATCTATAAATAGACATTCCTTGGCAGAGGTGGGATTGGAAGCAATGAAATGCGATTGATCTTCTGATGGGGTCCATTTAAGATAAGGAAGGTTAAAGTCCCCAAGCAAAAGGATATCATCATTGGGGTCACATAGAGATATTATGTGGTCGATTGTATCAATGGCGAGCTGGTAAGATTCAATAGGTTGTGATGGTAGAATATAACAACACATCACAAAAAGTGATTTGTGAGGTAGCGATATTTTTATTGATACATAGTCGATATTCGAGGAAGAAGAGGTTGCGATGTGGGAGGAATCTAGCGTGTTTTGGATAGCTAGTAGAACACCGCGGTTAGGGCATATGTCAGAAGGATCTCTTAGCTCATCGTCGCGATAGACATTGAATGAAGAAGGAAACAATTCTTGCTTCTCTATACTAGGGACTAGATTAGTTTCCGTCAGGCCATAGATTTCAAAGGGTAGAGCATGAGTTAGTTGCAAAACACTATGAGTTTTGGAGCGAAGGCCTCGCACGTTCTGATAGTAGAAGGTGAGTGGGACGATTTCACAATTTAGGTGTTGGTAAGGGTTGGTTTTAGGAGTTGTAATCCGATTTGAGGCGAAGTGAGAGGTTGGGTTAGGAAAGATTTGAGATTTTGGGCTTGAGGGAGAAGTTGAAACTAAACTAGGAACGAAAATAGTTATTATGGTCCGCCCTGCTTCTTTGATGGTGAGATATTCTGTTTGAATGTACAAAAGACGCATAGGTAGAAAGGTCATTTTCGACATGGGAAGGGGTGAGGTTTAATGTTTCATGGAAACGGACGAAGATTTTTTTAAGATCAATTGGATTAGTGGGGAGGGCTTCTTGAAAAATTGAAACTATAAGGTTTGTCCTTGTAACACCATTTATGCAGACATTATCTTCTTTATTGTGAAGGTATGCAAGGTAGAGTCGAACATTAGAATTTATTCGATGTTCTCTAAGGCGAGAAAGAACATAACGGCCATCATCATTTTGATCGATAAGACGTTTTGTTAGCTTAACGGTAGGAGGGAAAAGTGGATCAAGGAAAGATGTTTTGTTAAGGGGAACGGAAGGGGGCTGGGAATCAATAGGGGGAGAAGGAGTCGGAAGATTAGGATAGGATTTGGTTTGTGCATTGGATTCAGGGTTAAGGGTATATGAATGGATAAAGTTGGGATAGAATTGATTAGAGTTCGTAGTCTGAGAAGCGGGCGGGGAATGATGTGGAATGTTTTGAGAGACTTGTTCGCGGTTTTGATTAATGGACATATTAGGATTGAGATCGAAAGATACACGCTTAACAGGGTTGAAATTGTGTCGATTGAAGGAAGGGAAAATGTTAGTTTTATAACTCCAGTTAGAGTTAGATCGAGGAAGGGAGGACTTAGGTGTAGGTTTTGGGTGAACTTTATTTATAGGGTTTGGTTTAGGCTGAGTATTATTTTTTAAGTTCTTTCGGTTGGAGGATAAATGGATGGGATTTACATTAGTATTTTTAGATCTTAGGTAATCTGGCTTATCTTCCCATTTATTTATGATCATTTTTCCCAGTCGGAAAACATCATCAGTATGGGAGCAAAAAAGCCATTCGTATTTAGATGATAAATTAATTTTGAAGTTGCTATGATGTCTGGAGCGATATGGCGAAATCTTCTGACACTCGTTAAGGGTTATTGCAAAAGTACGGCTAAATAGTCTTCTTATCTAGGGGACATCAGCATCAACAGGAGCATTTGTGATGAAGAAAGTCACACTCTCGGCATTGTTGTTTAACTTCCTTAGTCTGTTGTTCCATTCGGTTAGAGTCCACGTTGTGCCAAAGCGGTTTAAGGTAGGTAATGCAGGCGGTGTTGAGCTAGGTGAAAGTGTTGGTTGGTGCGGAGGTGTTAAATTAAGTGCTGATTTATGGTGAATTGATGCAGCGGGAGTTGATGGCACTGCAGTGGTGATGGAAGGAAACAAAGCAGGTGGAGGTGGTGTAGCATCTTTAATAGCTGGTAAGGGAGCTGGATGGCAATCCATAATTTCAGCCATTAAAGATGTGTTGTAAGCAGAGGCATTGGGTTGAAGGTGGATTATATCGATTTTGCAAGTGGCTGTCTGGATGTCGTCTGCAAGTAGTCCAATGCATTCGATGAGTTCAGTACTAATTGAGTTAATTGTACCAACGGCGTTTTCTAGCAGTGCGAGGGGTTGGCGAAGCCCGGGGATGACAATATTGGATGTACTTTGGAGATGACTGTCAAGATCAGAGCGGATAAAGCTAAGGTTTTCGTTAATGGATTCAAGGGAATTGGCATCACAAAAAGATTTAAGCATAGACAAAATTTCTAGTTTTAGTGATTCACAACGTTTGTCAAAATTGTTAACGCGAGGGTCGTTCGTTATCAAGTCTGTTATAACAGAAAGTTGCTTATCAATTGAAGATAATTTTAAAACACAACGCTTATTTGAATTGTCAATAGTGTTGTTAAAATCGTCGAAGGCCTTAACCAAAAAATCATCCATTTTATGAAGCTAAGATTAATTGTACTTTTGTGGTAGGAATTATTGTCAGCGAGGATAGGATTGAAGGCTCGTTTCAATTCAACACTTATGCTTTCAGAGGGTGAATTGACCTGAGAACTTTCATTAATATTGTTAATTAAATTGGTTAATGCAGTCAATTGAAACTCAAGGGAGTTTAGCTTAGCTTCGACCGAGTTAATGTTTTCACTGTTGCACTTTATCGCGAGAAAAACGTCCGAAAGGGATATTTTTTTACACTGATCACAAAGATAGACAAAATGACTAGCGTATTCTTTAAAGTACGTAGACGATCTTTTGCTGAGTCCTATGCAGAGTGGGTGGAATGATTTACCACAAATTCCTTTGCAAAAGAACCTGTCAGCGGTTTTGCTATCAAGGTCACAGTGGGCAATATCACAACGATTAGTATCCATAGTTATTAATGTAGGTCACAAACAAAAAGCGAAGTGTAAGCTTTATTAGGAACGAGGGAAACGAAAGAAAATACAAACAAAATCGGCAAATGAGCGTGGTTTTTGATGACACAGGGAATTGAGCGAGCACACGTTTAATTAAATGATTTTTTTTTATTGAATGTTTTTTTTTTTTTTTTTTGTTCTTTATTATTAAAAATAACTTAAACGGGGTCAAGAAAAAAAAAGAGAATAAGGAAAATCAATTAAATAATTGGGAAACACGGAATATTATTGCGGAGCGAAAAGAAAACGCGACTTCACTTGTTGAGGTTCTATATCTATATCTATATAAAATATAATAAGAAATTTTCAATATGATCCCCATTTCTTAGAAGGCATAGATTATATCTCCTTCTAATGCCTGCGCATAAATTTATATTTGATAAATTTTCCTGCAATTTTACTCCAGCGACTTCAATTCGTTCTTTAAGCTGTTCCAAAGAAACGATTTCCACTTCGTACACATAATTCTTCATGAATTCCCATGCGTAAAAATCTAAGGGTGTTAAATCTGGTGATCTAGGAGGCCATTCTGTTGGGCCTCTTCTCCCAATCCATCGGTCACTAAAATGATCATCCAGCCAGTTTCTCACCTGTAAGCTATAGTGTGCTGGAGCACCATCTTGTTGATAGATTAAACTATCGGTTATAGCCAATGGAACGTTGTCTAACAAATCGGGCAAAAGGTATCTTAGGAACTGTAGATATGATTCTCCATTAATAACGGAATTCAGAAATCGGGGTCCGATCACGGTGTGTCCAACAATACCAAGCCAGACGTTACAGCTAAAGCGGTGTTGTGATTTGTTCTGCTTTTTGTTGTGTGGATTATTTTCACTCCAGTGATGTAAATTGTGAAAGTTAGTGACGCCATCCCTGGTAAACTGTGCCTCATCCGTCCAGAAAATCTCTAAGCAGCAATGATCGACAAAATTCTGCTCTCAATAACCTGTCGTTTGCTGTGAGTTCCTGAACTGGCGTGCAGTGGTAAGGGTGTAAATGTTCCGTACCAAGCACTCTCCATGCTCTAGATTGGGGCACTCCGAGCATTGTAGCTATCCTCCTTGTACTAATGGAGGGATTACGTCGGACCGTATCTAAAATTCTTTCCTCTATGATTGGGTGTCCTGCAATTGACCTTTCACTTCTTCTAATCTCTAGCTGTCTAAGAGAGCACTCTTAGACGTCGGTGGATTCTTGAAAACATGCTACGACTCGGGCACCTTCTATTGGGATATCTTTCAGCGTAAAGTCTTTCAGCTTCCCGATCTCCACCAGTAGCTAAACCATAGCAGAAGTGCATGCCCGCTAACACTTCTCGAGAGTATGAGTTTGACATTGTTATGTGTTGATGAGTCAATATTCCAATTGGAAATGGTTGTTTACTAAATATGCGATGCCTTTTATTTACCTTTAGGTTGATAGTTGTTTATTCATTCAAGAAAAATTGTGGTTTAATCATCTTAAGCTCCTAGCAGGTAGAACCCTTCCCGGCAGGTGGCCGCGGCCGGCCCCCAGGCAGACGTTATCAATGAACAAAATGATTAATCCAGGGAAAATCCAATACTTTTCTACTTTATTGAGTCCTCATAAAACTCCTATTACAGAACAAATATTAAAAGAAAGGTTAATGTTTCAAAAATTAATAAAACTAAAAGTCGAGATAGGTAAAAATAAAAACAAAGATTTTCTTAGAAAAAAGTGGTTCTGGTTTTTTTTTATTTCTCAAAAACGAAGTCATTTTTGCATCCGGTTTTCTGTTTTCGACTAAAAATTAACAATGGCATTGAATTTTGAAAACAAAATTGGTACTTAATTACATACAATTTTGAAAAAAATTAGTTCAAAAATGATTTTTTTCTTTTTTTTTTTGAAAATTTTGAGTTTGAAAATTTATATTTTTTAAACAATTCGTTAAAACAATTTAACTTAAAAACAAAATAAAAGAAAAAGTTTTTGGCTTTCCAAAAAAGTATAACACGGTGTTGTAAACGAAGCCGTTGATTTTTAATATTTTTTTTTGCAAAATAAGTCAATTTTTCAGAAAATTGCCCCTCCCGGCTAAACGGGGGGGAATAGACCCCCCTCCCATACGATTTTTTTTCTTGTCTCAACTCAACCTACACGCTCAAGCTTTTTGGCACAACGCTGGTGAATCACCCTGTATATCTATATCTATATCTATATCTATATCTATATCTATATCTATATCTATATCTATATCTATATCTATATCTATATCTATATCTATATCTATATCTATATCTATATCTATACTATATCTATATCTATATCTATATCTATATCTATATCTATATCTATATCTATATCTATATCTATATCTATATCTATATCTATATCTATATCTATATCTATATCTATATCTATATCTATATCTATATCTATATCTATATCTATATCTATATCTATATCTATATCTATATCTATATCTATATCTATATCTATATCTATATCTATATCTATATCTATATCTATATCTATATCTATATCTATATCTATATCTATATCTATATCTATATCTATATCTATATCTATATCTATATCTATATCTATATCTATATCTATATCTATATCTATATCTATATCTATATCTATATCTATATCTATATCTATATCTATATCTATATCTATATCTATATCTATATCTATATCTATATCTATATCTATATCTATATCTATATCTATATCTATATCTATATCTATATCTATATCTATATCTATCATATCTATATCTATATCTATATCTATATCTATATCTATATCTATATCTATATCTATATCTATATCTATATCTATATCTATATCTATATCTATATCTATATCTATATCTATATCTATATCTATATCTATATCTATATCTATATCTATATCTATATCTATATCTATATCTATATCTATATCTATATCTATATCTATATCTATATCTATATCTATATCTATATCTATATCTATATCTATATCTATATCTATATCTATATCTATATCTATATCTATATCTATATCTATATCTATATCTATATCTATATCTATATCTATATCTATATCTATATCTATATCTATATCTATATCTATATCTATATCTATATCTATATCTATATCTATATCTATATCTATATCTATATCTATATCTATATCTATATCTATATCTATATCTATATCTATATCTATATCTATATCTATATCTATATCTATATCTATATCTATATCTATATCTATATCTATATCTATATCTATATCTATATCTATATCTATATCTATATCTATATCTATATCTATATCTATATCTATATCTATATCTATATCTATATCTATATCTATATCTATATCTATATCTATATCTATATCTATATCTATATCTATATCTATATCTATATCTATATCTATATCTATATCTATATCTATATCTATATCTATATCTATATCTATATCTATATCTATATCTATATCTATATCTATATCTATATCTATATCTATATCTATATCTATATCTATATCTATATCTATATCTATATCTATATCTATATCTATATCTATATCTATATCTATATCTATATCTATATCTATATCTATATCTATATCTATATCTATATCTATATCTATATCTATATCTATATCTATATCTATATCTATATCTATATCTATATCTATATCTATATCTATATCTATATCTATATCTATATCTATATCTATATCTATATCTATATCTATATCTATATCTATATCTATATCTATATCTATATCTATATCTATATCTATATCTATATCTATATCTATATCTATATCTATATCTATATCTATATCTATATCTATATCTATATCTATATCTATATCTATATCTATATCTATATCTATATCTATATCTATATCTATATCTATATCTATATCTATATCTATATCTATATCTATATCTATATCTATATCTATATCTATATCTATATCTATATCTATATCTATATCTATATCTATATCTATATCTATATCTATATCTATATCTATATCTATATCTATATCTATATCTATATCTATATCTATATCTATATCTATATCTATATCTATATCTATATCTATATCTATATCTATATCTATATCTATATCTATATCTATATCTATATCTATATCTATATCTATATCTATATCTATATCTATATCTATATCTATATCTATATCTATATCTATATCTATATCTATATCTATATCTATATCTATATCTATATCTATATCTATATCTATATCTATATCTATATCTATATCTATATCTATATCTATATCTATATCTATATCTATATCTATATCTATATCTATATCTATATCTATATCTATATCTATATCTATATCTATATCTATATCTATATCTATATCTATATCTATATCTATATCTATATCTATATCTATATCTATATCTATATCTATATCTATATCTATATCTATATCTATATCTATATCTATATCTATATCTATATCTATATCTATATCTATATCTATATCTATATCTATATCTATATCTATATCTATATCTATATCTATATCTATATCTATATCTATATCTATATCTATATCTATATCTATATCTATATCTATATCTATATCTATATCTATATCTATATCTATATCTATATCTATATCTATATCTATATCTATATCTATATCTATATCTATATCTATATCTATATCTATATCTATATCTATATCTATATCTATATCTATATCTATATCTATATCTATATCTATATCTATATCTATATCTATATCTATATCTATATCTATATCTATATCTATATCTATATCTATATCTATATCTATATCTATATCTATATCTATATCTATATCTATATCTATATCTATATCTATATCTATATCTATATCTATATCTATATCTATATCTATATCTATATCTATATCTATATCTATATCTATATCTATATCTATATCTATATCTATATCTATATCTATATCTATATCTATATCTATATCTATATCTATATCTATATCTATATCTATATCTATATCTATATCTATATCTATATCTATATCTATATCTATATCTATATCTATATCTATATCTATATCTATATCTATATCTATATCTATATCTATATCTATATCTATATCTATATCTATATCTATATCTATATCTATATCTATATCTATATCTATATCTATATCTATATCTATATCTATATCTATATCTATATCTATATCTATATCTATATCTATATCTATATCTATATCTATATCTATATCTATATCTATATCTATATCTATATCTATATCTATATCTATATCTATATCTATATCTATATCTATATCTATATCTATATCTATATCTATATCTATATCTATATCTATATCTATATCTATATCTATATCTATATCTATATCTATATCTATATCTATATCTATATCTATATCTATATCTATATCTATATCTATATCTATATCTATATCTATATCTATATCTATATCTATATCTATATCTATATCTATATCTATATCTATATCTATATCTATATCTATATCTATATCTATATCTATATCTATATCTATATCTATATCTATATCTATATCTATATCTATATCTATATCTATATCTATATCTATATCTATATCTATATCTATATCTATATCTATATCTATATCTATATCTATATCTATATCTATATCTATATCTATATCTATATCTATATCTATATCTATATCTATATCTATATCTATATCTATATCTATATCTATATCTATATCTATATCTATATCTATATCTATATCTATATCTATATCTATATCTATATCTATATCTATATCTATATCTATATCTATATCTATATCTATATCTATATCTATATCTATATCTATATCTATATCTATATCTATATCTATATCTATATCTATATCTATATCTATATCTATATCTATATCTATATCTATATCTATATCTATATCTATATCTATATCTATATCTATATCTATATCTATATCTATATCTATATCTATATCTATATCTATATCTATATCTATATCTATATCTATATCTATATCTATATCTATATCTATATCTATATCTATATCTATATCTATATCTATATCTATATCTATATCTATATCTATATCTATATCTATATCTATATCTATATCTATATCTATATCTATATCTACGAGGGGCGTTCAATATATTCTCGGTATCGGGGTGAAGCTGTGGTTATATATATAAATTGACTTATTTATCAAGTAATACTATTATTTTATTGCATTCATGTAAAATTTCATATAAATGTGATTATTATTTCGCGTTTCATCTCTAGTTAAACAGAATCATAATTTCAACTGAGACTACCATCATAGAAAATTGAGCATCGCGCTGTAATTAAATTTCTCACTAAGCAAGGAAAAAGTCAAAAAAACTATTCATGAAGAGATGGTAGCTGTTTACCAGGGTTCCGCACCTTCATTATCAACTGTGCAAAAGTGGTCAAGTGATTTCAAGAGAGGCAGAGAGAGCATTGAAGACGACCCCCGCTCCGGCGCCCCGGCTACTGCTTGTACGGGAGAAAGCATCAAAGAAGTCGAAAAACTTGTTCTTGAGGATGCCCGAATAAAGGTGAAAATGATGGCAGAGATCACCAAGCTTTCAACTGGTACCATTCACACCATTCTTCATGACCATCTTAACCTTTCAAAGGTCAGTGTAAGGTGGGCGCCACGAATGCTCACAGCGCCTCAGAAAAAAGTGAGAATCGCATGCTGTAGAGAGCTTTTGGAGATGTGTAGTGAGAACGCGGACGGTGTTATGGATCGAATTGTTACTGGGGACGAAACATGGGTTCACCACTATGACCCTGAAAGCAAACAAGAGTTCATACAGTGGCATACAAAAGGAACAGATCCCACGAAGAAGTTCAAAGTCACTCCGTCTGCCGGGAAGCTCATGGCCACAGTTTTTTGGGACTCAAAGGGAATCTTGCTCATTGAGTACAAAAAAAAAGGTGAAACCATCAACGCCACATCCTACGCTTCCACTTTGCATAATTTGCGGGAGGAAATTAAAAAGAAAAGACGGGGTAAACTCGCAGCGGGTGTGTTGCTTCTTCATGACAACGTTCCTGTTCACACATCGCGAGTTTCCAAGGCTGCTGCGCGAGATTGTGGTTTCGAAGAAATCCAACATCCACCCTATAGTCCAGACCTTGCCCCTAGTGATTATTTCCTGTTTCCGGATTTGAAAAAATGTCTTCGTGGAAAAAGATTTTCGGATGATGAAGAACTCAAGTCGGCAATAAATGTGTATTTTGCAGGGAAAGAGGAAATTTATTTTGTTGAAGGTTTAAAAAAGCTTATCTCAAGATGTAACAAATGCATTGATGTTAGGGGAGATTATATTGAAAAATAAAAACAATTTAAGTTGAATTCGCATTTTCCTTCATATCGATACCGAGAATATATTGAACGCCCCTCGTATATCTATATCTATATCTATATCTATATCTATATCTATATCTATATCTATATCTATATCTATATCTATATCTATATCTATATCTATATCTATATCTATATCTATATCTATATCTATATCTATATCTATATCTATATCTATATCTATATCTATATCTATATCTATATCTATATCTATATCTATATCTATATCTATATCTATATCTATATCTATATCTATATCTATATCTATATCTATATCTATATCTATATCTATATCTATATCTATATCTATATCTATATCTATATCTATATCTATATCTATATCTATATCTATATCTATATCTATATCTATATCTATATCTATATCTATATCTATATCTATATCTATATCTATATCTATATCTATATCTATATCTATATCTATATCTATATCTATATCTATATCTATATCTATATCTATATCTATATCTATATCTATATCTATATCTATATCTATATCTATATCTATATCTATATCTATATCTATATCTATATCTATATCTATATCTATATCTATATCTATATCTATATCTATATCTATATCTATATCTATATCTATATCTATATCTATATCTATATCTATATCTATATCTATATCTATATCTATATTGTAATATCTTCCAAAAAGTTGGACCAAGCAAAAGATTTATTATTTGATTAGATATTTTATATTTTTATTATTTAGAAAAACAGCTTTCTATATGGCTGCTCGAATAATAATAATAATAATCTTATTTCTAAATTAATATTAAAGTGCTTACAAAAGTAGGTATAATATAAATATTTATCAAGTAAAGTATAGTTTATTACAGTTCGGCCATCTTGATAATACAATCGACCTCGATTGTCTTTTAGTTTTAATAAAAATAAGGAATATTAAAGGGTTAAGTGCTACCTTCAGAATCCAAACTATTTTCATCTATATCGTTACCAAACTCAGCCCACTTTTTAATCTGCTTGAATCTAAAATACCGTGATATGGTATTTGTGTCACTTGAAAACCATCAATATCTTCAATAAGATAGCGATCATTTTCTAACTTCTTTTTTATAACATATGGACCACGGTATTTAGGTTTTAATTTTTTGTTAGTTCCAACGGAAGTATCTACATTTTTAATAACTACAAAATCACCAACATCAAATTGCTTAGGAAGGGAATGATGCTCGTTGAAATAGTGCAAATTGTACAGCTGGGACTTCTTAATTGCTTCGGAAGCTTCATTACGTATTTTGACTAGATCTGCCCTCTCACCATCTGTGTATTTCTCATCTAAGTACTCGGTTAACTCATCAATGATACTACCTCTTTGTTCAACGCCGAACAATAATTTACTTGGGGAAAACCTGGTACTTGTGTGAGTGGTGTTGTTGATTGCATACTCAACTGCATTAAGTTTCTTGCGCCAGTCGGACTGTTCAGGAGACTCAGTAATTTTCGCCAACATTGCCTTTATATCACGATTAGTACGCTCAACTTGGCCATTAGACTGTGGTGAAGCTACAGCTACTTTCACATGCTCAATATTTTGTTCCCTAATAAAATTACTAAATTCTTGAGAAGTAAAACAAGTACCACGGTCACTTATAACTCTACGCGGACGACTGTAATTATCAAAATATCTCTGAAGGGCATTAATTGCCTCTTTTGTTCCAGGTGTATTTACTGGATATAACTTGACAAACTTTGTAAACCCGTCTATAACACCAAAAATATATTTGCTTCGTGAACTTATCGATGGAAGCGGACCAAAATGGTCGATATGTATTGTATCGAAAGGTTCTGCCTTCTTCGTTATGTTATACAAACTTCGTTCGGTTTTTCGGTGGGGTGCTGAATTATAAATACATTTCAGGCAGTTTCTTATAAATTGATTCAATTTTTCTTTCACATTAGGGATCCAGTAATGCTTCAAAATTTGATTTGCACATTTGTCAATACCTAAATGACCGCACTTTTCATGAGTTAATCTCATAACATTCTCTTCAAGCTCCTTAGGTACATAAAGTTGACGACTGTTCTGCAATCCAACACGGAAAACTAAACCATCTTCTAATAGATATCCAGGCAAATCTCCCTCTTCTAACTTGTTTCGGATAAACTGAATATTTTTATCACGTGCCTGAGTGATTTGAATATTTTTATTCAATTCTTCAGTTGTTACTACGGCAACTATAGGTACACGACTAAGTGCGTCAACATGTGCCATTCGTTCACCTTTCCTATGTTGAACTTGGTAATTATAATTCTCAAATATCAGAGCCCACTTAGCTATTCGCGGATTAACATCCTTTTTCTTTAAGGTCTGAGTCAGGGCTTCACAATCAGTGACAATAATAAATGGTAAACGATCAAGAAAAGTATGAAACCGTTCAAGGGCATAAACTACTGCTAACGTTTCTAACTCAAAACTAATTAATTTAGACTCACTACTGGTAGTCTTTTTAGAAAAGAACGCGACTGGATGAAAAACTTTGTCATCTTGTTTTTGCATCAGAGCAGCACCAAAACCGTGTAAACTAGCATCACAATGTAATTCTGTTTCTCGCTTAGGATCATATATTGCCAGTACTGGAGAGGAAATAAGTTTACTTTTCAATTGCTGAAAGGCAGCAATACACTCATCAGTCCAAACAAATTTTACATCTTTCTTTAACAAGTTCGTCAATGGTCTGGCTATACAAGAAAAACCAGGCACAAAGCGGCGGAAATAAGAAAACAGGCCATTACATCTTTGGACTTCTTTTGTACTTCGGGGCATCGGGTATGCGCGTATGGCTTCTATATGTTTATCATTAGGATGAATTCCATTTCCATTTACACGGTAACCAAGATAATCTATCTCATTGAATGCAAATTTACACTTCTTCATATTTAACTCCAGACCAGCTTCCCTTAGCAATCGCAAAACTTCAATTAGTATCTCAATATGCATCTTCATATTACTAGTAGCAATAGAAATGTCATCGAGATATACAATGACTAAACGTTTATCAATTAGTGGCTTTAATGCCAAATATATATATCTTTGGAAAACAGCGGGTGCATTTTTTAGCCCAAAGGGCATATAAACATATTCAAACTGTCCAAAGGGCGTAACAAATGCTGTATATTTAATAGATTCTTCGGACATTTTAATGTGATGGAATCCGTCTTTCAAATCTAATGTGCTAAAAATATTCTTATTTGAAAAATATTCTAAACAATCTTCTATTAATGGTAAAGGGAAATTATCTCTAATTGTATGTTTATTTAAGGCACGGTAATCCACACACATACGGATTTCACCATTCTTTTTCCTAACCAATACAAGAGCCGAAGCATAAGGCGAGTCACTTTGACGTATTACACCCTTTTCTAAGAGTCTATCAATCGTATTTTGAACTTCAGTGCGCTCATAATAAGAAAGTCTTCTTGGGGAGCAATATATAGGTACGTCCTTAGTTAAACATATTTTCATCGAATAATTAGTCGGTTTTATCTCTTTTTTAAATCTTAAATGATGTTCACTAAGAACTTTTTTAATGACAATTGAATGAGGGCGATCCAAATGTTCGTATATGTTTATTTCAAAATTTTGTTCCATACTCGAAGTATCAACTGCATTTACTAATTGACCTAAATCAACGAAGTTCATCATATCCTTATCATTATCATCTTTAAGATTTATTAATTCTAATGTAGATACTTCATAGATGTTTGAAACATCCCCGGTGAGAACTTCACAATTTTTCCTTTTATTATTATTAACTTTACTTTTACTACCTATATTATCTGAGTCGGTATTTTGCTTAACATCTGTTTTGTTTGGATTTTTTAAAAGATCAAAAAACATAAGTGCACTGATAATTGTTTTCGATAAATTAATTTTATTATTTTGTAATTCATTATGTTTAAATTTTAACAACAGATCACGATTATAAATTTTTTTTAGACGGCATAAGTAAATGTTTAATTTGTATAAAGCGTCGCGTCCAAATAAAAATGGTATAACAGATTCTTCATCTGGAATTACAATAAATTTTTGTATTACTATCATTTCACGAAATTTAACTTTGCAATTTATTGTACCATAAGCACACAAAGATTTATTTCCCATCCCTCGAAATGGTGTGGGCTTCTTACCATGAAACGCGAAAGGAACTAGGGACCTTCTTACAAAACTATTTGGGCTACCGGTATCAAAAAGAGAAAGGAACGACTTAGTTTCAGTGCACTTATTTCTATGGTCAATGAAGGCAACACTTACCATATCTATTGCTTTTATCTTCTCAGCTACTTCATCGAATCCATTGTAGACATTTGATTCACACTCCTCTTGTTTGTCAAAACATTCTTCCACGGCAGCAGTAACATTTTTTTTCTTCGGGCAATTTTGGTGGAAATGCCCAACCTCATGGCAAATAAAACAAGAGTTTAATGGGCGCTTCGGTTTTGGACACTGACTCTGGTAATGTCCAAACTGAGAGCAGTTAAAACATCGGATCGTTTCAACATTAGCACTTGTTAATTTTGTGGACGAAATGGAGACGTTAGGCTTTTTTGAACTGGTAGCGGTTACTGCGACATTGACAGCAGGGATAGAAGTTCTCATTGGGGCACTTGGATGAACACGTCTCTTCTCATAGCGGTCTAATAGCAACTTTAACTGTCTAATAGAAGTAGCACTCAATAATGTGGCTAAGTTGCTGCTGCGATCATTTAAGCCATCTATTATACATTCAATTAAGTCACTCTCAGGAATATTGGCATGTGAAGCGATCTCTTGCATCTCAATTACGTATCTTTTAACGGATTCTGTGGATCTTAGAGTACGTGATTTCAATTGTTGAAATACCTCATTCATCGTATACTTTCGACCAAATTCATCAATTAGGGCTTTCTTTAAATCTTCATATGTGTGTGCAATAGTGGTTCTTAAAAATATTTTTGCTGTACCACTAAGAACACGTCGTACACTAACGAATTTGTCACGATTGTTGCAGCTTAGTACTCGAAAAGTATCTTCAACATCGTTAAACCATTTTCGAATATCGTAACTATCATCACCATTAAAAGGGTGCACCATGGCTTCAAAAGCTAAAAAATCGAATTTGGAAGTTTCGATTCCGCCCAATTCCTCGCTCAACTTTTGCAACTCTTTTCGTTTACGGAGCAACTCAATCTGCTTTTCAACTCGAACAAGCTCTGCATCTACATCTTGGACCTCAGGTGTTCTCTGCAAAACTGCGTCTGCATCTTGTTCATCATTTGGGCTGCGGTCATCGGTGCGCTGAATATCATCTAGGCGTCTGTTATCCTCTGGACATCGGTTGGATTCTCTATTGGTCAATAATAATTGATCATATAGAGGCCGCAATTCGGTCACGGTTGCTGCTTCCTCAAATTGTATGTTGGCTGCAGTTAAAGCATCAACCAATACATGGCGCTGTATATAAGCCATTTGTAGTTTTTTTTTTTTTTTTAAACGGCTATTTAATCCGTATCCCACTTCTGAAATTGTAATATCTTCCAAAAAGTTGGACCAAGCAAAAGATTTATTATTTGATTAGATATTTTATATTTTTATTATTTAGAAAAACAGCTTTCTATATGGCTGCTCGAATAATAATAATAATCTTATTTCTAAATTAATATTAAAGTGCTTACAAAAGTAGGTATAATATAAATATTTATCAAGTAAAGTATAGTTTATTACAATATCTATATCTATATCTATATCTATATCTATATCTATATCTATATCTATATCTATATCTATATCTATATCTATATCTATATCTATATCTATATCTATATCTATATCTATATCTATATCTATATCTATATCTATATCTATATCTATATCTATATCTATATCTATATCTATATCTATATCTATATCTATATCTATATCTATATCTATATCTATATCTATATCTATATCTATATCTATATCTATATCTATATCTATATCTATATCTATATCTATATCTATATCTATATCTATATCTATATCTATATCTATATCTATATCTATATCTATATCTATATCTATATCTATATCTATATCTATATCTATATCTATATCTATATCTATATCTATATCTATATCTATATCTATATCTATATCTATATCTATATCTATATCTATATCTATATCTATATCTATATCTATATCTATATCTATATCTATATCTATATCTATATCTATATCTATATCTATATCTATATCTATATCTATATCTATATCTATATCTATATCTATATCTATATCTATATCTATATCTATATCTATATCTATATCTATATCTATATCTATATCTATATCTATATCTATATCTATATCTATATCTATATCTATATCTATATCTATATCTATATCTATATCTATATCTATATCTATATCTATATCTATATCTATATCTATATCTATATCTATATCTATATCTATATCTATATCTATATCTATATCTATATCTATATCTATATCTATATCTATATCTATATCTATATCTATATCTATATCTATATCTATATCTATATCTATATCTATATCTATATCTATATCTATATCTATATCTATATCTATATCTATATCTATATCTATATCTATATCTATATCTATATCTATATCTATATCTATATCTATATCTATATCTATATCTATATCTATATCTATATCTATATCTATATCTATATCTATATCTATATCTATATCTATATCTATATCTATATCTATATCTATATCTATATCTATATCTATATCTATATCTATATCTATATCTATATCTATATCTATATCTATATCTATATCTATATCTATATCTATATCTATATCTATATCTATATCTATATCTATATCTATATCTATATCTATATCTATATCTATATCTATATCTATATCTATATCTATATCTATATCTATATCTATATCTATATCTATATCTATATCTATATCTATATCTATATCTATATCTATATCTATATCTATATCTATATCTATATCTATATCTATATCTATATCTATATCTATATCTATATCTATATCTATATCTATATCTATATCTATATCTATATCTATATCTATATCTATATCTATATCTATATCTATATCTATATCTATATCTATATCTATATCTATATCTATATCTATATCTATATCTATATCTATATCTATATCTATATCTATATCTATATCTATATCTATATCTATATCTATATCTATATCTATATCTATATCTATATCTATATCTATATCTATATCTATATCTATATCTATATCTATATCTATATCTATATCTATATCTATATCTATATCTATATCTATATCTATATCTATATCTATATCTATATCTATATCTATATCTATATCTATATCTATATCTATATCTATATCTATATCTATATCTATATCTATATCTATATCTATATCTATATCTATATCTATATCTATATCTATATCTATATCTATATCTATATCTATATCTATATCTATATCTATATCTATATCTATATCTATATCTATATCTATATCTATATCTATATCTATATCTATATCTATATCTATATCTATATCTATATCTATATCTATATCTATATCTATATCTATATCTATATCTATATCTATATCTATATCTATATCTATATCTATATCTATATCTATATCTATATCTATATCTATATCTATATCTATATCTATATCTATATCTATATCTATATCTATATCTATATCTATATCTATATCTATATCTATATCTATATCTATATCTATATCTATATCTATATCTATATCTATATCTATATCTATATCTATATCTATATCTATATCTATATCTATATCTATATCTATATCTATATCTATATCTATATCTATATCTATATCTATATCTATATCTATATCTATATCTATATCTATATCTATATCTATATCTATATCTATATCTATATCTATATCTATATCTATATCTATATCTATATCTATATCTATATCTATATCTATATCTATATCTATATCTATATCTATATCTATATCTATATCTATATCTATATCTATATCTATATCTATATCTATATCTATATCTATATCTATATCTATATCTATATCTATATCTATATCTATATCTATATCTATATCTATATCTATATCTATATCTATATCTATATCTATATCTATATCTATATCTATATCTATATCTATATCTATATCTATATCTATATCTATATCTATATCTATATCTATATCTATATCTATATCTATATCTATATCTATATCTATATCTATATCTATATCTATATCTATATCTATATCTATATCTATATCTATATCTATATCTATATCTATATCTATATCTATATCTATATCTATATCTATATCTATATCTATATCTATATCTATATCTATATCTATATCTATATCTATATCTATATCTATATCTATATCTATATCTATATCTATATCTATATCTATATCTATATCTATATCTATATCTATATCTTATCTATATCTATATCTATATCTATATCTATATCTATATCTATATCTATATCTATATCTATATCTATATCTATATCTATATCTATATCTATATCTATATCTATATCTATATCTATATCTATATCTATATCTATATCTATATCTATATCTATATCTATATCTATATCTATATCTATATCTATATCTATATCTATATCTATATCTATATCTATATCTATATCTATATCTATATCTATATCTATATCTATATCTATATCTATATCTATATCTATATCTATATCTATATCTATATCTATATCTATATCTATATCTATATCTATATCTATATCTATATCTATATCTATATCTATATCTATATCTATATCTATATCTATATCTATATCTATATCTATATCTATATCTATATCTATATCTATATCTATATCTATATCTATATCTATATCTATATCTATATCTATATCTATATCTATATCTATATCTATATCTATATCTATATCTATATCTATATCTATATCTATATCTATATCTATATCTATATCTATATCTATATCTATATCTATATCTATATCTATATCTATATCTATATCTATATCTATATCTATATCTATATCTATATCTATATCTATATCTATATCTATATCTATATCTATATCTATATCTATATCTATATCTATATCTATATCTATATCTATATCTATATCTATATCTATATCTATATCTATATCTATATCTATATCTATATCTATATCTATATCTATATCTATATCTATATCTATATCTATATCTATATCTATATCTATATCTATATCTATATCTATATCTATATCTATATCTATATCTATATCTATATCTATATCTATATCTATATCTATATCTATATCTATATCTATATCTATATCTATATCTATATCTATATCTATATCTATATCTATATCTATATCTATATCTATATCTATATCTATATCTATATCTATATCTATATCTATATCTATATCTATATCTATATCTATATCTATATCTATATCTATATCTATATCTATATCTATATCTATATCTATATCTATATCTATATCTATATCTATATCTATATCTATATCTATATCTATATCTATATCTATATCTATATCTATATCTATATCTATATCTATATCTATATCTATATCTATATCTATATCTATATCTATATCTATATCTATATCTATATCTATATCTATATCTATATCTATATCTATATCTATATCTATATCTATATCTATATCTATATCTATATCTATATCTATATCTATATCTATATCTATATCTATATCTATATCTATATCTATATCTATATCTATATCTATATCTATATCTATATCTATATCTATATCTATATCTATATCTATATCTATATCTATATCTATATCTATATCTATATCTATATCTATATCTATATCTATATCTAT